>JAAGEH010000006.1:583599-626036 GCA_011751065.1 Lasiurus cinereus
GTGTAATCCTATATTGGGCACATTTATGTTTACCAGGATTATGTCCTCTTTTTGAATCCATCCCTTTAGTATTATGTAGTGACCTTTGTTGTCTGTTGTGATGGCCTTCATTTTAAAGTCTATTTTGTCAGATATGACTATTGCTATTCCAGCCTTTTTTTCTTTTTCTTTTTCATGGAAATATTTTTTCATCCTTTCACTGTCATCCTATGTGTATGCTTTTTATTCTGAGGTGGTTCTACTATAGACAGCATATAGTTAGGTCATGTTTTTGTATCCATTCAGCTACCCTATGTCTTTTGATGGCATCATTTAATCCATTTACATTTAAACTTGTTATTGATAGGTACTTATGTATTGCTGTTTTAATTTTGTATGCCTAGGTTTCTCTCTCTCTTTCTTCTCATTACAGCAGCCCCTTTAGCATTTTTTTAGTGCTGGCTTGGTGGTGATATACTCCGTTAGCCTATTTTTGTCTGGGAAACTATTTATTTGACTGCTTATTTTGAATGATAGACTTGCTGGATATATTAATCTTGGTTTCAGATCATTGCTTTCCATTACTTTGAGTATTTCATGCCATTCCCTGCTGGTCTGTAGAGTTTCTGATGAGAAATCAGGTGTCAGCCTCATTGGATCTCCTTTGTAGGGAACAGTTTTATTTTCTCTTGGTTCCTTTAAGATTCTCTATTTGTCTTTAATTTTTGGCATTTTAATTATGATGTGTCTGGGTGTAGGGCCAGTTGGTTTTTCTTGCTTATGATTCTTTGTGCCTCCTACACTTGTATGACTTTTTCTTTACCAGGTTAGGGAAGTTTTCTGCCAGTATTTCTTCAAACATGTTCTCTATTATTTCTCTCTTTCTGCCTCTTCTGGCACACATGCTATTCAAATATTGTTAAGTTTCTCATTCTCCCACAGCTCCCTTAAGCTGTCCTCTTGTTTTGTAATTTTTTTTTTTCTTTCCCTTTTTGGTTCTTTGATTGAGTGATTTCTTTTTCAACTCTGACTTCTAATTCACTGATTTGATCCTCAGCTTCTCCTAATCTGCTGTGTATTTTTTTCAATGTGTTCTTTATTTGTGCTATGGCATTCTTTATTTCTGTTTTCGTAACTACTATATATTTTTTTCATGCTATTGAGCATTTTTACCAATATTATTTTGAAGCCTGAATTAGATAAATTTCTTATCTCCCTTTCATTTATCTCTTCTTTTAGAGAATTCTCTTGTTCTTTCATTTGGGGGTTGTTTCTTTGTCTCCTCATTTTGACTGCCTGTTTGGGTTTGTGAGTCTGTATTAGATAGAACTGCTATGTCCCTCAATCTCTAGTGCACGACAGTGTCAAATGCTGTTCCTGACTAATTAGATCAGGCAAAGATTTGAAGCCTCCTGAGATCACCTCTGTCTACAGACTAATCAGATTTTGAATTGCCCTCAGGCAATCGTCCACAGGTGTGGCTAGAAATTTTTTTTTCAACAGGGTGGGACAATTGCTTCTGCCTGAAGACTAAATGTTATTCTGTCTCTTAATGGGACTGAGCAACTTTGCACCATGAGGCAAGGTGTTTTCCAATAGGGTGGATCATTTGTCTTCCCCCAAGGTAAGGTCACCTGTACAGCAAATGTCTGTATAAGAAAGATGACCTCTGAAATGTGAGGGAATGACTCAGCACAGGAAACTGGGTGTCTACCTTCTGGGCTCTAATCCTAAAGCTCCCATCCTGGCTTTTGCTCACATAGCTCCAGTCCACTCTGCCCTCCCTCTGCTGCAGCATAACATGATGGCTCCACAGGGGATTATGTGCATTGGTCCTTTAAGAGGAATCCTGAATTTCTAGCCATCTTTCCCTGACAGGCAGCAACCCTATTTCTTTTCACAGAAAAGATGTTTTGTGGTTACCCTTCTTAGTTCTGTGCTCTCTGCTGGGGGTCCCAGCTTTGGAATTAGATCCCAGAGTTATTGGTGGCAGCCCACTCCCCATAGCTGTGATATCTCTCTGGAACTTCAGTTGCTGTCTGTGGGGGCCTGCCAGCCCTTTGCATCTCTGCTCCTCCTACCATTTCTTATGTGGTCTCCACTTTCAGTCCTAGGTTATCAGGGTTCTCTACAGGGAGTCTTCTGTTGATTATTCAGGAAATTTTTCTGTATTTTAGTTGTAATTCTAGTTTGGTCCTGGGAGCATGTCTGTGCAGCATCTACTTATTCTGCCACCATTTTTATTCTCTCAAGCCAGGTCCCTTTAAAAGAGAGTGCCCAGAGTTTATGGAGGGAAAAACAATCTCATTCATGACCTTAAATGAGGACCAGAAGTGACAGGTGTTCCTTCTGACTAGGCCCCCAGGAACCCTTAGTAAATTTGAGGATGGGAATGGAGAGAGAAAACGTGATTCTTTTGATCAATACTGGAGCTGCTTTCTCCTCTCTTATTTATTAACCAAAGTTTACAGAATTATCTAATGAGAAATTAACTGTATCAGGGGTAAAAGGGAAGAGATTTAAGGTTCCAATTTTCAAGAAAATGCTACTCATGATGGGATCAGAGCAAGTTGAGGAGTCACTGTTATGTGTTCCTGAGGCAGGAGTTAACCTTCTGGGTCAGGACTTGATTGTGAGGTTGAGTCTAGGGTTAGGGGTAGAAGAAAGACAAATAAAAGTAATGATGGTTCTTCTGATGGAAGAGGAGAAAAATAAGATGGATCCCCTCTTGTGGGTCAAGGAGGGCAACAGGGGAGGCTTAAAAATCACACCATTACAGATTGAGCTAAAACAGCCAGGAGAAATCATTTGCAGAAAGCAATATACCCCATCCCAATTGAAAGAAGGAGGGGCCTACAATCAGTAATCAAAGGATTAATTAAAGGTGGACTATTGGAACTCTGTATGTCACCATACAATACCCCAATCCTCCTGGTTAAGAAACCTGATGGGTCATATAAACTAGTGTAGGACTTGAGGGCTAGAAATCAGATTGTCCAGGCCTGCCATCCTGTAGTGCCTAATCCCTACACTGTCCTCAGCAAAATCCCATTTGAACACAAATGGTTTAGTGTAGTGCATCTAAGAGATGCATTTGGGCATGTCCCCCAGACCCTAAGAACAGAGACCTCTTTGCCTTTGAATAGGAGAATCCAAGTGGTGGGAAACAACAATAATGCTGGACTGTGTTACCCTAAGGCTTCATGGAGGCCCCACATGTGTTTGGTCATATCCTGGAAAGAGCTCAGAGGAGTTTCAAGCTCTTGCAGGAATCCAGCTTCTATAGTACATACTTGACCTCACAAGATGGCTGCCCACATGTGGTCAAAGATGGCTGCCCCCATAAGGACACAAGATGGCCACCACAAAATAGCCAGCAGGGGAGATTAGTTGGAAGGGACCAGGCCTAAAAGGGAGGGCAGTTGGGAGCAATCAAGCCTGCAGGGGAGGGCAGTTAGGGATGACCAGGCTGGCAGAGGAAGGCAGTTGAGGGGGGATGCAGGGGAGGACCAGGCCTGCAAGGGAGGGCAGTTAAGGGTGAACAGCCTGGCAGGAGAGGGCAGTTAGGGGCAATCAGGAAGGCAGGCAGATGAGAAGTTGGTAGCCAGCAGTCCTGGATTGTGAGAGAGATTCCAGATTAGATAGGGTACAGGCTGGGCTGAGGAACACCTCTTCCTGTGCACAAATTTCATGCACCAGGCCTCTAGTCTATCCTATCTAATAAAAGAGTAAACTCTCGATTACACTGAACTCCACTTACGACTGCGCTGAACGCCAGTTCCAGGCAAGACTCATATGGGGGAGTATGGACTGTTGTGAAAAGGGAGGAGTGCAGGGAAACTTAGGGGAGCCACAAAAGACAGAGGTCTAGAGGTGCGCACAAAAGTGCACACACAGAGGGCTGACTGCTGATTGTGTTGCTGGCTTTCTCTAGCGGAAGGAAGACAGAACCTCCCAAATGCATTGAAATCCAGGTCCGACTGCACTGAATCCCAGGTTTGGGTGAGACCTTGGAGACCCAGACTCATAAGGGTCCCTGGAGCACACAGAAACTCAGGGGAACCGGAAAGGCAGAGATAAGCAGGCACATGAATATGACAGTGCACAGAGAGGGCTGAAGCAATTACTGAGGGACACTGAAACCCAGGGGCTGACGGGAAGCCAAGGCTCTCTGCTCAGCCCTGAGACTCTGCCTCATCCAAGCCTAGTACAGAGGCTTTTGCAATCTTTCAAGTCTTAAGGCTAAGTCCAGCACAGAAGTTCTCCCAGTATTGACATAGCTGATCCTCACAACCAACTGACTTGGAGGTCAATCCCTTCAGTGATACCAACAACAATCAAGACTTAACTACAACAAGGCTGTACACGCACTCCACAAAGGAGTGCACCAAGAGAGTCCACCTCAGGTAACTAGGGAGGCAGAGCTACTGTGCCATATAGGACACCTAGCACACAAGCTACTCTACCAACTCCGGGAAGCAATGAAAATGTTCAAAAAAGGAACAGATCACAAACAAAATAAATGAAGGAAAACAAATGACTGATATAGAGTTCAAAATCACGTTTATAAGGTTTTTCAAGAATTTACTAGAAAAGATGGATAAATTTAGCGAGACCCAAGAGGAGATGAAAAAGGACCAACTAGAAATTAAACATACACTGACTGAAATAAAAAATATTATACAAAGACCTAATAGCAGACTGGATAAATACAAGAATCAAGTCAAAGATTTGAAATACAAGGAAGCAGAAAACACTCAACTGGAAAAGCAAAAAAAAAAAAAAAGAATCCAAAAATTGGAAGATCGTGTAAGGAGCCTCTGGGACAACTTCAAGCGTACCAACATCTGAATAATGGGGATGCCAGAAGAAGAGAGAGAGCAAGATACTGAAAACCTATTTGAAGAAATAATGATTGAAAACTTCCCCCATCTGGTGAAAGAAATAGACTTAAAAGTTCAGGACGTGCACAAAACCCCAAACAATAAGAATCCAAAGAGGACCACACCCAGCCACATCATAATTAAAATGCCAAGAGCAAAAGACAAAGAGAGAATATTCAAAGCAGCAAGAGAAAAACAGTTCATTACCTACAAGGGAGCACCCATATGATTGTCAGCTGATTTCTCAACAGAAATGATGCAGGCCAGACGAGAGTGGCATGGGGTGGCCTGGGCGAGGGGCCTGTGGTGGTTTGCAGGCCAGCCACTTCCCCCCGTGACCCAAGGGGAGGCCCTGGTATCTGAGATTTATTTGTCTTCTACAATTTAAACTTTGTAGCCTGGAGCGGAGCCAAGCCTTCTGCTCACACAGCTATTGAAACTTTCTTGCCTTAAGCGTGAGGCTGGGGTGTGTAGAAAGCTTGGCTTCCTCCATTGCCAAGGGCAACCTAAACCCTCTCCCCCTTATTCTGTGGCTGTAGCCATCTTGGTTGGGTTAATTTGCATAATTGGCTGGTGGGCATAGCTGGTAGGCATGGCTTGTGAGTGTAGTAGAGATATGGTCAATTTGCTTATTACTCTTTTATTAGATAGGATATTGTTGTGCCCTTGCCTATATGTAGGTGTATGATGAGGAGGCCTGGAATTTTTTGCATATTTTGGTCAAGGCCTCTAGATTTTATTTTTTATGTTGGATGGACAGTTTTTATGGGGTATTTTGGCCAATATGTTAGTTTTTTGAGTATAGAGTTTGTAATCCTATATAATAAAAACCAAATATGCTAAGTGTTTGGTCGTCCAGTCAGCTGTTCCACCAATCAAAGCATAATATGCTAATGATATGCTAAGGCCACTTAACCTCTCACTATGATGTGCACTGACCAGATAGTTGACCAGTCAGTTGACAGTCAACCAGTTGCTATAACATGTACTGGCCACCAGAGGGCAGATGCTCAACGCAGGAGCTGCCCCTGGTGATCAGTGTGCTCTCACAGGGGAATGCTGCTCAGCTAGAAGCCCTGAGCTGGGCTCACAGCTGGCAAACAGAGTGGCAGTGGCAGGAGCCAAACCCCCATTGTCACAAGATGGCCACTCCCACATTGTTACAAATTACCACCACCACCACATTGTCATAAGGGTGTCTGACTGCTTATTTATCTGGAGGGACATCTCCCAAGGACTCCTGGACTGCGAGAGGACAGCAGGCCAGGCTGAGGGACCCACCCCAAGTGCATGAATTTCGTGCACTGAGCCTCTAGTAGTAATATAAATTATAATGTTATGAACAGTATTTTGATCTTAATAGTAATATAAATGTTTAGTGTTATGTTTTTGATAGTTTATTTTATTAAGTTTGGAGGGGGTCATGGCATAGAGCTTGTATGGCTTGTATTTTTTGTTTTGTTTAAATTTTGTAGGATATTGGTTATATTTTTTTTTGGTTGCTGGGTAGATAAGTATAATATTTTATGTGTAGAATGGCATATGTGTTTTTGTGTAGTAGCTAATAAATTTAGTGTTATTTCATTTTATAGTATTATTTTGTGTATTTGCATGGTTTTATTTATTACTAGGGTAAAGGCTTATTGGGTTTGATTTAAGGTTTTAGTTGTATGTCTGACTAAGGTTGTTATTTTAAATTTTATTTTAATTATTATTTTGTAGGAAGGAATATAGTTAAGGAATTAAACTATTAGAGTTTGTTTAATATGATGTTATTGGTTATTGGTAGTATACTGAGTTTTAGTTATGGGGCATTTTTTTAAAATTTTAAGAATTTATCTGGAGACATAGGGCCTATTTTAGGTATATTGACTTGATTAATTTGTTGGGAGGTTGAGCTAGTTATATTTTTATATATTTATAATATTTTTGTATTATTATATTTATAATAATAAATTATATTTATAGGTTTTGTGTCAGTATAATGTTTTTTATTTTATTGTTTTTGGATTTTAATATTTGTGGTTATGTTATGGCATAAGTCTGGAGGCAGTCAGTCAACAATGTGATTTTTATTGTGCTGTTTTATATATAGGTTTATGGGTTTTTAAATTTTTGTTTTTTTAGTAAATATTTTTATTTGTTTTAAATTATAAAATTGATAAAAGGGAGAGTATTGTTATGGTTTTGTTGGATTAGAGTTTTTAGGACTTGGTGCATAGGGTTTTAGGAGATGTTGCAGTTTGGAGTAGTTAATTATGTTTAATTGGTAGTGGTGAAAATCTGTCAGTCGTTTTTGGGGGAATTTTTGTGTATATTTAATAATGGGAGGCATGTATTTGAGTATAGGTGTGTGTTTATGACATGATGTTGTTAAGTTTATTTTGGTCAAAGAGACAAAGAAGAAATTGAGACTATTATAGGGAAATTATGGCTTTTTGGCAAGATGTAAGTAATTGTTTTTTTAGAGACTATTGGAGGATGACTTGACTGGTGATATTAAATGGGATGTCTTTTATTTATAAGGGCCTGTTTTATAGATAATGTTTTTAGAAATTTAGGCATTGGCCAGAGGGCAATAGTGTAAGTTTTATTTAATAATGTTTTGTTGTTGTTTTTGGTTTGTATAGTTATTGGCCAAGGCTGGATTAAGGGGTATAATTGTAATGTGTAGTCATATTTGTTAGGAGGGCTCTTTAAGGCTCATTTTTAGTAAGAGCCCCTTGGCCAGGTCTATATCATTTATTTTATTTTATTTTTTTTGTCAAGGGGGCAAGTGTAGGTAGTAGTAAAGTTTCAGATAGATGTATTATTTTGGGGTGTAATAGTTTATTTGTTGTTTTTATTTGTATACATCGTGTTTCAGGATATTTTTGTATTATTAATTTTAAGGGGGAGGCATTTGTTTTTTGGGAATGTTTATTTACTAATTTGATGGCTGTACTTAATTGTTTAGTCTAATTTTTTAGGCTGGGAGGTTCATTTTTAGTCAAAGTTTGTTTTTAATAGGTTATATTGTTTAATTATTTTAGTAGGTTTGAGATGATATAAAATGTGAAATTTAACTTATGTCCTGGGCCTTGGCCCAGTTTTATATTTTTTTGTGTGTCTGTGAAATGGCTTTTATTATTATTTGTTATGTCAAGGGATCACCCATACATGGCCCCTAAGTGTTTTAAATTTTGGACAATTGTCCACTGGAGGCCTTTCTTGCAGGGTAAGCAAAGAGGAGGCTGATGGCAGTATTTATATCTAAGATATATTTAAAACCCCGGTTTAGAGGGAGAAACCTAATGAAACTTATTTGTCAATGTTGTAGGGGCATCTTTTTTGAGGACATGGTCTTTTCTTATCCTGGAGGCCATATTGACAAAGGGGTAGGGATGTGTCTGAGTATAGCAAGGACATTTTTGTATTGTAATAGGGTATTTTTTATGTGTGGATAGCATCAGCCCCCATTGTTTAGTCATTTGTATTATTGTTTGTGATTTTATGTGTTATAATTTTTGATGAACATTTTTATTTTGTTTAATTTTAATTAAGACTGATTTTGAGGGGAATGTATTTTTTGGACTTTTGTTAAGGTATTTGTTTTATTGGTTTTAGGGGCTAATAGTGGTCAATGGCCATTTAAATGGTATATTGTTATTATTTCTTTGGAAGTCCCTATTTTTTAATATGTTTTGTCTCCATATGGGATGATGTTTTATTAGTTATTATTGTTTGTGTTATTGTGGTAATTATAAAGTTAAGATTTTAAAGACAGCCCAGCTGTCTGTTTTAATGGCCATAGGGCCAGGTTGTTGTTGTTGTTTTTTTTTTGTTAAAAACCACTTAGACTATTTGTAATTTAGTCCATTGGCTATTTTGTTTAGCATCAGAATTGAACTATAGTTTGTCTGTATTTAAATGGACAGTTATTTTTGTCTATATAGTAGGATTTTTTAATGTAATTTGTCTGTGTAATATATTATCTTTGAGAGGGGTGGAATATTTTTTTGGAATGGATTAGGGAGTTTTTTTTTTATAGGAGTTTTATTTTTTGGTAGAGTCTTATATGTTACTAGATGCCTAGTGCATGGATTCATGTACCAGTTGGGTCCCTCAGCCTGGCCCATGGGAATCGGGCCAGAATGGGCTCTTTGACATCTCCTGAGGGGTTCCAGATTGCAAGAGGGCAGTTCTCAGGTGAAGCACCCAGAATCAAGCTCCCTCCTCTTTGGTTCCGGGTGTGTCACCTGAGTACCACAGTTGCCTAGTCACCACAGATCAGAAGCTCCTGCGTTGAGCATTTGCCCCTGGTGGTCAGTGCACATGATAGCTACTGGCTGGTCAGCTAGTCACTTATGTTTATATATAGAGAGAGACTAGAGGCTCAGCACACAAAATCATGAGCAAGTGAGCCACGAGCCACCTCACTCTGCTGTTGCAAGGTGTGAGCCACTCCACTGCCCCAAGCCACCCCATCCCAAGAGAGGTGGTTAATGCACCTCATGGCAAGTGGTCAAGCGGTTATTATGATCATTATGCTTATGGTCCCTGGCCTTTTATTATATAGATAGAATCTAATAGGGTTTATAATTTTTGTGACAAAGGACTGGTATTCACCATTGACCTCTGTCTGAAATAGGCTCCCCACTTTGTTAAAGTTGGGGTTTCTGTCACTCTTGTCTTGTGTGTGGTCATCCAGGACCTAAGCCAATTGCTATAGCATAGGTAGTCTTTATTAGCATTTTTTTTTTTTTGTGTGTGTGTGTGTGCTGTGATTGTGTTACAAACCTGTAAGGCCATATAAGTGGCTATTAATTGTTTTTTAATGAGGGAGTATTGGCTTTTGGTCCTTTTTTATAGTTGAGACCAGAATTTAATGTTTTTGGATTCTTTTTTTGTCTATGTTGTTGCCATAGACCATAATTAAATTCTGATGGAGTAATAGTTACAACCAACTGGAATGGTTGTATTGGGTCTATAACCTGTAAGGTTTGGCCTTGGGCAGTGAGAATGGTCTTTTTAATTTTTGGAATCTAGTCCCATGTTTTCCCCTTTTGGGACAATTGATATAATGGCCATAATAACTGTCAGGTGAGGAATGAATATTTATCAATATTCCAGAGGACCAATATCTATACTAAGAATAGCCTAGGTGGACCTTGGGCCCTCTGATCATCACAAGATGGCTACCACAAGATGGCTGCCCCCAAGTTGTCACAACATGGTCGCCCCCACATTGTCACAAGATGGCCACCATAAGATGGCTGGCAGGGGAGGGCAGTTGTGGGTGATCAGGCTGGCAGGGAAGGCAGTTGGGGACAAATAGGCCAGCAGAGTAGGGCAGTTGGGGGTGATTAGGCCAGCAAGGGATGGCAGTTGAGGGTGACCAGGCCTGTAGGGAAAGGTAGTTGGAGGCAACCAGGCTGGCAAGGGAGGGTAGTTGGAGGCAACCAGGCCTCCAGGGGATGGCAGTTGGGGGTGATTGGGCCAGCAAAGGAGGCAGTTGGGGGTGAGATCAGGCTGGCAGGGGAGAGCAGTTGGGGACAATCAGGCTGGCAGGGGAGCAGTTAGACATCAATCAGGCCAGCAGGGGAGTAGTTAGAGGGTGATCAGGCTTACAGGCAGAGTGGTTAGGGGCAATCAGGCAGTCAGGCAGATAAGTGGTTAGGAATCAGCAGTCCCCGATTGTGAGAGGGATGTCCAACTGCTGGTTTAAGCCTGATCAGGGATCAGGGATCAGGCCTAAACCGGCAGTTGGATATTCCCTGAGGGGTCCCAGATTGAAGAGGTGCAGGCTGGGTTGAGGGACAACCCTCTTTATTTACGAATTTCATGCACCAGGCCTCTAGTAAGTCTGTAATTGTTTTATTATTGTAGGTCAGGGATAAGTTTGTATTGCGTTAATGATTGTTTGGAGTATTATTTTAATCTTATTTGACCAGACAATTTTTCAGAATTTGTTTCTTTGGGGTTTTTTGGCCTCTTTTTTAGTCTGGGATATTAAATTTCTTTTCCTCAAGGGAGTCTAAGTAGTCCTGGAGGTGTATTGATATAAGGGAACTGCCTTTATTGGCACCTTTTGGAAGTGTTGTCCTATCAGTAATTATCTTCATAGGCTGCTGATTTATTTTTACTCTTTAATTTTTATAGCCAGCAGGAATATCTATATTTGTGTGGGGGAGATTTTTATAGGCTTTGTCCCCACCGTTTATTTTGGATTTCAAGTCTAAGGTCTTAGGCACCTCCTTACGTACTTTAGGCTTCTGTATAGTTATGGATCTTGTTATTTTTTGTTGCTGCTGTTTGACTTTCATGTCCCCCAACTTGGCCATGGCCGTAATGACTTCATGTATATAGTGGTTTATGAAAGGGGTCAAAATGGCTGCTAATGGGTTGAATACCACTGGAGGGGCTACAGAGTGAATTAACTCTTTTATATGTGTCATAAAATGTTTATCATTAGTATCACAAGGATGGGATGACAAGTATTTAAGTTAAATATGGCTTGTCTCATGTCCATTTTCCATATTACTTGTATTAACTTTATATAGTAATCCATTTATTTACAGTTTGGAGCAATTTTCATTCATTTTGCCAAATGTTTCAAAATATTGCTATTAACCAGTTCATCCAGGAGTAGTATACCTGTGCAGCTCTTAAATGGGAACTGATCTGCAGTCACTGTCACAGAGAAGGATGGGTCATTATGGAGGATAATTTTTCCATCTTGGGTGGAGACAGAAGCTAGCTATTTGTACCATCTATCCTCTCTAATAAAAGAGTAATACGCAAATTAACCATCACTCCACTATACCCACAAGCCATGCCCACCAGCCAATCAGGAGCGAGTATGCAAATTAACCCACCAAGATGGTGGCGGCCATGGAGTGAGCAGGAGGCTTGGGTTTCCCTGGCAATGGAGGAAGCTAAGCTTTCCACACACCCTGGCAGGCCTAGGCCTCCACTGAAGGCTACAAAGTTTCAATTATAGAAGATAAATAAATCCCAGATACCAGGGCCTCCACTTGGGTCACTGGGGGGCATGGATGGCCTGCAAACCACCACAGAACCCTTGCCCAGGCTTCTTCATGCCCTAAGGAAAACCCCACCCTGATCCACAACACCCTTCAGGAGAAACCAGCTGTCCCCCACCCATGCACCAGGCCTATGCCTATCTAAAAATTCTATCTAATAAAAAAGTAATATGCAGATTGACCATCACTCCAACACACAAGAAGACTGCCCCTGATGTGGTCAAAGATCCTGCCCCCATGTGGACACAAGATGGCTGACACAAGATGGCCAGCAGAGGAGGGCAAGAGGGAGGGACCTGGCCTGCAAGGGAGAGCAGTTGTGGGTGATCAGACCAGCAGGAAAGGGAAGTTGGAAGGGACCAGACCTTCAAGGGAGGACAGTTGGGAGAGATCAAGCCTGTAGGGGAGGGCAGTTAGGGGTGACCAGGCTGGCAGAGGAGGGAAGTTGGGGGCAACCGGGCCTGTAGGAAAGGGCAGTTGGGGGGTGGGACCCAGGCCTGCAGGGGAGGGCAGTTAGGGGCTAACAGTCTGGCAGGAAGTTGTTAGGCATCAACCAGGCTGGCAGGGTAGTGGTTAGGGGGTGATTAGGCTGGCAGGCAGAAGTGGTTAGGGGCAATCAGGAAAGCAGGTAGGTGAGCAGTTGGGAGCCAGCAGTCCTGGATTGTAAGAGGGATGTCCGTCTGTCTGTTTAGGCCTGATCCAGGTGGGATCAGCCTAAATGGGCAGTCAGGCATCCCTGAAGGGGTCCCAGATTGGAGAGGGTGCAGGCTTGGCTGAGAGACACAACCCTCCACCCTGTGCATGAATTTCATGCACCAGGCCTCTAGTCCTATCTAATGAAAGGGTAATATGCAAATTGACCATACCTCCACTATACCCACAAACCATGCCCACCAGCCAATCAGAGAGAGTATGCAAATTAACCCAAACAAGATGGCTACAGCCACAGAGAGAGCAGGAGGGAGGCTTGGGTTGCCCCTAACGATAGAGGAAGCCAAGCACCCAGGCCTCTGCTTAAGGCAACAAAGTTTCAATGGCTGTGCAGCAGAAGATTTGGTTTCACTCTAGACTACAAAATTTCAATTGTAGAAGATAAATAAATCCCAGGTACCAGGGCCTCTGCTTGGGTCTCTGGGAGGCATGGCCAGCCTGCAAACCATCACAGGCCCCTTGCCCAGGCCACCCCATGCCCCAAGGGAACACTCACCCTGACCCAGGACACCCTTCAGAGCAAACTACCTGGCCCTCACTCATGTACCAGGCCTGTATCCTATCTAATAAAAGAATAATATGCAGATTGACCATCACTCCAACACACAAGATGACTTCCCCCATGTGGACACAAGATGGCCACCACAAGATGGCCAGCAGGGGAGGGCAGTTGGCAGGGACCAGGCCTGCAAGGGAGGGCAATTGTGGGCAATCAGGCCAGCAGGGGAAGGCAGTTGGGAGAGACCAGGCCTGCAAGAGAGGACAGTTGGGGGTGACCAGGCTGTCAGAGGAGGGAAGTTGGGGGTGACTGGATCTGCAGGGAAGGGCAGTTGGGGGGGGACCCAGGCCTGCAGGGGAGGGCAGTTAGGAGTGACCAGGCCCACAGTGTAGGGAAGTTAGGGGCAAACAGGCTGGCAGGGGAGCAGTTAGGCATCAATCAGGCTGGCAGGGGAGTGGTTAGGGAGTGATCAGGCTGGCAATCAGGAAGGCAGGCAGGTGAGCTGTTGGGAGCCAGCAGTCCTGGACTGTGAGAGGAACGTCAAGGGGTCCCAAATTGGAGAGGGAACAGGCTGGGCTGAAGGACCCCCTCTCCCCAGTACATGAATTTTGTGCACCAGGCCTCTAGTATATATATATAGAGAGAGAGTGAGGTAATATGCAAATTAGCCAGTACACCTTAAGGCATCATGACCAGTTCAGGAAGAGCTGCACACGCAGATGGGTGGGAGGGGACTGCATGCTTCTCTCAGCCCCAGTGGACACACACAGGCATGCCTGCTCTCAGCTGCCATGGCCAGACTGCAGTTTAGGCCTGCTCCTCACAGGGAGCCATCAGTAGGACATGCCCTGAGGGCTCATGGACTGTGAAAGGGGGAAGGCTGGGCTGAGGGACCTCCCAACCCACCCAGTGTGAATTTCATGCACCAGGCCTCTAATTATTTTATAACTTTAGGAGCCATGCCAGATTGGCTCCCTGGGCCTCTGTGGCTTTGTTTTTCTAATTCTCAGTTCTATGGGGAGTATAGGAGGTGTATGTTGTTAATTCTGTAACCTTGGGCAGCCCTTGAGCCCAACCTCCTGGGGCCACAAGCTGGTCATGTTTTAGATGCCTGTTCACAATCTGTCATGCCTGCAAAGCAGGGACCACTGCACCAGCAGTAACACTGTCCTTGAGCTGTCGGTTGGCTCTACTTCTCCTGGTCCCTCCTGTGCCAGGAGGCTCCCTCTTGCTCTAGGAAGCATACCCAGGACTGCAAGTTCTCTTTCCTGAGGTGTTTCAGTTTCAAGGCCATTAGGAGCAACCAGGCTATCTTCCTGGCAGCCTCCTACTGTTCTTTGGGAATCCAGGCCATTAAGAATGACAAAGTCTTCTCTAACGCTTTTGGTGTTACCTTAACCTGCTCACAGTCCTCTGGGGGCTCCAAGGAATCAGGACCACCATTACCAGATACCACAACCTGGTTGGAGGCCACATACCCTCTGATGACGGGTTAGACAGGGTACTTATCTCAGAATCCTGCCGACAACACCAAGTGTTAAGGGCAAGATCCTTACCCAAGGATTGACTCTTCTGGGTGCAGGGAATTGAAAAAATATATGGTAATAACAAGTATGTGGGACATGTTTTATTATGAACAAAGCAGCCAGCAATTGGCAGGTCAGTGGCAATTTATATATATGCTTAAATAAAAGAGGCTTCATGCTAGTTCATGCCAAAGAATAAATGAAAAAGTAGTAAGGAAACAGATGAAATGGGGAGACCACCCAAGTTGAGACCATTTCAGAGCATTCAGGTAGACTTCACAGAACTGCTAGGGTGGAATGACAAAGATACCTAATGGTAGTAGTGGATCCCATCTCTGGCTGAGTGCAGGCCTTCCCCCCTCAACTGCCACAGCAAGGAGAGCCATCAAAGTAGTCTTAGAGCAGATCATACCTACATCTGTCTGATGGAAAATGTCAACTCAAACAACATGAGTCACCTCACCTCAAAGGTGTTGAAGGGAATAACAGTAGGGTTAGACGTCATTTGTGACCATCACACTCCCTGGCACCCCTTCCTCGGGAAAGGTGGAAAGAATGAATCAGACCCTTAGGAAACTGATCCTAGAAACCAAATTGCCCTGGACCAAATGTCTCCCAACAACTCTCCTTAGGATTAGAACAGCTCCAAGGAAAGATGGAGATTGTCCCCTATGAAATGTTATATGGGCTCCCATACTTGGCAGGACTGCTGATCTTCCTACCATGGACATTAAAGATCAACTTTTCTCCTACTCTCTCATCCCTCAGGCCCAGACTCTGCCTCTCAAATTTGCAGTTCATCACGTCCAGCCTGGTGACCTGGTGCTTATCAAGACCTGGAAGGAGGACAAGTTCCAACTCAGTTGGGAAGGCCCCTACAAGTGCTCCTGACTACCGAGACTGCCTTACAGACAACCCAGAAAGGTTCTACATACTACACTCAGGTCAAGGGACCGGTAAAAGAGACTTTGCAGAGGGAGAAAGATATCAGTGGAAAATAGTAGAGTCAACAGAAAAGCCTTTAAAGATAGTCTTAAGAAAAGAAACACACTAACCCCCCCAATCATGGCCTGGCTCTCCCCCTATGGATTACTCTGGCTTGGATATGTTGTTGCCCCGAGTACAAGCTTTAGTCAACCAGTTAAATTAGTAATAAATATAACTAGGACCTCATCACCTCAAACTATCAAATTTGATGCCTGTCAGGTCTTACCCTGTGGGAAGTTAGAAAGTCAGAGGCAACTCTCGGGAGAGAACAAATACCTCTGTCTTAAACCAGGAAAAGGATACACCACACAGCTCCCTGCCCCAACTGGAATGATTTATGATAGATAACTCAATACCAGGGCTGGATAGTAAGAGACTCGTGGTTATCTCATTCTTGGAGAACTCCTAAGGTTAAGTTATACCTATCCCAAGGTATCCCATTAGATAACTGCAGAAATTTAGAGTGCAACCCTATACAGTGGTACCTCGAGATACGAGTTTAATTCATTCCGTAACCTTGCTCGTATATCAAGTTGCTCGTATTTCAGAGCAAATTTCCCCACTGAAATCAATTGAAATGCCTTTAATCCGTTCCAGCCCCCAAAATGCCACCCCAGTTGTTCTTGTTACGTGTTTTTGAATAAGAAAAATGTATTTATAAATGACAAATATTGTATAAAAACATAATAAAAGAGAACGTAAAGGAATAAACTGGTTTTATAAAGTTTATTTACCTACTTGTTACACTCTTAATGCTACACTTTATCCCTAAACTGAATATAACTTAACTAATCTTCACTGAACTTAATTGCTACAGGTCTTTGCATTTTTGGCCGATTTAAAAAAAAACAAAACATGTCCAACGAGGTTTGCCTCTTCCTCCCTTTCAGAATGTTTCTGAAATGGGTGAGGCAAGTTTCATTGAACAGCTCTGATGCACGACCAGTAGCAACTTTTTCGGGGTGTTTCTTTTCTACAAAGTGTGACACACTCTCCCACATTCCTAAGATCTCCTTTATCTCACTTGTAGAGATCTCCTCCACCTCTGGGCTCCTCCTCGAAACCAATTTCTTGGAGAACCTCGCATGTTGCTGAGACTGCAACTCTTGTAACTCCTCCGTGGTGAGTTCCAGAGAGTGCTCCTCAATGAGCTCATTCATGTCTCTCTCATCCACCTCCAGGCCCATGGATTTTCCCAGAGACACTATCTCCTCCTCCACTGGCACCTCGGGTTCGAATCCTTCGAAGGTCCTTTCGGCTACGGCCTCAGGCCACAGCTTCTTCCATGCAGAGGTCAAAGTTCTCGTTGTAACACCCAGCCAGGCCTGATCAATAATTCTGAGGCATATCACGATGTTAAAGTGGTTCTTCCAGAACTCTTGAAGGGTGAGGTTTGTGTTCTCCGTTACCTCAAAGCAGCGCCGGAACAGGTGCTTGATGTACAGCTTTTTAAAATTAGAAATCACCTCCTGATCCATGGGCTGCAGGATAGGAGTGGTGTTGGGAGGTAGGTAGACAACCTTTATAAACTTGAACTCTTCGAGGAGTTCATCTTTGAGGTTCAGTGGGTGAGCAGGAGCATTGTTGAGGACGAGGAGGGCTTGCATGGTTAGGTTGTTTTCCTGTAGATATTTCTTAACAGAAGGGCCGAAAACCAGGTTTACCCACTCCACAAAGAACTGCCTGGTGACCCATGCCTTTGGGTTTTCCCTCCACATAACTTGCAGTTTATCTTTTAAAATCTTACGTGAATTAAAGACTCTGGGGTTTTCCGAATGGTATATGAGCAGAGGCTTGATCTTGCAGTCGCCACTCGCATTGGCGCACAGTGCGAGAGTTAGCCTATCCTTCGTGGGTTTGTGGCCTGGCATCGCCTTCTCCTCTGCAGTTATATAAGTCCTCTTCGGCATCTTCTTCCAGAAAAGTCCTGTCTCGTCACAGTTGAAGACTTGCTGGGGGATATATCCTTTGGCTTCTATCAGTTTGGAAAAAGTTTTGAGGTAATCCTCAGCTGCCTTCACATCCGAACTTGCTGCCTCACCATGCCTGACGATGGAGTGAATTCCGGACCTTTTCCTGAAGTTATCAAACCAGCTTCTACTGGCTTTAAATGAGTCTTTCGATGCTTCATCAGTGGAAGCGCGTGGGGTCTGCTCCAGCAAATCACCGTAAATCGCTTGCACCTTCTCGCATATGATGCCCTGTGTTAATGTATCTCCTTTAAGCTGCTTCTCCGTCACCCACGCCATCAGTAGATTCTCCATCTTTTCATGGAGAGAGCTACGGAGCTGAGAAATTATTGTAACCCCCTTAGCTGGCGTTATACCCTTTATCGACTCCTTCTGTTTAAGCACAGTGCATATCGTTGAAGTACTACGCCCATACTGCCTTGCCAAGTCAGCCACTCGCACACCTTACTCATATTTTTCTATGCTTTCACGCTTTAATTCAATAGACATCATCATCCTCTTCTGAGCACTGATCTTTCCACTTGCTTTCTTCGGACCCCTGGTTATAAAATGAAATGTGATAAAGTATGTAAATGCACAAAAGATGCTTCGACAACGAGGTAAACAAGCACACTGACTGAGGCGTGGGAAACTATGAGATGCTCGAGTCACAGTAAACTGGTGGGTAGTGTGCAGCTGGCCGATCCGCGCGATTACTAGTATCTCAAATGTTGCTCGTATTTCAAAGCAAAAAATCGCTCGCTTGATGGCCTGTATCTCAAAAATCTCATATGTTAGGACACTTGTATCTTGAAGTACCACTGTACTTAAAATTATCAGTGATCCAGCTGGCATAATTCAGTCACCTGAGGTAGTCACTAGAGTATATGGTCTAGGCTCAGGAAAAGACCCCCTAGAGCAGTGGTCGGTAAACTCATTAGTCAATAGAGCCAAATATCAACAGTACAACGATTGAAATTTCTTTTGAGAGCCAAACTTTTTAAACTTAAACTTCTAACGCCACTTCTTCAAAATAGACTCGCCCAGGCCATGGTATTTTGTAGAAGAGCTCAAAGGACCAAAGAGCCACATGTGGCTCATGAGCCACAGTTTGCCGACCATGGCACTAGCTGGATGGCTTGGAAAAAGAGAATAATGCTAGACATGAAACTAGCAGAAAAAGAGGGGGATTTGTGTTATAAGAGGAAGAAAATGTTGTATCTTCATTCCCAATAGCACAGCTCCCAATGGCACCATCACAAAGGCATTCCAGGAACTGATGACTTTGGCTAATGAACAGGCTGAAAATGCCAGCATTGATGACCCCTTCACACGATGGTTGCAGAGATGGTTTGGAAACTGGAAAGGCTTAATGGCCTTGATTCTTACATCTCTCATCATTGTAGCAGGAGTCCGTCCTGACAGCTGTAGGGTGTTCTATTATCCCTGGGTGAGAGGATTAGCACAGAGACTAATTGAGGCAACTATTAACAAGCAAATGCCCATGACTTACCAGCAGAATAACCTGTTATTAGAAACCAAATTAGACTCACTCTCCTATGATTAAGAAAGTCAACAGGTTCTTGAGCAATTTGAAAAATGAAAACTACAAAAGTGAGAATAAAACCAGTGAAAGTAAAAAGAAAAGAGGAGTTAGGAATAAGCCTCAGTGATCCATTTTCAACATACAGTGGTACCTCAAGATACGAGTTTAATTTGTTCCGTAACCTTGAGGCGTGGGAAACTATGAGACGCTCGAGTCAAGGTAAACTGGTGGGTCGTGTGCAGCCGGTCGATCCGCGCAATTATTCATATCTCAACTGTTGCTCATATTTCAAAGCAAAAATCATTCACTCAATGGCTCGTATCTCAAAAATCTCGTATGTTAGGGCACTCGTATCAGGAGGTACCACTGTATCTCATTCTAAATGGAAAAATACTAAGAGCCTGTTTTGCTTAACTATTTAATGCAACTGCAAAGTCCCAGTAACAGACAGAATATGGGGGAGGGTAGATAAGATAGATTACAATAAAAGAAGGAAGTGGGTAAAGATTGGATATCTGTCAGAAGGCACCTACCCCAGGAAAATCTTTCCAGCACAAAGAGACAGAGGAACGTGGAGACAACTAAATAGCCCGCAGCCCACTTTTAAGTAACCCAATAGTCTAGGCGACCTTCAGGAAAGGCTGTACACCCAATAGCACTCAGCCAATGAGGAACCGGGGAGAGACCTGCACACTAGGAAATATGATGCTGGTTGTAATCATTTTGGGCATGCCTGCCCATCAGATACCTTATCTTGCAAGACTGTCATTAAAAGTTTTGCTTTCATTATACTTTGTGTTTCTGAGACCATTATTTGACTTTGGACAGGTGAGTGTGTTTCTCACGAAGGTGAAATGCCCATATTTTTTTTTTCAGAAGAGAAATATGTATTTAGAACTAAAAGAATCGGATACTGAACCAAAAGGGGAAAATGGTGATTTCAAAGGAAACTCCCAAGAGGAAACTAATTTTGAGACTGACTGAACGTTTACCTATCATCTTTTCTTCATTAGCTTCCATGAGAGCCTGAGTGGAGGCTTAACAGGGGACCTGCCCTAATCAGAATGGCCCAAACAGCCCAAAGACTTGCAGAGATGGCTAGTTCTCGGCTTGCTACACATGTCTCTATAGGTGGGGAACCAGGCCACAGGACCTTGAGAGTCCCCTTTTCTTTCGGGGTATGAACTCTTCAACTGGCAGAAATTTGACGTGTGGTCCCTCAAGGAAAAAGGCTAATCTCTTTTTGCAACGTAGCTGGCCCCACTACAAAGTGGACAATGGAGAGGTTTGGCCAGTTAATGCACCATTAAGTGTAATGCTACCCTGCAGCTAAACTTGTTTTCACATTTCCAGGGAAGCGAATGGAGAATGAGACCTTAGATTAATATGTCTTTTCCATACATGCAAACTATATGTTAGCTGTAAACTAGATCTCTCTGTAATTGCAACAGAACTTCAGAGAAAGATATTTAAATGAAAAGAAACATTTAAAAAAATTTTTGCTTATCAAGCCTTGAGGAATTAAAGTACTATCCTTGCCGAGATCAGATTGGCTCAGTGGATAGAGCATTGGCCTGTGGATTGAAAGGTCCCAGGTTTGATTCTGGTCAAGGGCATGTACCTTAGTTGTGGGCACATCTCCAGTGTGGGGCGTGCAGGAGGCAGATGATCGATGTCTCTCTCTCTCATCGATGTTTCTAACCCTCTATCCCTTTCCTTTCCTCTCTGTAAAAAAATAATAAAATATATTTTAAAAAAGGAAGAAAAGAAAAACAGTGAAAAGTTCTATTCTTGCTTTACTATGCAGTCTTTAAGGGCCAGAGAGGTGTGTATGGCTCCAGAATATCAAAACCCACTAAATCCTTTTACATTCCCACAAACCTCTCCTGTTCATCTCAAATGCTCATAGATAACTGGCTTTCCAAAATCAAAGTCCTAGGACCTTTGAGATGCAAATATCAGGAACTCTGGTCTGGGCCATTTTAAAAATATAATCTCTGGAAGATAGCCACCTAAACAAATCACTTAACTTATTTCAACTTTTCCTTCCTAAATTAGTAAATGTCAATTAAGGTTATTGAATTTCTAGATATTTTGAAATAACATGAAATACTGAAACATTGACTACTAGATAAGTCTTTAAATTCACCAGCTTTTGTCTTTTTTGCCTGAAAATCTGTTGATATGGTGTCTTGTGCTTGAAGGTGTGTTTCTTGAAATGAGAGTGTGTTTAAAATGTGTTCATAAATGTCAATCTAAAGAATGCTGGTCATTTATTTTATGTTGGTTATTACTGAAATCTGAAGCTTTCTAAGAATTAAAAGTTCAAATGAAGATGGGAGAAATTATATGGTTGTGATAATAGAAGGCATGAGGTATGGATATTTATTTTTTGATGGAAAAGGATGGAAATAACTTGTTCTTATTAGGTTTGATCAAATAGTTAAATTGATACTTCTCCCCTGGGACATTTAGGCCACTTCTCAAGGAACATTCCCTTCCACTTACACCACATTCCACTTGCTAAGACCATTATCTCTCTCCTTTTGACCTTCTCAGGATCTATACCTGCCCAGAGAATTTTCCACCCAGAAAAAGCCCGCCTAGAGTCCTTTAAAATCTGTCTCCCCATTCCTGGGTGCTGATGCCAGTTTAGGACTCAGCCCATTTGGTCTCCAGATGACCTAATAGATTCATAATGCCTCACCACTGTGGCCTCATGCATTTCTCCTTCGGCAACCCTAACAGTTCTAAAGATATTTATTTCTGAATGGGTAAAAAGGTTTGTGAAAAAATGTAGGAAGTTTTATAATATGTGAGGGTTATAAAAGTCTGAGAATTTTAAGTTAATAAAAAATTTGAGTTTTCGGTGCAAAAAAATTAGTAATTTGAATTATGTTAAGGTCTTTATGTGTATGGCCTTATGTGGTATGTGTTTATCTATGTATTATGTGTGATAAATTTTCAGCCTGGATGGCATTACTAGGAAATAATCTTTTATTGGCTTAATTTTTAAAAAATATATGTGTATTGATTTCAGAGAGGAAAGAAGAGGGAGAGATAGAAACATCAATGATGAGAGAGAATCATTGATTGTCTGCCTCCTGCATACCCACTACTGAGGATTGAGCCCACAAACCAGGCATGTGCCCTTGACCAGAATCAAACCTGGGGCCCTTCAGTCTGCAGACTGCTGCTCTATCCACTGAGCCAAAACAGCTAGGGCTATTGGTCTAATTTTTTTAAATTAAATTCTTATATAAATTAAGCATAATTTTATGGTCTGGACAAGATTTTTAATATTAAAACTAGTTTAACTTTGATTAATGTCTTTTAGAGTTATTACCATAAAATATATGTTTATTACTTAGATTTACAAAGAGCTTATGATATAATCTTTTGGTTAAGTATATTTGACAATCTGTCTAAAGTTTAAATTTTAAGACTTTTTAACCACGAGGTGACTTTGAGTCATTCCGGTGGGCCCTAGAATATCCCAAGGGCTTATTCTCTCTTCTTAAAAGAAATATTTTTAAACTAAATTAGGCCTTTTTAATATACTTGAAATTACATGGGAAGCTTTGTAAAAAAAATTAATAATAACTATCTTCTATTTATGTACCTACATTTTGTTAAAATGAATGTTATAAAAATTTCAGTCTGCTCCAAAAAGGACTTTGCAAAGATTCAGAGCCAAGTTCAAACAGAAAACTCTCAGGGATAGCAGGTGTCCAATCAGGGATGCCAGGCAAGCCAAAGTGATGGTTCCCTGTGGCGGTGTGTGTGTATGTGTGTGTGTGTGTGGTGGGGTAGGGGGAGGGGAGGGAGGGGAGGTTGTTTGCCAGTGATTCAGTCATACTCTGGGTATTTGCATTTCACCTTTTGGGAGTTTATGAATTATTTTCAATACTTAATACACAATTCCAGTAAGCCATGTGACACGTTTTAAAATCTTACATATTATTTGTTCTTTATATGCTGAAATTATATATTGAATCTAAATATATATATAGATTTTATATTGTACTCTGTCATTTTACATTAATTATTATTTACCAATAAATTATTGTCTTGAAATGTTATATCTTATAGAAAAGCAAAGTATTTTATGAATTGCATTGTAATCAAATCTGTAACCATGCCACTTTAAGTCTTGTTATTCATAGGCAGTCATTGCTTTACTCTGATGCCTTTGCAGGTATATTATAGCTTTAGAAAAATCCATGAAAAGGACTCTGACCTACTCTAAACTGCAGCCTCTAAACAGGTCATATCTTTGAACTGAATGAAGATTTATGGAACTTCAAGGAATAACTGAATTCAAAAAATACTGGCAAATAATCAGGATAAACAAAAATAGTTATGGAACTAAATGAGTTGAGAATAGTTATTCTTATGACTGTTAAAATGTTGATATTTTCGGTTTGTTTCATTTTCCTTTATTTTTCTTTTAAAGCCCCTAAGTTCTGTGGCTTCCGCGATGCATCAGAGAAACAGAAGTGCCATTTCTTTACTCTTTGTAAAGCAACACCTAGATGCACACACCACCAACGCCCCAGCAGCTCCGCCCACTGACCCTGACTGCCTGGCCTCTGCCATTCCTGTGGGCTGAGACAGGGCTTTAAGGAGCTTATTTCTGTTGGCTCAGACATAAGACACCCTCACACCAGACACAGCCCTGGCCCAGCGGCCACACAGGTGGCTGCCCCAGGCTCCAGAAGCAGGTGCAGCAGGAACACCTGCGGGCCATGCCACCCAAGCTTTGGTGCAGCATTTTGGTTGTGGTGCCACTCCCACCGCGCCTTCCCCTTTGATTTAAGGAGGCCCAGGGTGGGCTGATCCCTGGCAGCAATGCCCCACAGCGCCCCCAGGAGAAAATGACCTTTGGATGGGGGTTGGGGGAGGGGGACGAGGTAAACTATATGACACGAATGGGGTCTGGGGCCGGCAAGCTGGACAGCATGGGGCCTCCAGCTCACAAGTCTCACTTCAGCAGACCTGGTGGAGGTGCAGGGCAGGCAGTGTTTTCTTTTCCTCGTTTTAAATAGTTAATGCTCTTGGAAGGGAGAACTAGACACAGGTGAAGAAATTTCGGCCCAAATCTTATGTGAAGGAAGTAACCCAGGTGGGGGTGAGCAGCTCCGGACCACTGTCTATGCCTTGGCTGTGGGCCACCCTGGAGAGCTCCTCCAGAAACCATAGCGGAGGGTGTGGGAGCCACAGCCAAGGTCACTGGTGCCTCTGCAGTAACTTCTTCTTTCTCCTCTTGAAGAAGCAGCAGCACTTGGTGTCATCCGCCACTTCTACCTCTGCAGGCGCTGTGATGAGCCGTTTGAGTGACCGGCAGTGGGGCCGCCCGCATTCAGCTCTCCTGGCTGAAATTCAGTGCCTGTTTTTGCTGGCTTTGTCCCTAGGCTGTGTATGACCAGGCAGGTGGGTGTGAGCTGTGCCAATTGGCGTAGGAAAGGGCTTCCCCGCCCAGTTGTACTCCTAATGGAACTCGAAGCCGCTGCGGTTGAAGAGGTCTGTGAAGAGCTTGCGCAGGTAGCCCTAGTCAGGCTTCTCGAAGAAGTCCAGGAGCCGTAGGTACAGAGTGCAGGTAAGTGGCCATCTCCTCTGGGTGGCTCTCACAGAGCACCTCCATGGGCGCGACCCGCTTGGTGTCCCCAATCTTCTGGTAGTGCTCTTTGAGCAAGTCCCCGAGCCCCTGCCAGGGCAGGCTACCACGCAGGAAGCACGTGAACACGTGGCCTAGCACCTCCAGGTTGTCACGGCACTCGGCTCCTTGCCCAGGTGTGTATTGATGCTCATGGAGCACTGTGCCCTTTAGGCTTTTGTGCTCTCGGGAGGGGTTGTGCTTCTTGGTCCCAGGGTCATGTACTCCTTGGCCAGGCCAAAGCCACTAATGTGGATGGTGTGCTACGCTTGCTGCCTGGCTGCCCCACCAGGAAGTCCTCTGGCTTCATGTTGCGGCTGGAGGCTCTTGGTATGCACGTACTCCATGCATATGATCAGCTGGATGGCAATCATCAACACAGTCTTGAGCAGGAATGTGTGATCATACTGATGGAGTAGGTCCTCCAGGCTGGGCCTAGCAACTCCAGCACCATGGCCTTGTACTTCCCGCTCAGGCCAGAGGGACCTGAGGGACACCCTCTGGGAGCCAGCTACTGGTAGAGGCGGTGTTCCAGACCCGGCTGCAGCGCCTGCACTTAATGGGCTCCAATTGGAGAGCGAAGTATTCACTTGTTTAAAAATTCTGTCTGAGCCAAGCTCCCTGAAGTTACCACAGACTATCTTCTTCCCAACCCGGAAGTTGGGGCCCACCATTAGGACCCCCAAACTGGTCCCTGTGTGCTGACACTGTGGCTGGTTGGACCACCAGCCTTGGACATTTTTCCACCTTCCTCTGAAGCCCCTTCCCCTCTTTTATTGTCAAAATCCCTAAGTTTGTTGTACCTGGTCTCTCCACAGTGGCTCTGCTGCTGCACAGACACCATGGTACCTGGCAGATGCCTGGCTAGTGAGATGTGGGTACTCACAAGAGCCAGGCCATGGAACTCATCTCGGTGACCTCAAAGTCGCTCGCAAGGGAAGACACATTCTGCTGACAGGTCCCACCACCTCAAATCTCATGGCTCCCAGCTCACGGCCTCTGCTGTGGCCATGGCCCAGTGGACAAACGGCCAAGCTCCTTGGCCAGTGCTCCCGCAGCAGCGTGATGCAGGCCCTGTAAGGGCTCCACTCCCAGAGCTACCGCGCCCTCACTGCTGGCCACATGTTGGGCACTGACTCTCCCTGCTGCATCGGTTTGTGTCTCACAGTGTTGCCATGGAGCTTATTTACTCCACCAGTGTCGCCAGCAGCTACCGCCACCGCTGGGCATGCATGGACCTAAAATATTGTTGATTTTTAAATGTTTTGTTTGCCAAATATAAGGAAAAGTAAAAAGCAGACATTCTTTATTATAGGAACTAATACATTAGTAACATTCATTTCATAGTACTCCCAGGAGACAAAAATTCAAAGACCACAACAACCCAGAGATTTTGTGTTTTTGTCCATTGAGAAATACAAGACTCCCTTCAACAGTGTTAAAGGAACTTTACCTTATCAGGTACCTAACCATGAATGGACATCTGCCTCTGTCTCTGACACTCGCCTTCATTTCAAGGATGAGAAGCCTCTGATTACAGAGGAGGTAGGCACCCATCCCAAGACATCAAGACCTGTATGCTCACAAATTAATGCTGCTTACACCTTATTCTTCTATCATCTAATTGTTATTGAACATATATAAAATTATTTTTATATTGTTATTATCCTCCTTATGGATTCCTAGTGGAAACAACTTCCACCTCCCTATACCTTCCTCCCTTATTATATGTGAAATATATTTAAGTTGGGCACCTGCTAATCTTTCCCACCTACTAGACAATGATATTCTGACTATCAAGTGTGATAATGAACTTAATGTTTTGTTGGGCACACACTGGTGGTCTTCTACTATCAGTATAAGCTTTGGTACATTTTTGCAGGTTATCCTATATAATAAAAGGCTAATATGCAAATAGACTGAATGACGGAACAACCAAACAACTGGTTGCTATGACGTACACTGACCACCAGGGGGCGCACATGGAACATTGGCCACAGTGGGATGGTGGAGCAGGTTAGTGAGAGTGCTAGACCAAGGCAGGATGCCAGTTGCTGTCATCAGGGTGAGCCTCTGGTGGTTACTGACAATTCTTTGCTCCCACATATTGCAGTCCGACCCAGCACTCATGCCTGCGGCCAGCACCATCCCTGCTTGCACCTGTTGCCAGCACCTGATGCTGGCCCCATCCCTCAGTGCCATCAGCAGGCGTGAGCAATGGCTGCCGGCCCTAATTGCTCCTTAGGGCTTCTCCACTTCTTCCTGCTCCTGAGGGGCAATCAGGACCGGCAGCTGCCTTTCACACCTGCTGCCAGTGCTGGCCCTGCTTGCACCTGCAGCTGGTACTGGAGCCGTTGTTCACACCCACTTCCAGCACCCAGTGCCAGTCCCAATCACTCAGTGCCATCAGCAGGTGCAAGTGGCAGCTGCCAGCCCTGATTTCCCCTAAGGGCTTTTCCATCTCCCCCTGTTCCTGAGAGGCAATCGGGACTGGCAGCCATCTATCGCACCCACTGCTGGTGCCAGCCCCAATTGCTCCATACCATCAGTGTATGGGAGCAGTACGATGGGAGCAGGGGCTGCCAGCAGACAGGGGACCGGGGGCTGTGGTGGGAGGGGCCAGGTGGGGGCAAGGAGGTTGGGCTGAGACCCACCCCTGTGTCCACTGCAGATTTTTGGCCCACAGTTCCTTTCAAGGTGCACAAATCTGTCCCTTGGGCCCCTAGTATCTATCTCTCTATATATAAAACCCTAATATGTAAAGAGACTGATCGGCAGAACAACCAAACAACCAATCTCTATGATGTGCACTGACCACTAGGGAGCGCATGTGGAACATGGTGGGCGTTGGCTGTGGCAGGATGGTAGAGCAGGTGAACAGGGGCACCAGACCAAGGCAGGGCGCTGTCCACTGGTCATCAAGGCGAGTCTCTGCTGGTTACTGAAAATTTCTTGCTCCAGTGTGCATTGGTCCCACCTGGCACTTGCACCTGCTGCTGGCGCTGGCCTCATTCACACCTGCTGCTGGCAACCGGCACTGGCCCCAATTGCTTGGTGCCATCAGCGGGTGTGAATAGGGGCTGCCAACCCTAATTGCCCCTCAGGGCTTCTCCACCTCGCTCTGCTCCTGAGGAGTGATCAGGGCTGTTAACCACCTCTCATACTCGCTGATAACAACGGCCCTGCTCACACCCACTGCCAGTGGTAGAACCGCCATTCACACCTGCTGCCAGAGCCTGGCACTGGTCTCAATTGCTTGGTACCATCAAAGGGTGTGAGTGGCAGCTGCCGGCCCCCATTGTCCCTGAGGGCTTCTCCGCCTCCCCCTGCTCCTGAGGGGCAATCAGGGCAGCAGCAGCCACTCACACCCACTGCTGGTACTGGCCCCAATCACTCCATCAGCAGGTATGAGTAGGGCCAGCACTATCAGCATGTGGAAGCAGCAGTGGTAGGAGCAGGGCTGCCAGCAGACAGGGGACTAGGGGCCATGGTGGGAGGGGCCAGGTGGAGGTACAGAGGATGGGCCAAGACTTATCCCTGTGCCCACTGTGGCCCACAGTTCCTTTCAAGGTGCACAAATTTATGCACTGGTCTGTTATAAAGGACCTACCTTAGACAAACCTCTTCATGAACACCTCCCTAATAATTCCCCTGGTAGAATTATATATGGATCTACTTTAGATGAGTATTTTAGATGAATAGTGTATACCTATAGGAGTAGACGAAATTAACTGCCCAGATGAAAAATCAGAACTTCTGGATAATAGTAGATATTTGTTCCCCTCAGATCCTTCCTTACCTAATTTTAGACAGTTTCTGTTCCTAATCAATATTACTGGTTTAATATTATTACTATTACTCCTGGTATGTAACTATTATACTAGATACAAAACTTAAGACAAGCAGCAAAAATACTTGGATTATGGTAACCAAAAAATTAAAAATAATCCAAAATATTAAAAAAAATTTTAATTATTTTATTGATTTCAGAGAAGAAGGGAGAGGGAGAAAGAGATAGAAACATCAATGAGAAGAGAGGTTCATTGATTGGCTGCTTCTTGCTTGCCCCACACTGGAGATTGAGCCTGCAACCCCAGTATATGCCCTGACTAGAATCAAACACAGGACTTTTGGTCTGCAGACTAATACTCTGTCCTTTGAGACAAACTGATCCAAAATATTTTTAATAAGGGCATACATGATCTAACTGCCTCCTATTCACCTGAATTTTGTTTTGAATAATAATTCGACCTTAACTACCATAGGTAGTCTTACCCCATTTCCAGTGGTCCACCCTGTTCCGCAAGACATGGTGACAATTGAGGCTCCTGGCAAGGAGCCTTCCTAGCACCGTGGGACTCCATTATCCAACTAAAAGGTTGATCATTGATGCATCCTTTGGATTGATTTATGACCAAAATCAATGAATGCATGTAAAATGATTTTTATATTGTTATTATCCTCCTGTTTCCTAGTGGAAACAATATCTGTCTCTCTAGACTCCTTTCCCTATGAGACATGAAAAATTTCCCACTTACTGGACAGTGATATTCTGACTATCAGCTATGATAATGAAGTTAATGTTGTTTTTTGCCATATACTGGTGCTCTTCTACTATCAGTGTAAATATTGGTACATTTTTTAGGCTATATCAATTATAAAGGACTTACCTTGGACAAACCTCTCCAAGAACACTTCCCTAATAATTTCCCTGGTAAAATAATATATAGATCTAATCTAGATGAATATTTTAGATGAAAACTGTCTAAATATAGAAATGGATGAAATTAACTGTTCAGAAGAAAAAAAAATTGGAACTTCTGGGTAATAGCAGATACTTGTTTCCCCTCAGGTCCTTCCTTATCTAATAATAGATATTTTCTGCTCCTAATCAATGTTACTGGTTTATTATTGTTACTTTCATTCCTAGTAGGTAAATGTTATACTAGATGCAGAAAAACAAAACTTGATAAACAGCAAAAAGACTCGGATCATGGTGGCTCAAAAATTAGAAATGATCCAGAATACTTTTTAACGAGGACATATAGGATCTGACTGCCTCCCACTTCCTTGCCCTTTTTGAATAATAATTCAACCTTAAATACCATTCAATCAATAACAATTAGATGATATAAGAACAAAGTTTGAGCAGCATCAATTTGTGAGCATACAGGCCTTTTTGACATCTTGGGATAGCTGTCTATCTCCTCTGTAGTTGGCAGCTTCTCATCCTTGAGATGAAGGCGAGTGTCAGAGACAGGGGCAGATGTCCATTCACGATTAGGTACCCGATAAGGTAAGGTCCCTTTAACACTGTTGGAGAGAGTATTTCATTAATGTCTTTCCCAATGGGTGAAAATCTCTGGGTTGTCGTAGTCTGAATTTTTGTCTTCTCGGAGTATTGTGAAATGAAGGTTACTAATGTATTAGTTACTACAATGCAGAATGTCTGCTTTTTACTTTTCCTTATATTTTGGAAACAAAACATTTAAAAGTCAATGATATTTTAAACAGTGTCATAAGAATAAGTATTCTCAATTCATTTAGTCCCATAATTATTTTTGTTTATCCTGGTTATTTTCCAGTAGTTTGTTGTTTTTTTTTGTAATTCAGTTATTCCTTGAAGTTCTATAAATCCTCATGCAGTTGAAAAATATAACCTGCTTAGATGCCTGCAATTTAGAGTAAGTCAGAGTCCTTTTCATGGAATATACCTACAAATGCATCATAGTAAAGAAATGGCTGTCCAGGAATGACACAATTTAAAAGTGTCATGGTTATAGATTTGATAAAAAAACTTGCTTTTCTATAAAATATAACATTCCATGACAACAATTTATTGGTAAATAACAATTCTGTAAAAAGCATAGAGGATAATATAAAATTTGTATACTTTTAGATTTAATTATAATTTCAGCATATTAAAGAATAAATAATGTGTAAGATTTTAAAATGAGGCAGATGGCTTATTGCAAGCAGTGTACTGAGCATGGAAAATAATTCATAAACTCCCAATATGTGAAAGGCAAATATCCAGAGTATGACTGGCAGAAACCCTCACAGAGAATCATCACTCTTGGCTTGCCTGCTGTCCCCGACTGGACACCTGCTCCCCCATGAAAGTTTTCTATTTGAACTTGGTTCTTAATCTTTGCAAGTTCCTTTCTGGAGCAGACTGAAATTCCTATACCATTCATTTTAACAAAATATATGTATATAAATAGGACATAGCTATTAATTTTTATTTGACAAAGCTTCCCATATAATGTCAAGGATATTAAATCTGCCTAATTTTGTTAAAAATATATTGTTTTAAAAAGAGAGAGCATAAATCCTTGAGTCATTCCAGGCCCTTGAAATGTTCCAAAGCTATCTCTTGGTTAAAATCTTGAAATTTAACTTGGAGAGATTGTCAAATATACACAATGCAAAGATTATATCACACACTCTTTTGTAATTATTCTAAAAGACATCTGATAGAGTAAGCTTAAACCAATTTTAATATTAAAAATTTGGTTTGGACTATAGTATTAATCTTTTATTTTCTGGCCAATAAAATACTATACTCTAGGTTGATATTTTACCACATGTAGTACACAGACACACATAAACATCCTATCTAATAAAATAGTAATATGCAAATTGACCTTCACTCCTACACATAAGATGGCTGCTCCTATATGGTCAAAGATGGCTACCCCCATATAGAGACAAGATGGCCGGCAGAGGAGAGCAGTTGGGAGAGACCAGGCCTGCAAGGTAGGGCAGTTAGGGGTGACCAGGCCATCAGAGCATGGCAGTTGCAGGGGACCCAGGCCTGCAGGGAAGGGAAGTTGTGGGGGACCCAGGCCTGAAGGGGAGGACAGCTGAGGGAGACCCAGGCCCACAAGGGAGGGGAGATGGGGGCAACTAGGCCTGCAGGGGAGGGCAGTTGGGCTGGACCAGGCCTGCAGGGGAGGGCAATTGGGGAGGACAAAGCCTGCAGGGGAGGGCAGTTGGAGGGAACCAGGCCAGCAGGGGAGGGCAGTTAGGAACAACCAGGCCAGCAGGGGAGGGCAGTTAGAGGTGATGTGGCCTGCAGGGGAGGACAGTTGAAGGTAACCAGGCCTACAGGGAAGAAGAGTTAGGGGTGACCAGGCCTGAAGGGAAGGGCAGTTGTGGACAACCAGGACAGTAGGGGAGGGCAGTTAGGGGCAACCACGCTGGCAAAGGAGAGCAGTTAGGGGTTATTGGGCCAGCAAGGGAGGGCAGTTGGGGATTACCAGGCCTGAAGGGAGGACAGTGAGGGGCAACCAGGCTGGCAGGGGAGGGCAGTTAGGGGCAATGGGGCCGACACAGAAGTAGTGAGATATCAATCAGGCTGGCAGGGGAGTGGTTAGGGGGTGATCAAGCTGGCAGGCATAAGCGGTTAGGGGTAATCAGGCAGGCAGGCAGGTGAGCGGTTGGGAGCCAGCAGTCCTGGATTGTGAGAGGGATGTCCGACTGCCCGTTTAGGCCTGATTCCGGGATAGGTCCTAAACAGGCAGTCGGGGGTCCCATATTGGAAGGGGTGCAGGCTGGACTGAGGGACACACACACACATACACACCATGCACAAATTTCGTGCACCAGGCCTCTATAATATTTTATGAAGTATTACTTTTTCAGAGAGAACACAAGAATATTTCCCTCAAAAATGAATTTCCATACTTCATGCATTCTATTATTACAACCATATAATTTCTCCCAACTTAGTTTGAACCTTTAACTCTTATAAGCCTTAAATGTTTAGGTGGCAAGTTAAGTACTTAGCATTTTTCAGATTAGTAATACTTTTACATTTTTGAGGATATATTTCAAATAAAATATAAGACTTATTTATTTTTATTATTTTTTATTTAATAAATCTTTATTGTTCCCCCCCATAGCTCCCCTCCACTGAGCTCCCACTCCTCCCTCTGCCCTTACCTCCCCCACATTGTCCTCATCCATAGGTGTATGATTTCTGTCCAGTCTCTCCCTGTACCCACCTCACCCCTTTCCCCCTGAGAATTGTCAGTCCACTCCCTTTCTATGCTCCTAATTCTATTATATTCACCAGTTTATTCTGTTCATCAGATTTTAATTCACTTGATTTTTAGATTCACTTGTTGATAGATATGTATTTGTTGTTCATAATTTTTATCTTTATCTTTTTCTTCTTCTTCCTCTTCTTAAAGAGTACCTTTCAGCATTTCATATAATACTGGTTTGGTGGAGATTAACTCCTTTAGTTTTTTCTTATCTGTGAAGCTCTTTATCTGCCCTTCAATTTTGAATGATAGCCTTGCTGGGTAGAGAATCCTGGTTGTAGGTTCTTGCTATTCATCATTTTGAATATTTCTTTGCCGGAAACCAATAATTGTCTCTAATAGAAAGCGTGGATAAGGAACCCAGCAGGCGGGTCAATCTTGAAGCTCTGAAAGGTCAAAGCCAGCCACCCCCTATCTAATTGAGACAATGAACTACCCCATCAAATAATCATGTAAATCCTTATAGATAAGATAATCTACTTGTTACTGGAATTGCCTGCTTCAGGGCAAAGTGTGTATCCCAAACCTAAATAAAAAGGATGGCAAGGCCAAAGGAAGGTGGTAGTCTTTCCACTAGAGGAAGGCTCCCACCTGGCCCCCCAATATTGCCAAATTAATGCTTTTCTAGTCTCTCTTTTCATTTGCGTGCAGCCTCCTCCAGAACCCAAACCCTGAACGGGAACCCTGAACCACGTGGGACGTGAAAGAGGTTCCAACATTTCTTGTCACTCCCATCTGGCCTGCATAGTTTCTTTTGAGTAATCAGCTGACAATCGTATGGGTGCTCCCATGTAGGTAATTAACTGTTTTTCTCTTGCTGCTTTTAATATTCCCTCTTTGTCTTTTGCTCTTGGCATTTTAATTATGATGTGTCTTGGTATGGTCCTCTTTGGATTCTTTTTGTTTGGGGTTCTGTGCGTTTCCTGGACTTGTAAGTCTATTTCTTTCACCAGGTGGGGGAAGTTTTTAGTCATTATTTCTTCAAATAGGTTTTCAGTATCTTGCTCTCTCTCTTCTTCTGGCACCCCCATAATTTGGATGTTGGTATGCTTGAAGTTGGCCTAGAGACTCCTTACAGTATCTTCACATTTTTGGATTCTTTTCTTTTTGCTTTTACCTTGGAGTGTTTTCTGCTTCTTTTATTTCATATCTTTGAATTGATTCTTGCATTCCTCTAGTCTGCTGTTTGGTCTCTGTATAATATTTTTTATTTCAATCAGTGTATGTTCTAGTTGGTCCTTTTTCATCTCTAATTGGTCCTTTTTCATCTCCTCTTGGGTATTGCTAAATTTATCCATATTTTATAGGAAATGCTTAAAAAACCTTACAACTGTGGTTTTGAACTCTATATCCAGTCATTTGTTTCCCTCCATTTCTTTCGTTTGTGATCTGTTCCTTTGTCTCCACATTTTTGCTGCTTTCCTGAGTTGGTAGAATAGCTTTGTGTGCTAGGTGACCTATAGGTCCCAGGAGCTCCACCTCCCCAGTTACCTGAGGTGGACTCTCTTGGTGCACCCCTTTGTGGGCTGTGTGTACAGCCTTGTTGTAGTTAAGTCTTGATTGTTGTTGGTATCACTGGGGGGAATTGACCTCCAGTCCAATAGGCTGTGAGGATCAGCTGTGTCTACACTGGAAGAACTTCTGTGCTAGAGTCAGCCTTATGATACAAGATTTGCAAAATTGCAAAATCCTCTGCATTCAGCTTGAATGGGGTGGAGTCTCAGGGCTGAGCAGACAGCCTTGGCTTCCCGTCTGTCCGGTCTTACATGGCCCCTGGGTCTCAGTGTCCCTCGGTAATCGCTGCATCCCTCTCTGTGCACTCGCACTCACATGCTTTCAGACATCTGCCTCTCTGGTTCCCTTGAGTTTCTGTGCACTCCTGGAGCACGTATGAGTCTGGGTCCTCAGGGTCTCACCCAAAACTGGGGTTCAATCCAGTCAGAGCTGGATTTCAGTGCAGTCAGGAGCTTCAGTATTCCTCCTGCTAGAGAAAGACAGTGGCACAATCAGCAGTCAGCCCTCTGTGTATGCACTCATGCTCATGCACCTCCAGACCTCTGCCTTTCATGGCTTCCCTGAGTTTCTGTGCACTCTTCCCTTTTCACAACAGTCCAGACTTTCCCTTATGAGTCTCACCCAGAACTGGGGTTCAGTGCAGTCAGATCTGGAGTTCAATGCAGTTGGGAGTTTCCATCTCCCTACCACTAGAGGAAGCCAACCAGGCACCCCGCCGCCCATCCTCTCTATGTGTGTGTCTCCATACCTCAGCTTTTTGCAGTTCCTCTGGATCTCCGTGAGCCCCTCTCTTTCCTTTTAGTTGTAGAATTTCCACTCAGCCAGCTTTCCTGTGGTTCTGGATGATGTCCATTCTCTCTTTTAGCAGTGCTTTTGAAATTGTTGTGCAAGGCAGCAATTTAGGTGTTCATCTATGCCACCATTTTGGTTTCTCCCAAATATAAGACTTATTTAATTAATAAATTAAAATCTATCCTCTAGACTTTTCAGATGAGGCAAACTCAGATTAATATTTTAGTATTCTATTATTTCAAAATATCTAGATATTTAATAATTTTTATTATTTAATTCAGCAAACTTCAAAGTTTTAGGTGAACAGAGACTTTGGAAAACTATGTTTAGACATATGTAATTAACATTGAAAAAGATTTTTTATATATCTTTTATTTGAAAGATACACACACACACACACACACACACACACACACACACACATATTTGCCTTAACAACTTTGAAATTTTAAAGCCAATTATTATTATCCAAGGCATTTTCCTTGGTAAATTCTATAACAGAGATAAATTACTGGCTTTCAGTGGCCTTAATGTTAAAGTATTATTTTATTTTATTTTTTTTATAAAAACAGAAATGCCACTGGGACCTGGGAGTCAACTTTGGAATTCGATCCATTATTATTTGAGAACTGCCTATTATTATGGAAACACTAACTTTGTTTACCAAACCTAGCCTGTATATTTTTCTTGTGCTATTTTTCTCCATCTTCTAAAGAAAAATAGTCTTGGGCTTTATTCTATAGCATCCATAAAGAGATGAGACTTAGGCCAAGGGACCACCCAAAATTGGGTGGGGTGCCTTCCCTTTAAACTAGCCTTTCCCTCTACATGGGTATAGAAGTCCCAGAAGCATTCCTAAATTGTGAGAAATGGCTCATGTATCTAAATTTCAAATGATGAACTGGGAAATAAAAACATTGCAAAAATGAGACTTTTAATAACACTCCCTAGAGTGGGATTCCATTTTTCAGGATAACCAAGAGACCTAGTAATTAATGGGCTGGGACCTTTGTTAGTTACCTCTACCTCCCTTTGCCTCCTAGGCCATGTGCCATTGGCCATGTGTCTCCTCACCCTCAAATTCTCTTTGCTTTGGGGAATTCAATAAATGGCCTGGCCATCTACTGTTTCTTAGAGGCATGCTTCCTATAGAGAGGAAAACCTGGTGTAGGCATTTGTTAACCTCCAGAATAATTCTGAGACAGTCTCTAAAATTTCTTAGTAATTTTCATCTTTTTGGAAGAATTTTTTTCTGTGCTTTTCCTTAGAAGCTTCTGATTTCTAAATCAAGATATGTTTCCCATATAGTCATTCAGTTTAATTTCAGTTTAATTTTCTAATTTCTGCATGCAAAATATTAATGTAGATACCCAAACAAAACAAACTGCATTTTGGCTATTTCTAAGTTGATATTTTCTAGTTAAATCTGCCCATTTCTGTAATATACTTGCAAGTAAAGGATATTAAATGAGGGTTGGAGTTTGGGAACTTCTGGCCTTCGAGGTACAATTTCCCATGTTAATTTTTTATTTTTATTTTTGGATATCTGTAGTGTGAGCAAACTTTCTAGACATGTTATGTAGTGGGTTAAATGTGGCCTCAGTTTCTCTTCCGTGATCTAAAATTACAGGAAAGGTTCAGTGCCCTGGGTAGACCAAGCCCTATGGTGGTCTTTTAAATGAGCCATTCAGTTAATTACAGTTGCATTGGGACTTTCCTATGGGGTTACAGCATTTCTGACACCACCACAAAGATTCTTAGTCACCTAAGAACACCCCAGAATTGGACTGGAGAGAGGATGTGCCCCTTTATCTTCGGAGCTGAATGAGTTCAGCTCGTTTATATGGTGAAAGTTTTTTGCTCAGACTCCCAGCAACTCCAATTGTAAAGCCAAAATTAAAACCAGCCAACCTCCCAATTTTTCCCCTCCACTCCTGCCTTAGCCTGGGTTCTGTCAACCCTTAACCTGGGTTCTGTCAACCCTGGTTCCACCTCCAGAATTTTAAAACACAGCTCAAATAAAGTCAGATGTTGGAAGCCTCCCATTGCCTCCACTAACAGAGAGGACAAGGAACCCGGAAGACTGGTTAACCTTGAAGGCTCTGAAAGGTCAGAGCCAAGCGCCCACTGTCTAGTTATGACAAAGTGAGCTGAAGCAACTTCCACCTTTTAGTCTTATGTAAATCCTTGCTGATGGGTTATCTTGGAGCTATTACTGGAATTGCCTGCCTAAGAGCTATGGATGGATCCCAAACCTGAATAAAAGGGGTCACAAGGCCAGTGCAAAGCAGAGTCCTTCAATATTTTCCAAATTAATATTTTCTTGTCTAGTCTCTTTCATTTGTATGCAGCCTCCTCCAGAGCCTGAACCCTGAACTGCATGAGATATGGAGATCCACGCTGACAGACCCACACACTGGACGTTGGACGTTGCAGCTGCAGCTCGGCGTCTTGTAGAGGCCTCGGCTTGTGGCTCACGGTTCGGACCCAGGGTCCACGGCAGAGCTCAGAGTTCAGGCAGGATGCAGGAATGGGGGGAGCGGAGAGCCACTCTCTGTGGAGGAGCAGACAAGCGGCTCTAATCTCCTTTGGAGCTTGCTCTCTTTTATGTGCTAAAGCAGGCATGTTTAGTGTGTCTTCAGTGTGTCTTATCAGCGGGTCCCAGGTGTTCTGCTATCTGGTCTTTACATGTGGGGTACAAACTTTTATATCTCTTACATGCACATCTCTTTTAAGGGCGTTCACACTTCATTCCACTCTCTAATATGTCACACCCAATTTCTTATTTTATATTTGTATTCTATCCTTATTATTATTACAGTAACAATTTGCATCTGGCAGCCCAACGTGTAGTGGGGAAGAATTCACTGAAAAGGTGGGGAAGAATTCACCGATTGGTGAGGGAAATTCATCACACGCAAAGCTCAGGATCAGCTGTAGAAGTCGAGATCTGTAAGTAGGGTGGGAACATTTTTTTCAGCCAGGCTAATGGGGCAGAATTAGGTTATAAAGTAAACTTTATTATAGACTTTTGGTTTGCATGTTTAAGGAATGTAGTTTCTTATTCAAATTAAAATCTTAATTTGTATTTGGTATCAAAAATCTGTAATAAGAAATGAAACTCCACTGCTGAAACCGCCTCTGGTGCAGAGAAATTCAAAGGTGGCAGGAGAGGGCAGGGCTATCCGCTCTCCTGCAATGAGATTACTTAAAGTTTTGTTTAAAAGTTATAGAAGAACTCACAGGGAAATGCAAAAGTTGGTCAAATTGGGTGCTAGTAATTATTTTGGAAAGCGAAAAAGAAAGAAAAAAATTAAAATCTGTCTTTATCTATTAAGCATGAAAATATACGTGGTCAGATCTGTTACTGATGCTTCCCCCGAAGTAAGCAGGATGTGGGGGAAGGGAGACACGTGGCAATCCAATATGGAAGCTCACTCTCCAATATGCTAATTTAAAGTCTCCTTTCTCACCATGAAAAAGTTTTAAAAATTTAGAAATGTGTCTGGAATTTCTGTGCCGGTAAGGAGAAAAAGCCAGCTTACAGACAAAATGTGCACACCTTCTGATTTTGGATTTTAATAAAGTCTTGAACTAAGCTTAATTCTACAGATGGTGCAGAAAAACCCAAGATTGTTTTTTTCCTAAGAAAAATGGTGGATTTGACCCAGGAGAAAAATTCAAGATAGGTTCTAGCAGCAAGATTCTAATTTAAAAAGTCATGGTTGTTTTAAAATGTCAAGCAGCTGGGCCAAAAAAACCTGTTTCATAGCCTAAAAAATTTTCCTTTGGCAGCAAGGCGGCAAACTCTAAGTAAAAAAATGTGGCTTCTTTGAAATCAGTTTGGACAATTTTGCATTTGAATATCTGCAAGCTTGCTCCTCAACTTCCCCAGCAGAAAAAACCTGGTCAGTTTAAAGTTAATTAACATATTTTTGAAATTTATTCTTAAAAATATAAGTATTAATAATCAAATAAGTGCTAAATATTTGACTTGCCAGCTCTAAAGGTTCAAGGTTCAAATTAAATTAGGAGAAAATATAATTGTGGTAAATAAATGCTTCAAAGTATAGAAATTTTGAGAAAATAAAATTTATAATGTGTTTTTTCTGATAATTAAGAATTCAAAATATGTTGTTTATTGGTCTAATTAAAAAAGAAGGATTAATTCTAAGATCTGCACCAAATTTTTAATGCAAAGACCAGTTTAAATTTAATTAATATCTTAAGATAATTATAAAAAGTAACACAATATAATCTTTAAGTCATATTTAGATATTTGTTTGATGGTTTTTCCCATGTTAAAATTTTAAGGCTTTAACAGAGAGATGATTCTTGGAGAGCTCCAAGGGCCTAGAGTAATTCCACGAAGTTATTCTCTCTTCTTAAAGGAAATATTTTGAATTTAACTGATCTAATATACTTGAAATTGCATGGAAAGCTTTATCAAATAAAAATTAATAACTATATTTTACTTATAAATGTTATGAAAGTTTTGGCTTCTAAGGAAGGAAAAATGTTTCTTAAAATCCAACAGTGGAAAGTTAAAATGACAAAAAGCCCATAGCCACCCACTTTTTTAATTAGGCTGAAGGTGGGGCTGATTTTGTGCCTTGTGAATCAGACAAACATTTACTAAATTTGCTTTGCTTTTTTAATTAAAGACATCTAATTAAGTTATAAACAATTAAATTCTAATAAAGCCACCAGAAACAGCTAGTGAGATTTCTGTTTGTCTGAAGTGTAGACAGTCACCATTTTTGGACTGCCTGATTTGGCAGCTGCCATGTTGGTCTCATGGCTTTCCGCTCCCCAGGGGCTGCCATCTTGAAACAGCAAAGACCAACCCCTCTCTTTGAATAAAGTTATTGAGATCTCCTAGGATCTCCCTGTATATGCTAATTAGCCAAAGGGGATACTCTTCAAAAATAAAATTCTAGCTTAATAAAAATAAGAAATTTGGCTGAAACCAGTTTGGCTCAGTGGATAGAGCGTCGGCCTGCAGACTGAAGGGTCCCAGGTTCAATTCCAGTCAAGGGCATGTACCTTGGTTGCGGGCACATCCCCAGTGTGGGGTGTGCAAGAGGCAGCAGATCGATGTTTCTCTCTCATTGATGTTTCTAACTCTCTATCTCTCCCCTTTCATCTCTGTAAAAAATCAATTAAATATATTAAAAAATAATAAGAAATTAGAAAATTTTGAAATCTCTTTCACTGGGTATACTTAGATTGTTGTTAAAGTATTAAATCTGACAGTAAAATAGTAGTCAAGTTTACTGTAATAAGATTTCTTGTGACAGGCTATTCAGATGCACAAGTAAATATTAAGCAGCAGCCTTGTAGATTGCATGCTATAAAAAGTAAGACAAAGGTTTTTAAGTGAAACTTTCTGTAGCCTGAAAATTAATTTGGAAGGAAATGAAAAGAGGTTTCCATCAAACACCAGAAGAATTGTAATTAAAAGTCAATATATTTGGCCTCATAAACTGAAATAAATAATTTGTGTTTTTTCCTATTTGAATATAAAGTTACTCAAAGACTAACTGCAATTAATGTCATTTACTGTCCATAACCAAGGACAAGTAAATTAGTAAAAAATATATACCTTATTATAGACTAATTTAAATTGGCTAATTGAAATGAATCAATATTCAAAAATAAAAACTTAATTGTACTGGACAAAAAAATGTTCATGAGGTATTAACTAAAATTTTTACTGATGGTTCATCTCACAGTAAAATTGCCAAACATGCTATGAATCCAAAGCAGTGATATTTCTGTGCATAAATGAAAAGTTATCAAGAATGCATTATAAAATTTCCAAAAGCCTCCTAATATTTAAACCAAAAAAGGGGGGAATAATATCGTGTAAGAAAAATATCTTGTAAGTAAATTACATCAATAAAATTTTTTACTTTGAAGGTTAATTTTCATTTGTAATGCTAATAGCAAGACACCCATGAACACACATGCTGTCAAAATAAGCCAAAGGAAAACCATTTGGGCAAAAATAAAAAAAGGTTCCTAAGTCAAATTTATAGGAAAGATTCCTTTATTAACCTGTGGTCGAGAATATGTTTGTATATTTCCAGAAAACTACTCCAGGACCATGTGGATTCCTGCAACAATGGATCCTGTAGAAGCACTGACCAGATTGCTCCAGCCATGAAGACGAGAGGAGAAACAGTCCAGAGATGGAAGATGGTGAAGACGCCTTGCCTTACTAGCAGTCAGCAGCTGTGTGCCGCAGCAGGTTGCCCAGGACCAAAACCAGAGAAGGTCGGACCTGCATTGCCACCATTTGCTCACCATCCAGAACTAGCATATCATTGCTGACATGCACACATAAGGAACTGTTGGACATTGAAATTGGGACTCAAAAGAACTTTTAGCCCAGAAAGAAACTTAACTACAGACTGATTCATTTGCCTCTCAGCATAACCACTATCACTTGTCTCATTTTTGTTCGCATATGTTTATTTCTAGTTGGCAGATGCAAGATTTTTTAAGTAAAACAAAACAAAATGGGGGAGATGTTGGAAGCTGCCCATTGCCTTCACTAGCAGAGAGGTGTGGACAAGGAACCCGGAAAACTGGTAACCTTGAAGGCTCTGAAAGGTCAGAGCCAAGCACCCACTGTCTAGTTGAGACAAAGGGAGTTGAAGTAACTTCCACCTTTTAATCTTACGTAAATCCTTGCTGATGGGCTATCATGGAGCTATTACTGGAATTGCCTGCCTAAGAGCTATGGATGGATCCCAAACCTGAATAAAAGGGATCACAAGACCAGAGCAAAGCTGAGTCCTTCCTCTTGAGCTGGCTCCTGCCTGGCCCCCAATATTCCCAAATTAATATTTTCTTGTCTAGTCTCTTTAATTTGTGCGCATCCTCCTCCAGACCCTGAACCCTGAACCTGAACACTGAACCATGGGTTGGGGGGAAACTCGCAGTCAGACCCTCTACAAAAAGCAAGGGAAGGTCCTGGATCCAAGAGACAACTCACCCAAGTTCACTAAATGGGTGGAGAACTGGTGGGCTCAATGGGCCCTTTACTGGATCCTAATGTGGAGGGGCAAGGACCAGATTACGTTCCCCCCATAAGGAGTCGAATTAAGGTCAGGGTGACCTCAGGCCTGGAGGCAGTAAAACCAGGAACTGGTGGGTTTAGTACACAAACACCAGGTGCCTGAGGCACATCCACCTCTGAGAAACCACAGGGTCTAACAAACAACCCCTAAGAAGGACATCTGCATTCCAAGCTGCTTGCTTACTCAGAGTTTAGATAAAGAGTAATGCTTAGCCAATTAAAGTTAGCCAA
>JAAGEH010000006.1:626046-648382 GCA_011751065.1 Lasiurus cinereus
TAAAGGCTTCCTAAATTTTCCAATTGGCTGTCTGGTGGTTGTCTTTCGCGGGTGGGTTCAAGTCCCACCTGGGTCGTCCCACAACACTAGCACCGAGTCCAAGTCCAAGGGATGGTCCTGAGTGAGCTTCTTTAGAATTCTGCCATGACTATACCAAGTAATATTAACGTAATAAACCATTAAAACCTATAAAGAATTTTTATGAGTTTATTTGAGTCAAACTATTCTGGGAAGAAGAACCTCAATGAATTGAGATAATGTTCCAGAGAATGGAGAGTTACATCTGTATTTATACATTGCCATCAAAGAAAAGGGACATTGGTGGTTTACATGAAATCCACTGATGATAGACTAGAGAGGCAGGAGAAAGGAAAGCAGGGAAATCCCTTGGATTGGATAAAAAGTAAAATGATAGACACACGTTTAGGTGGGTACAGGAACAATTAGCATGATAACAAAGGAATTTGTGGTATCTGTCTTGGTGCCCAGCACATAAGGTTGTGCCTCAAGGGATCCAGAAAAAGGGAGGTTATAAGTTACCCAGACATTTCAAGGGTATCTTATCATAGATGTAAAAAGACACATAGGCTCAATTAAGATAAAGGTTGACCTTGTCTGTGAAGATACTGAAGATACCGGTGTCCCAAGGAGATCCTGGGAAAGGATCTGGGGTATTGATCTAAGGCATCCCTTGAGATAAACTTGAACCATGCAGGTGTGGGACATTAAAGTAGTTGCGGATTAAGAGACTGCAGGGCTGAGGGCAGGCTTAGGACCAAAAAGATCAAAGGCTTTAATTTTAATTTTAAGCATACACAAAATAATTCAATTAACTGCCAGAGGAATTACACCACATGAAACATATACAATTGCAAATCACACAGCTTTTTTATTACACAAATTCCTGTCTGGGAAAACAAGCTTAGTTAGAGATGCTGGTGGTACTGTCCTCTGGGGTCCGGCAGCTGAGCTGGTCTGGTCCGGATGCAGGGGGCCGACATTCCTCACCTGAGAGCCTTGGTTGTGTCTCAACTGAGGGTTGTTAACTGTTATTCTGTCGTCTGACAGGGAGAGAAGCATGGAGCGGTGTTGCTTGTCAGACTGACAAAGGGACATGCCTTTGTAGCTGTCTTGACAGGTGAGTTTTATTAGCTGTCAGGGGTCCATATTTAAAGCTTGTTCATACCCATAGCAGCTCAGTGGGTATGAACTGCTTCAATGATTTACATCAATGATTTACGTCAATGCACATATGTTAATCTCAAACAAGGCAAGGGGGCTAGGGAGACATCAATCAGGGAAGTGTATATCTTGACAAATCACTCTGCATCAGTTCAAATCTTTATCCCTGGGGTACACAGGCTTCAAGGCAGTGGGGAAAGTGTCTTTAATATTACACTTTAAGTTTTAAGGAAAGTTAACTCAAACATTTTAAAACTTTTCTAACATTCTTCAAGTATTTATAAACATTTATTTTATTGTAACAATCAGCCTAGGATATAACTACCCATCATGACTGCTTTTAGTTAAAGTTTAATTTCAGACCATCCTTTGTGGTTCCTTTAGGTCTCTGAGTTTGCAAGATTGTCATGCAGGCCTCCCCTAAGCTCAGGTCAGCATGTGGCCCCTTTCCTCCACACTAACCTGACCAGCTCGGGGAAGGCCTTCATGGCCGTCCTGCAAAGTCAAAGACACAAATGATGGTCTGAAATTAAGACTTTAACTAAAAGCAGTTTATAGTGGGTAGTCATGTTCTAGGCCAGTATCTTCCCTGATAAAGGCCAATATTTACCTTAACTGAGCCTGTTGCCTTTTTGCATCTCTGATAACATACCTGTGAAATGTCAGGGAAACTTGTAACTTCCCTTTTTCTAGACCCCTCAAGGCACAACCAAATGGGCTCTAGGACTGAGATCATAAATTTCTTCATTGTCATTGTTATTAAGTTAATTGTTAACTGTTAACTATCCTGTCCCCATTTAAGTAAATGAAGTATCTATCATTTTACTTTTTATCTAATCCCATAGATTCCTCCCCCACCCCCCTACACACACACTTTGCTTTCTCCTGTCTCTGTAATCTATCACCAATGGGTTTCATGTAACCCACTTACATCTCTTCCTTTGATTGTAATGTATAAAAATAGATGAAAAAATGCCATTATCTGGAGCATTATCCCTATCTGTTGAGATTCTGCTTCCTGGCAATTGTCAACAGTTTCACTCAAACTCATAAAAAATCTTTACAAGTTTGAATATTTTTTTGTTTCTTTTTTTCTTTTTTTTTACATTAACACCCTCATGTGAGTATTAACAAAAAAAAGAGTAGGATTGCTCTCCTCCCGCTCTGGGGATCAGTGGTCCTCATGTCAGTGTACTTGTCTCCCTAGAAGCTGGGAGAATCCCCCTCACCTTGTTGTTATAGTAATAATAATAAGAATAGAATACAAATATAAAATAAGAAATTGGGTGTGACATATTGGAGAGTGGAATGAAGTGTGAACGCCCTTAAAAGAGATGCGCATGTACGAGATAAAAAAGTTTATACCCCACGTGTAAAGACCAGATAGCAGAACACCTGGGACCCGCTGATAAGACACACTGAAGACATACTGACGACGTCTGCTTGAGCACATAAAAAAGAACAAGCTCCGAAGGAGATTAGAGCCGTTTGTCTGCTCCTCCACAGAGAGTCGCTCCTCCGCTCCCCTTCCTGCATCCTGCCTGAACTCTGCGCTCTGCCGTGGACCCTGGGTCCGAACCGTGAGCCACAAGCCAAGGCCTCTACAAGACGCCGAGCAGCAGCTGCAACGTCCAACGTCCAGTGTGTGTGTCTGTCAGCGCAGATCTCCTGGTGGCCTGCCGAGGTCTGGAAACCACCAGGACTCTGGTAAATAAACCGCGTGTGATTCGTGCATTGCCTGTCTGTCTCCTGTATAATTTATGCTCGGCCAATATTTAATAAGTGCCTTGAGTCATCCGTATAAGTCCATTCTATTGGCAGAGGATACTCTTGGCCACCTATGCTTGCGTCCTTAGATAAAGTCTGGAACACTTGTCCAGTGTCTGGAAGCTGCCTTCCTTCCGCAGCTGCTGCCCTTCCTCCATCTTTGAAGCCAGTGGGCAGGTAGGCCTTCAGTCTCTCTCTAGTTCAGACACTCCCACCCTTTCTCACAGGAGCTTTGTTCCACTGGGTTCACCTGGATGGGTCAGGAAGGCGTGTTTATCTCCAGGCAGGTAACCTCATCACACTTGCAAAGTCCCATTTGCCACATAAGGTTACCGATTCAGTTTCCAGGGATTAAGGTGTGAACATCTTGGGGGACCCTTATTCAGCCAACCACATCCAGGAACTGCCCATTCTTGGACACAAAGTATGGTTGGTCATCTATCAGGGTCCTACCTCCTCTCCCTTGCCCCTGACCAGCCACTTTCCATTATTTCACCGTAGCCACCTGTTCCCCCAGGTCTGTCCCCATAAGTCTATCCCTTTGGGTCTGGATGCAGGACACAGACCTCGTCCTTGCACAAAGGTAGTCAGGACCCTCGGCCCCAGTTGACAAGTGATGACTGGGTGACACCAGTGTCTTTCATCAAGATGTGGCCAGAATGATTCATCTCAGCCTGGCGGTGTGACCTTGTGAAAATTAGTTAACCTTTTTAGGGCCAAAATGGCCTTTCTAGATGAGAAGCATAACCTTCCCCTCGGGCATTGTGGGATGCAGTAACAGGAAATGTGCGGTCCTTCCCAAGGGGCATGAAGCCTCCTATAGGGGCTGTGCTTCCATCACATCCCACTGCCACGGGTGGATTCACACATCCCATTCATTTCAAAGACAGCTTCCTGGGCTCACAGTGGCTTATAAATTAGATCAACAGGACTGGGACCTGGTTTAGAGCAAGAGAGGAAGGAGCTGGCTGCCCAGGAGATGAGCATGTGGCCACGGGAAGTGGGCCGAAGTGGGGCTGTGTCCAGGGGGAGTCCATGGGATGGGACTGGCACCGTGTCCTCTGTGGAATGATTGGAAGTGCTGACTTCATGGGATGGTGGGAGAGAGTGACAAGTCCCCAGCACACAAGAATCACCTGATAAATGGGAGCCCATGTGGCATCAAGTCCCTTTAACCTATTGGCTCAGATGCCCTCCTGTGTCTGGAGAGTTTCAGAGGGTCCAGGTGTAGAACAGAAAGGTGGGGTGATTCTGCAGTGCACCCCGTGGCTCTGAGGCCTGGCACAGGGCCTTGGCAGGAGGGCTGCAGGCCAGCTCAGAGCCCAGGCCTATCAGTCTGTGTTCACACTCCCTCAGGGGTCCTTGTCCAGGTGGTATAATGGTGTGAGGTCAAAGAACACACCTGGGCTCCTATATCTTATAATACATTTAAAAATTCGATCACTTAAGTCATCACAAATACGTCTAGATTGTGGAAGCTGAAACATCATATTCCCATTCATTTTGAAAGATGAAGCAAAATGAAGACATGTAGGCAGTGCACCAAAACCTTTCATCACAGAGGCCCAACCTCCATGAGCACCTGGATCCTCCCTCAGGTGACAGAGCAGAAAGCTGGAAAGTGAGACTGCAATCTCTGTGGCAGCCACCAGAGGGCAGTGCAATCACTTTCCCGACAATTGTCTATGAGTTGAAGCAAAACTCCCTCCCAGCAGCAAAACCATTTGTTGTAGTAATATACAGTAATGTTTAAAAATGCTTTAAAAATGTCTAAAATATCAAAAATGTCTTGAAATGTTTGAGTTAACCTTCTTGAAACTCAACGTGTGATATTAAGGACACATTCCTCACTGCGTGTGTACCCCAGAGATAAGGATTTGAACTTCAGTTACTGATTTAGAGTGACTTGACAAGATAACCATTTGTGTGAATGATGTACTCTCCCTAGATAACCACATGTAGCCCCTCACCCTATTTGAGATGAACATGTGTGCATTGACATAATTCATTGATAGTCATCTGAAGTGCTGCAGATACAAAACAGGCTTTAAAAATAGGTCCTGGCCACCCACCAGTGCTCGCCTATTGAAAAAAAACACAAAAGCACGTCCTTTTGTCAGTCTAGGAAGTGACGCCACTCCACGCTCCTCTTCCTGCCAGACAACAGAAGGACGGCTAGTACCTCCTGATCAAGATGTGACCAAGCTCTTGGGTGAGGGATGCCGGCCCCCTGCATCCAGCCCAGCCCAGCTCAGCTGCCAGACCCCAGAGGACAGCACCACAGGGATCCCGTCAAGCCTGTACCCTCAGCATCAGGAACTTGTGTGAGTAATACAGTGCTATGTGATTTGCAACTGCGTATGTTTCATGTGCTATAATTCCTCCTACAGTTAATTGAATTACAGTGGTACCTCGAGATACGAGTTTAATTCGTTCCATAACCTTGAGGCATGGGAAACTATGAGACACTCGAGTCGAGGTAAACTGGTGGGTCGTGTGCAGCCAGCAGATTGGCGAGATTACTCCTATCTCAAATGTTGCTCGTATTTCAAAGTAAAAATCGCTCGCTCGACGGCTCGTATCTCAAAAATCTCGTATGTTAGGGCACTCGTATCTTGAGGTACCACTGTATTTTGCATACGCTTAAAATTGAAATTAAAGCTTCTGGTCTGTTAGGTCCTAGGCCTGCCTTTGGTACTGCTTGCGTATAGTAGCCTCTTCGCTAGCAACTACTTGAATGTCCCAACTCCTTCATGGTTAAAGTTTATTTCAAGGGATTCCTTAGATCACATGCGGCTCGCGAGCCGCGGTTTGCTGCTCTGTTGAATAATGAGTTTGCTGACCACTGACCTAGACTCTCGATTCCAATAATTACAGGCTGTTGTTCCTTGTGGTTAAGCCCCTATTCCAGAGGTTGGCAAACTCATTAGTTAACAGAGCTGCAAACCGTGGCTCGAGAGCCCCAGTTTGCTGACCACTGCCTTAGATAAACATCCCAGATCTTTTCCCAGGATCTACTTGGGACCCATTACAGTTTATATGTTAACTAGAGGCTCAATGCACAAAATATGTGCAAGAGTAGACATTCCTTCCCCTGGCTGCTGGCACTGGCTTCCCTCTGGTACCCAGGACCCAGGCTTTCCTCTGGCCATCAGCAGATGCCCAGAACCTGGGCTTCTCTCACAGCCCTGGCTTTGTACAAAGGTTGTCCAGTCTAATTAGCATATTATGCTTTTGTTATTATATATTGTTGACATTATCACCTTTATTTCCCTCTTCTGTTCCACTATTTGAGTATTTGCCTGCCTTGGATGCTCTTTCCAGTGAGCTAGGCAGCCTTTAAGGGTACCCAAGTACCAGAGATCCATTTCTGCTAAGTCTATAGAAACCACATGGGATTGACACTTTCTTTCTATATATATTCATGCACCAGTGGGGTCCCTCGGCGTGGCCTGCAGGGATTGGGCAGATACCAATAGTCCAACATCACCTGCCTCTCCTGCCTGCTGCTTCCACTCATCCTGACCCCACTGCGCCTGCCACAGGCTCGCACCCAGTCAGTCCCAAAGGGGAGAGGCTTGCATTGCTGTAGTGGTGCTAGCCAGCTATGAGCACTGCATCTGGCACTGTATGTCAGCTGAGTGGTGCTCCCACTGTGGGAGTGCACTGATCACCAGGAAGCAGCTCCTGCATTGAGTGTCTGTCTCCTGGTAGTTAGTGTGCGTCATACTGACCAGTCTACCAGTCATTTGGTCGCTTAGATCTGGAAATACTATTGTTGATAGTATTACAGATATCTCCCATTTTCCTCACCCTCCTTTCTACCCGCTTCCAGTTCCACTCCCTCCCCCAGGTCATCACCATCCTATTGCCTTTATTAGGAATATATGCAAACAAGGTCTTTGGTTGATTACCTCCCATTCACCCACCCTCCCTTGCCTTCCCTCTGAGATTCCACACTCTGTTCCATGCTTCCATGTCTCTGGATCCACTCCATTCATCAGTTTATTTTGTTACTTAGATTCCACGTATGAGTGAGAACATGTGATATTTGTCTTTCTATGACTGACATATTTCACTAAGCATAATAATCTCCAGGTCCCTCCATGCTGTCTCAGAAGGTAAGAGATTCTTCTTCTTTGCTGCTGCATAGTATTTCATGTTGTAAATGTACCACAGCTTTTTTATCCACTTATCTATTGATAGGCACTTGGCTGTTTCCAGATCTTAAAATTGTAAAGTGTGCTGCTATGAACATAGGGGTGCATACATTCCTTCTGATTGGTGTTTCAGTATTCTTAGGATCTTTTCCTAGAGTGGGATCACTGGGTCAAATGGCAGTTCCATATTTGATTTTTTGAGGAAACTCCATATTGTTTTCCATAATGGCTGCATCAGTCTGCATTCCCACTAGCAGTGTGCTAGGGTTCCCTTTTCTTCACATCTTCGCCAGCACTTGTCATTTGTTAATTTTTTATGGTAGCCATTCTGACAGTAGGAGATGATATCTCATTGTGCTTTTAATTTGCATCTCTTTGATGATCAGTGACTTTGAGCATTTTTTCATATGTTTCTTGGCCATCTGTATGTCTTTTTTGGAGAAGTATCTATTTAGGTCTTTTGCCCATTTTTAATTGGATTTTTTATCTTCCTTCTGTTAAATTGTATGAGTTCTTCATATTTTTTTATATTAACCATTTTATCAGGTGTATTATTGCCAAATATTTTCTTTGATACAGTGGATTCACTTTTCACTTTTTTGATGGTTTCTTTTGCTATGCAGAAGCTTTTTATTGATGTAGTCCCATTAGTTTATTTTTCTCTTTAGTTTCCTTTGCTCTAGGAGATGTATCCTTAAACATATTGGTAGGAAAGATGCCCTCGATTTTTTTGCCTATGGCTTCTTCTAGGATTTTTATGGTTTTTGAACTTACATTGAAGTCTTTTATCTATTTTGATATAGCAACTGCACTGCTTTTCACAGCCAGATGATGTATGGGTACCCTTCTCAGTTCTGGTGCACTTTGCTGGTGAGCCCAACTTGGGGATTATACCCTAGAGTTCTTGTGTATGGTGTAAGTTGGTGGTGTAGGTTCATTTTTTGGCAAGTAGCTGTACAATTTTCCTAATGCCATTTATTGAAAAGACTGTCTTGACTCCATTCTATGCTCTTGCCTCCTGTGTCAAATATTGAATGTAATGATTTGGGTGGATTTCTAGGGTCTCTGTTCTTTCCCATTGATTTATATGCCTGTTCTTGTACCAGTACCAGGCTGTTTTGATTATGGTATAACTTGAAATCTGATATTGTGCTTCCTCCAACTGTGTTCTTCTTTCTTAAGATTGCTGCAGCTATTTGGGGTCCTTTTTATTCTATATAAATTCTTGGAATATTTGTTCTAGATATGTGAAATATGCTGCTGATATTTTAATAGAGATTGCATTGAATCTGTAGATTGCCTTGGATAGTATGGACAATTTAATGATGTTGATTCTGTCAATCCATGAACACGGTATATTCTTTCACTTGTTTTTATCTTCTTCTATCTCTCCTTTCAATGTCCTATAGTTTTCTGAGTACATGGGGATTTTGTGCATTGGCCCTTTAAGGGGGTGCCTGCATTTCCAGTGGTCTCTCCCTGGCAGATAGCAACCACGCAGCTTTTCACAGCCAGATGCTGTGTGGGTACCTTTCTCAGTTCTGGTGCTCTCTGCTGGGGGCCCATCTTGGGGAGTATACAACAGAGCTCTCAGTGGCAACCCCCACAGCTGAGATATCTCTGTGGAGCTTCAGTTGCTGTTTGTGGGAGAACAGCTGGCCAGCCTTCTGCACCTCCGCTTCTCTCACCAGTCTCTGTGTGGTCTCCACTTTCCATCCTCAGTTATCAGCCTTTCTCCAGAGAGTCTTCCATTGATTTATCAGGAAGTTTTTCTGTATTTTAATGGTAATTCCAATTTGGTCCTGGAAGTGTGTCTGCAGCATCCACTAAATCTGCTGCCATTTTTAATCCTCCTCTTCTTTCCATTTTTTATTTTTTTAAATTTATTTATTTTCCCATTTTTTAATTGGATTGTCTTCTTTTTGTTGAGTTGTATGAGTGATATATACTAGAGGCTGGGTGCATGAAAATTCATGCACTGCAGAGGGTGTCCCTCAGCCCAGCCTGTCCCCTTTCACAGTCCGGGAGCCCTCAGGGGCAGGAGGTGACCCACTGATCAGGGGAAGGTGATGCCCCATCACACCTCTGCTGCTGCCACTATCAGCAGCACAGGCCTTGGCTAGGCCTGGTTTCCTGAGCCTTGGGTGGCCCTGGATGGCTGGGGGATTGAGGGCACTGGAGGACTCTGGAGGGAGGAGTGCAGAGCAGCCAGGCTTGCCTGAGGGCAGACCCAGCCTTGCTGTGCGTGTTAAACTGTGGGTTTCAGCCCAATCCCTGCAGGCCACCCAAAGAGACCCCACCCATGCATGAATTCATGCACTGGACCTCTAGTATCAAAATAAAAAGCTTGTGCACAGCAAAAAAAAATTGAAAAGGGAACCCACAGAATGGGAGAACCTAATTGCCAAAGATACATCTGATAATATCCTACCTAATAAAGGGAGAATATGCTTATTGACCCTCACACTATTGCAAAGATGGCGGAGCCCATAGCCAATAAGGAGGAAATATGTTAATTGACTGCCCACCCTCAAAGATGGCAGTGCCCACAGCCAATAAGGAGGGAATATGCTAATTGACCCTCACACTGCAGCCAGTCCCCTCAATCCCCCAGCCACCCAGGGCCACCTGAGGCTCAAGAAATCAGGCCCTGCCAAGGCTTGGCTGCTGACAGTGGCAGCAGCAGAGGTATGATGGGGCATCACTTGGCTGCTCTGCACTCCTCTCCAGTGCACAAGATTTATGCACTTGGAGCAGGGGAGTCCTTCATCCCAGCCTGCACTCTCTCACAATCTGGAAGCCCTCGGGGGATGTCTGACTGATAGCTTAGGCCTACTCCCCACAGCCAATATTCCCTCCTTATTTGCTATGGCTACCGCCATCTTTGCAACAGTGTGAGGGTCAATAAGCATATTCTCTTCTTATTAGGTAGGATATTATCAGATGTATCATTGGCAATTAGGTTCTCCCATTCTGTGGTTTCCCTTTTCAATTTGATGGTGGGTTTTTTTTTGTTGTTGTTGTTTTTTTTTTTGCTGTTCACAAGCTTTTTAGTTTGATACTAGAGGTCCAGTGCATGAATTCGTACATGGGTGGGGTCCCTTTGGGTGGCCTGCAGGGATCAGGCTGAAACCCACAGTCCAACACCATCTGAAACTCCTACCTGTAGCTCCAGCTCATCCTGGCCCCACTGTGCCTGCTGTGGGCTAGGGCCCAATTAGTCCCAAGGAGTAGCCTGCAGGATCGGGCTGAAGCCAGCTCTCCGACATTCCCCGAGGAGTTCCATATTGCAAGAGGTCACAGGCCAGGCTGAGGGACCCCTCTGGTGCACAATCAGGCTGGGGAGGGACCTCAGGAGGCTCCATCTTGCTCAGTCCCAGTCAGCCGGACCCCAGCAGCAAGCTAACCTACTGGTCAGAGCATCTACTCCTGGCAGCACCCACAGTGTACATCATAGTGACTGGTGGACTGGTCAACTGTCTGCCCATTGGTGGTTAGTGAATGTCATTGAGACTGGTTAAGCAGCCTTAGCATATCATTAGCATATTATGCTTTGATTGATTGTTCAGTTGTTCTGTCATTAGATCTGTTTGCATATTACCCTTTTATTTTGAGGAGAGCAGGCCTAAACTGGCAGACATCCCCCGAGGGTCCTATATTAGAAAGGGTGCAGGCTGGGCTGAGGGACACCCCCCTCCCCCGGGGCCTCTAGTCCTATATAATAAAGGTGTTATATGCTAAGTGTCCAACCAATCAGTCGACTGTTTGGTCAATTGCTTGACCAGTCACTATGATGGGCACTGACCACCAGGGGGCAGACAGTTAACTTGCTTCTGGGGTCCAGCCAATCGGGACTGGGCGAGATGGCCCCAATTGGCCCCAATTGCCAGCCAGGCTAAGGGAAACCACCCATGCACAAATTTATGACTGGGCTTCTAGTGTTGAATAAGAGTGAAAGTGAACCTCCCTGTCTTGTATGCTCTTTTGTCAAATATTCATTGACCGTAATGGTATTCTTAGGAAAAATGGTTTTAGTTTTTGTCCATTAAGTATAATGTTCACTGTAGGTTTGTCATATAATGCCTTTATCATGTTGAGATATGCTCTCTCTATTCCCACTTTGCTGAGGGTTTTATAAAAAACTAGAGGCCCAGTGCACAAGATTTATGCACTCGGAGTGGGGAGGGGGGTCTTTCAGCCCAGCCTGCACCCTCTTACAATCTGGGAGCCCTCAGCAGATGTCTGACTGATGGCTTATGCCTACTCCCTACAAAAGGGCTATGCCGTCAGTTGGACATCCTTAATGCTGCCACAGAGGTGGAAATGGCTCCTGCCACCACTTCTGCATTCACCAGCTGTAAGCCGTGAGCTGTGAGCCTGGCTTCTGGCTGAGTGGCCCTCCCGCTGTGTTGAGCATCTTCCCCCAGTGGTCAGTGTATATCATAGCAACCAGCCATTCTGCCATTCAGTTCATTTGCATGTTACCCTTTTATTATATAGGAGAAGTGTTGGATTTTGTTTAATGCTTTTTCCATATCTACTGATTTGATCATGTGATTTTTGTCTTTTAATTTTTTTATGTTATGTATTATGTTTATTGATTTGCGAATATTGTAGTACCAGCCTTGCATCTCTGGAATAAATCCCACTTAGTCATGGTGTATGATCTTTTTAATGTATTGCTGGATGTGATTTGCTAATATTTTGTTGAGGATTTTATAATTTTTGTTCATCAGGTATATTAGCACGTAATTCTCTTACTTTCTAGTGTCTTTATCTAGTTTTGGAATTAGGGCAATGCTGGCCTCACAAAACAAGCTTAGAAGTTTTTCTTCCTCTTGCATTTTTTAATATTTTGAGGAGTATAGGTGTTAGTTTTTTGAAAGTTTGGTAAAACTTCTCTATGAAGCCATCTGGGCCCTTGCTTTTATTTGCTAGGAGTTATTTGATTACTGCTTTTATTTCATCAGTTGTTATTGGCTTATTCAGGTTTTCTGATTCAGTTTTCAGAGATTGTATTTTTCTAGGGATTGGTCCATTTCACCCAGGTTATCCAGCTTGTTGTCATAAAGTTGTTCATAGTATTTCCTTATAATCCTTTGTATTTCTGTGATGTCAGTGGTTACTTCTTCACTTTCTTTTCTGCTTTTATTTATTTAGGTCCTCTCTCTTTGTTTCTTGATAAGTCTGGCTGAAGGTTCATTGGTTTTGTTTATCCTTATAGAGAACCAGCACTTGGTTTATTGAATTTTTATATTGTTTTTCTTGTCTCTATGTCATTTATTTCTCCTCTAATCTTTATTTACTTCCTTCTACTTACTCTGGGCTTTTCTTGTTGTTCTCTTTCTAGTTCTTTAAGTTTTAGGGTTAAATAGTTTATTGTTGATTTTTCTTGGTTTTTGAGTTATGCCTGTAGTGCTATGAACTTCCCTCTCAGGACCACCTTTGTTGTATTCCAAAGATTTTTGGTTGTTGTGTGTTCATTGTCATTTGTTTCCAGGAAGATTTTGATTTCTTTCTTGATCTTGTTGGTAACCCACTCATTGCTTAATATCTTGCTATTTAGACTCCATGTGTTTGAATGTTTTTGGGTGTTTTTACTGTAATTGCTTTCTAATTTAATTCCACTGTGATATGAGAAGATGCTTGATATGATTTCAAACTTCTTGAATTGTAGAGACTTGTTTTGTGTTTTAACATTTGGTCTATCTTTGTGAATGAACCATGTGCACTTGAGAAGAATGTATGTTTTGCAGCTTTGGAGTGAAATGCTCTATAAATATCAAATCCATCTGATCCAGTGTGCCCTTTAGAGTCACTGTTTCCTTGTTAAGTTTTTGTCTGGATGATCTATCCAATGAAGTCAGTGGGATGTTAAAGTCCTCTTAAAGAACTTGTAGAAGTTTTTTTTTAATATATATATATATATATATATGTATATATATATATATATATATATTTAGATGCTCCTATATTAGTTGCATATATATTTACCAGGGTTTTATCCTCTGGTTGGATCAATCCCTTTAGTATTATGTGGTGACCTTTGTTGTATCTTGTGATGGCCTTCATTTTAAAGTCTGTTTTGCTGGGTATATGTATTGCTACTCCAGCTTTTTATTCTTTTGTATTTGTATGGAATTTATTTTTTCTCATCCCTTCATTGTCATCTTGTGTGCTTTTTATTCTTAGGTGGTTCTCTTGTAGACAGCATATATTTGGGTCATGTTTTTGTATCCATTCAGGTACCCTATGTCTTTTGATGGGAGCATTTAATCCATTTATATTTAAAGTTATTATCAATAGGTACTTATTTATTTCCATTTTAATTCTGTATGCCTAGATTTCTCTCTCTATTTCTCTATTTCTCCTCATTACAGCAGTTCCTTTAGCATTTCTTGTAATGCTGTCTGGGTGGTGATGTATTTCTTAAACCTTTTTTTTTTTCTATGAAGCTCTTTATTTCACTGTTTATGTTGAATGATAGCCTTGTTGGATACAGTAATATTGACTTCAGATGCTTTCCATTTCCTTGAGTACTTTATGCCATTCCCTTCTGGCTTGTAGAGTTTCTGATGAGAAATCAGGTGTCAGCTTTATTGGATCTCCTTTGTAGGTAACAAAGGAGACACCGCAGTTTCCTGTGCTGAGTCATTAAGATTCTTGCTGCCTTTAAAATTCTCTCTTCATCTTTAATTTTTGGTATTGTAATTATGATATGTCAGGGTGTGGGCTTCTTTGGTTCTTCTTGCTTGGGGTTCTCGTGCCTCCTGAACTTGTTTGACTTTTTCCTTTACCAGGTTAGGGAAACTTTCTGCTATTATTTCTTCAAACATGTTCTCTATCCTTTCTCCCTTTCTGCCTCTTCTGGGATACTTGCTATTTGAATATTGTTATGTTTCTCATTCTCCCACATCTCCCTTAAGTTGTCCTCCTGTTTTGTAATTATCTTTTCTTTTTGGTTAACTGATTGAGTGATTTTTTTCAACCCTGTCTTCTAATTCACTGATTTGATCCTCAGCTTCCCCTAATCTGCTGTGTAGTCCTTACAATGTGTCCTTTATATGTGTGATGTCAATTTTTATTTCTGTTTTCATAGTTACTATGTCTTTTCTCATGCTATTGAGCATCTTTACCATCATTAACCTCTGTACCAGATAAATTTCTTATCTCCGTTTTATTTATCTCTTGTTCTGGAGAATTCTTTTGTTCTTTAATTTGGGGTTTGTTTCTTTGTCTCCTCATTTTGGCTGCCTGTTTGGGTTTGTGACTATGTATTAGGTAGATCTGCTATGCCTCAATCTCTAGAGCAGGACTGTGCCAAATGCTGTTTCTGGCTAATTAGATCAGGCAACGACTTAAAGTCTTCAGAGACTGCTTCTGTCTGCAGACTGATAGGATTTTGTCTTGAATTGCCCTTGGGCAATCATCCATAGGTGTGACAAGAGATTATTTTTTTCAATAGAGTGGGGAAATTGCTTCTTCCTAGAGGCTAATTGTTATTTTCAGTCTCTTAATGGACCTGAGCAACTCTGCAACTGGCTTCCAATAGGGTGGATCAACTGTCTTCCCCCTAGTATGAGAAAGATGGCCTCTGAAGATTGAAGGAATGACTCAGCACAGGAAACTTCGGTGTCTGCTTTTGGGGCTCTAATCCACTATGCCCTTCCCTTGTCAGATCCCAAGGTGGGAGTCTCCACGGAAATTTTGTGCATTGACCTTTTAAGAGACAGTCTGCATTTTTAGCTGTCTCTCCCTGGATGACAGCAACCCTATTGTTTTTCACAGACAGATGTTTTGTGGGTATCCTTCTCAGTTCTGGTGCTCTCTGCTGTGGGGGTTGGGGGTGGTAAGCTTGGGAATTAGACCCTAGAGTTCTCAGTGGTAGCCCCCACAGCTAAGATATCTCTGCAGAACTTCAGTTGCTACCTGTGGGAGCCCGGCTAGCCCTTTGGTGTCTCTGCCCTCCTGCCAGTCGCTTTGTGGTCTTCACTTGCCATCATTGGTTATCCACAAAGGCCAAGCTTTACCTTAACTGAGCCTATTGTCTCTTTATATCCCATAGATATAATACCTATGGGTTGTCAGTATAACTTGTAACTTCCCTCTTTTCAAACCTCCAGCGCACAATCATAAATTCCTTCATTGTTATTGTTATCATGTTAATTGTGGATTGTTAACTATCCTGTACCCCCCTAAGTAAAAGAAATTTATGTCTATCATTTTACCTTTTAAACAACCCAAGAGGTTCCCCCTCCCACTTTGCTTTCTCTCGTCTCTCTAATCTATCACAATGGATTTCATGTAACCCACTTAGTCTCCTCCTTAGATTATAGTGTAAAAAGTGAAAAATTGCCATTCTCAGGAGCATTATCTCAATACATTGAGATTTTGCTTCCAGGCATTTGTCTACAGTTTGACTGAAGTAAACTCCCAAAAATTCTTTTTTTGTTTTAATCCTCACCTGAGGATATTTTTCCATTGATTTTTAGAGACAGTGCAAGAGAGAGAGGGAAAGACTGAGAGAAATACCGATGTGAGAGAAATAGATGAATTGGTTGCATGCACAAGCCCTGATCAGGGCCCTGGCCAGGGAGCAACCTGCAACTGAGGCACATGCCCTTAACCAGAATTGAACCCAGGACCCTTCAGTTCATAGTCCAATGCTCTATTCACTGAGCCAAACTGGCTAAGGCTAAACTCACAAAAATTCTTGACAGGTTTGAATGTTTTATGCATTAATAGCTCTTTAATGATATTAGAATGTTATCGTTACTACTTTAACTAATAGTGCTGTATGTAACTACCTTTATTTCTAAGATTTTTCTTTTTTTCTTACTAGAGGTCTAGTGCACAAATTCGTGCACCAGTGGGGTCCCTTGGCCGGCCTTTAGGATCACGCCAAAACTGGCTCTCCAACATTCCCTGAGGAGTCCTGGATTGAGAGAGGGCACAAGCCAGGCCAAGGGACCCCACTGCTGCATGATCGGGGCCAGAGAGAGACAAGGGAGGTTGGCCAGCTGGGAGGGACTGTGGGAGGACTCCAAGGTATGTCAAGCCCAATTGCTCAGTCCCAATCAGCCGGACCCCAGCAGCAAGCTAACCTACCAGTTAGAGCATCTTTTTACTTCTTATTTCTATGTACTGGAATATTTATGGATTAAATGAAAACAAAAATAAAAAACACAACACAGCCCCTGGCACCTCTGGGCTAGGCCTAGGGTGGCCTTGGGACCGCCCTGTGATCTCAGAGGTCATGGGAGTATGTGACTTCTGAGCACCCAAGATTCATCTCTGAAGAGACCATAGGTACTGGGCACTGTTGAGCATCTCAGCACACCTTTGGTGCCTGGGTAACCTTGCTGAAGAGCAGGCAGGTCCTGGAGGGCCCTGAGCTCAGTCAGAGGGCAGGAATCTGACAGAACAAGGGAGACAGAGGCAGGAAGCAGCTTTTGTGACTTGGAAGTCCGGTCAGGTGTGAACTGCCATGTCCCCACCTCTGAGGGCTCCTTGACCATAGCTAGGTGACTCTAGTGAGAGAACAAAGGCTCTGAGTTCAGGCTGACTTGGCACAAATCCCAGCTCATGTGTTTGAGAACTGTGTGACCTTGAGCTAGTTACTTCCTCTTTGAGGTCTAGAAAGAGACATGATATTTCTAATTAATTTGCTGTTGCATCCCCAGGTCCAGGCACATAGTAGGTGCTCAGTTTACAAATCAATAATGGTGTCTTTAAACCTTGGCTTCTCCATCTGCAAAATAATTCCAGACTCTGTTTCCAGCGGTCACTATCAGAGTGTTGGAAAGATGGGGTCATGCATGTGAGAAGAGCATTACCAGGCCTGGCCCTCAGGGGGCAGCAGCAAGCACATGGCTGTCCTTAAGACTGCTCTCCCCTGAGTTAGGGACAAAGAGGAGACTTTTTTCTTTTTTCTTTTTTTTTTTTTTTCTTTCTCCACTTCTTTTGGCATCAGTTTCCATAAGAATGTTTTTTTACGTTAACAGTTCTTTAGTGATATTAAAATATTGTTACTATTTTAACTAATAGTAATGTATGCGACCACCTTTATTTCTAAGATTCCTCTTTATTTCTTAGTGCTATCTACTGGAATATTTATGAATATTCATAGTGCATGTGAATATGGCTTATTTGGCTATGTTCCCATTATCTTTCATTACAACCTTTCCCACTGTTATGAACTGGGGCCATGTGAGAATGTAAATACATTTCACTTTAGCTACATGTATTCCATATCTGTTTTTGCATCTGTGTGCTTGTTCATGTCTGTACAAGATAAGCAGCATTCACGGAGCAGTTCTGTGCCCATGTTGCAGGTGGAAAATGGGGGGACACACAGACTGTGAGAAGGAAATCTGATGGGACTCTAGGGAGTCTGCAAAGCTAGGATGCAGATGGAACCTGGGGCCAGGCAGGGTGCCCAGGGCATGGCCCTGACCTGTGTTTGCCGAGGCAGTGGAGGGAAGACAAGTTCTGGGCTAGAATATAGCAAGAGCAGCCCAGGAGAAGGAAAGGGGATGAATGCCCCACCCCTGCAGGTGCAGGCGGGAGCTGTATCCAGACTTCTCCACATAAGACCCTGCCAACCTTGCTGTGGAATGAAGCACCACAAAACTCAATGGCTGACACCTACAATCACTTACTTATCTCCCTACCACTTCGGGCTGGGCTCCTGCATCGCCTTGGCCGTGGCAGCTTCAGCTGTCCCAGTTTGCCTCTGGGTGTTCCAAAGGCTGGCTAGGCCTCCCGGGGCAGAGGTGAGAGACAGTGGAAGGTCACTGTGACTCCTGAGACCGGGGATCAGCACTGGCACAATTCCCCCTGCCTCATTCTACCTGTCAAAACAAGATCCAGCCAGGCCAGAAGTGGGCAGGTCTACCTGTTGACTCACCTCCCTTTTGACAGAGAAGCAGTAAGTCACATTGCAGAGGCGGGGTCAGGGGACGAGGATAGCAGCTTTGCAGCCTCTGAGTGGCCTTGAATCCTGACTCCTCCAGCTTACCATGTATAAGCAGTGGACCTCCCAGAGCCTCTTGAGCACAGTTTGTGAGCAGCCAGCCTTCTTTCTCAGTCACTTACCTTGCCCCTCCTGTCACCTGTCCACCTCACATTCCAAAGAGTTCTGTGGGAGAACCTGGAGGCAGGGGCAGGCCACGGCAGGGGACCCTGCCCTGAGAGAGCTAAGAATGTGCCTGGGCTTTAAAGATCAGCTCTCCGGTTCCCCCTCCAATGGCATCTCAGAACAAAACCCATCTCTTCCCCTCGCCCCGAAGCCTGTCCCCACTGTCTGTCTCCTCCCTTCTGTTCCTCAGCTCGCCCAGCTGCCTCTCTACCAGAAGCCTTCCTCCTCCTCATCAGAGCTCACACCTGTGGCAACACCTCTGGCAGCTCCCCTCCATCGGTGATTTTGAATATCTCGGGGACATGAAGCAGGCTCCTTGACTAAGACATTGCTTTGGAAACCATTTCTGTCTTTTCTAGCTAAGGAGACCTTTCTGTGCCTCAGTTTCTGTCTATAAAGTGGGCATGATGCAACCTCCCTAAGCAATGATTTGTAGAGATGATGCACACAAGAAGAGCATTGTGAGTCAGCAATGAACAGCATTACCACAGGGCAGAGAGGCTAGGACCTGGGACTACAACTGCCTGAGTTCCAATCCCAGGTCCTGTGTGACCCTGGCAAACAGCCCACCCTCTCTGACCTCCATTTTCCAAACTGTGAAACAGGTTGCTGGGAGCCTTCTGTGAGTTTCCGGACAGAGTCTCCTGTGCTGAGCTGCAGAAGCAGGAGCTGCCTATAGGTGATGACTTCATGTTTATCGGATGCTGTGGGGTGCAACAGACCTGAATCACCATCATTTTCATTCACAAAATTCAGTAGCTGTCTTCCAAAGACCCAGAGCTGGATCCATCCTGGGATAATTGCTAAGATGCTTCTTCATAATGACCTGTGAAGAACTGACAAAGGCCCGCAGTTCTCTATCAGCGGGTGTGGCAGCAGAACCATTGTGGGCTGTTGGGGGGCTCTGCAGGCAGGCCCCGAGTGAGCCGGGAGCAGCCAGGCAAAGGTCAGGCTCGCCTGCTCCCTGCCTGCATCTTCACACCCCACAGAAACAGACAAGGGTCCCAGTGCCTGGCCTGCATGGCTCAGTGGTTGAGCATTAGTAGGTCATGGTTCAGTTCGTGGTCAGGACACATGCTTAGGTGGCAGGCTTGATCCCCAGTGTGCGGTGTGCAGGAGGCAGCCCACCAATGATTTTCATCATTGATGTTTCTCTCTCTCTCTCCCTCTCCCTTCCTCTCTGAAATCAATTAAAATATATATTTTAAAAATGTAAAGTAAAAAGGGTCCCCGTAAGGTGACACACCTGCCTGAGGTCACAGAGCTGGATTCTAAGGAACCACGCCACCCAATCTGTTGTCCCATTCATGACTGTCCAGGAGTCCACTGAACGCCTTCGTGGCCCAGGGGCTGTGGGGTGCTCGGAGCGGGAAGAACATGCTGCTCTTTCTCCCCAAGTGGCTCAGGGAGTCTTTGACTAATAAAGACAAGCATGCCCACCCTGGGAAGCCCAACTCATGGAGTTTTCCAAACCAAACAGCACAGTTTCCCGTGCCAGGGCATCAGTGCTGCTCGGGGCAGTGGGCCCCTAGGACCACAGAAACCAGAACAAATAAAAGCAAAATATTGTCCGTGAGTGCTGGCCCAGGAGAAACTGGGATGGACTTGGAGAAGGGACCACCAAGGGGTGAATGTGGGGGACACTCTGGGCCATCACCCCATCATCAGAAGTTCAGAAGAAATAGCAAATAGGTGCCAAAGGTGAAACCAATGAATGAGATGGCCCCTGAGTATGACGGGGAAACTGAGCTGCCTTCATTCCCCAGATGAATCTGCCCTGGCGTGGCCACACACTAACCTAGTACACTTCTCTTTTGGGTACAGACACTGAAACCCCAGAGAAAGTTCTAGAGGAAATACTGCTTTCTGACCGGAGAGGGTGCTGTTGCCTCACAAATGAGCCACTCGGGAGGTTGGTGGGAAAGAAAAAATCCCTCTGCAGTCCAAAGACACTGACTGAGAAGTTTGCAACTGCAGAAAGACCGGACACATTCCTGGCCTTTCTTCTCCCTGCTGGTGCCCACATGCCCAGGGAAGGCTCCTCCTCGCCCCCAAACCTGGGTGAGGAAGACAAAGTTATCAGCAGGAGGGGACACTGATCCCGGGAGTGGCTGCAATGTGTAGCAAAGGGCCACAAGCCTGGGCCTTGAGTGGCCACATGTCACAAAGAGTTATAAGTATTGAAATGCAGCCAAATCTGACCCTGAGAATGCTTTGCAAACATCTCGCCTAATCCTCACAAAGACCCTGGGGGGAGGGGAAAGAAGGAAGGGGGAGAGGATGTGCTTGCTTCCACACAGGGAATCTCAGTATGGCTCGTCACCAACCCCAGGCCATGGGCCTTCCATTGGAGGCTGAGCCAGCATTTGGACCTGGGTCTCCATGGCTCCAGAACTAAGGGCACGTCTTGTTCTCTTGAGGGGCAGGGTCATTTGTATGTGACTTGCCCAACTGAAGACGTGGCACATGCTGGGTCTGCAATTTGGGTTCTGGTGGGCCCTGGGGTGGGGTGGGTGGGGGTCTGGCACACAGAGGATGCTTGGAGAATTTCCCGTTAAACAGCTCCTGCCAGATGTCCTGTCTTTAAGCCACATTTTTATGATCTAAGAGAGACCCTTTCCTCATCTGGGGGAGGAAAGAACACGAGTGAGAGAACTCGGTTTAGGCCACCTGGCTCCCCCTGTGGCCTGGGGCAGGCTAAGGTCTGCATCCCAGCTCTCACTGAGCCAGCAAGAAGTGAGGCTCACGTTCCCCAGTCAGGCGGGGCAGGGAGCGGAGGAAATGTGTGTTTTCTCTTCACATCCACGCATTAAGAGAGAGAGGGAGATGGAAAACGGTTGAGGTGGCCATTAGCCCAACTTCTCCCACGCCCAGGTTTATGGAAAAGCAGATGTCAATGCGGCAATCGTGAAAATGGATGCTTTTCCAACATGTACAGCTCTGCCAGCTAATCTGGTCCATTTCTTGGGGCCACTCTGAGGTTTTGTAAATAAAACCATTGAGGACCATTTGCAAAAATTACCACTGATAGACAAAATTTGCTAATTTGACTCCAACTGGGATCAACTGGGCCTATCCAATCCTGGAGGTGTCAGATGACTCTCAGGATGGGCTTTTTCTGATGACTGACATCTGCCTGGTGCTACTTGCTCCACCCCACCAGGCTGGATATCAGGGAGCCATGGCGGTGGATGAGATGGCAGCTTCCGAGCAGCCTCCCTGGGTCTGGAGGGCCCGGCAGACCCTGCACAGCCACGTGGGACATATACAGGCTCATCTGTGCTGGCCCTTTCCTCACTTTGTCAGCTCTTCTCAGTGACTATTCGTAATGCAGCTGGAGAGTCAGCCAGCAGGGGCTCTGTGTATGTGGCCTCTATCTCTGCTGTCTGAGGGTGACACCAAGGTCCTTGTCTCAAGGGAGGGACCCTCTGGGCCTGCTTGGATTCTAAGTCAGTACAGACCACCCTTCTCCGTTGGGAGCTGTATAACATGACATAGCATATCTGTCCTCAGAGGACATTTGACAGATCTGGAGACATTTTGATTGTCACACTGGGATGGGTGGTCCTGGCATCAGGTGGGCAGAGGTCAGGTATGCTGCCATGTGCAAGACAGAAAAGGATTTGGTCCAAATGCCAGAAGGGCAGGCTGAGAAGTCCCACTGTGATCTACTCCACCCATGCATACTGTTCCAAATATTTTGCTGTTACAAACATTGCTGTGAAAACTATTTTGTTCCTGGGTTACTCTGCCTCAGATGAATGTAGTGAATGGTGTATGTCCTGTGGAACCACATGGGTAAGAAGAAAGCAGAGAGAACCACATGTCTGTTCATCAGCCACCTCCAAAGGTGATGTGAGAAAGGAGCAATTTTAGGGAGGGGACTACAGGAAGCAGCCACCTCCAGCTTGGGCTCTCCCCCTCTCTCCACTGGGCCCCTGTTGGTCCTTCCTGATCCAGGGAGGACGAAAAGAGTTAGAAAGAGGAGCTGGAGAGACTAGGAGGAGTAGACTGCTTGATCCTGCACAGAGAACTTGAACTCAGCACTCAGTCCTCCTCCTGTCCAAAGAGGCTGCTGCCATTAACT
>JAAGEH010000006.1:648392-682578 GCA_011751065.1 Lasiurus cinereus
GATGGATGGATAAGGCAGACATCATGCTGGAATTTTGCACCTACACAGTCCATAGACTCTTGACATCACATCAAGCAGTATTTACTCATTTCATAAGTGAGAAACCTGAGGCCTAAAGTTGGTTGACTTGCCCTCTGAATAAATTGGTAAACAGTGGAGGCTTTCCCCGCTAAAGCGTCTGGCTCCCTAGCCAGCTGTCTTTTGAAAGTTTTTTGGTGACCAGAAGATGAATCTCCATGCCTGCTGGTGAGGAGCCCAGTACTGGCTACTATGTGCATCATGTCTCGTGTGAGGTGAAGTAATAAATCCATCCCTCCCTACCCAGCTGCATGTCCATTCCAACCCAGTGTCCTCAGGAGAGGCAAGAGAGCCAAGTGTCTCCATGCCAAGAGCAATCACTGTTTCCTCTGCAACTGGGAGAGTGCTCCCCTCCCAAGTGTCACTCCCTCATCTGGCCTTGGAGATGGTGGTGCAGCCAAGCCCATCCTCAGGCATCTCAGGCCGCGTTAAGAGCGGGTGCATTAGCTCCGTTGGACGATGGCTGACAAGGACTGTGGAGACACAAGTAGCTGTGTGGTGGTGGTTGCTTCAGATGTTGTGGGATTTAAAAAATATTTCAGATATTGTTGACACTTTACATCTTAGCTATTTCAGAGGACACATGACAAGTATGTGGTTGGATTTTGCTTGTTCAATAGGAGGAAGAAAGAGAGAGGGAGGGAGTGAGAGACAGAGTGAGGAGGAAGACGAAAAGACAGAGAGGGGATGAGGGAGAGAACAACAATATCAGATATGAAGCTGAGCAGGTGTTGCAGGCTGTTCTGGGGTGCAGGAAACCTGGATTAGAGATCAAGCTAACATGCCCCCAGAGTTCGGGTGGAAGAAACTTTATTTCGTGCTTGGTTTCCAGGATCTTGCTCATCAAACACTTGTGCCTGACAACTGTGTCATCTCCAGCCAACTTTTTAATTTCACTTTGCCAGGTTACTCACTCTGAAAATGTGTGTTCTTTACACCCAAGGGAGTATTTTTCTATTTTTCAAACTTCAAGAAAGCTATTTGAATAGAAAAATAAGGATCTTTGAGCCAGACCATCTATAACTTCTTAAGTTCAAATAGAAAAAGAAGCCATAGAAACCGTGACCAGGCTGACTATGGATTTGATTGAAGTTGGTGGTCACATTGGGGTTGCTGAAGATGCTCACCCATCTTTCCCCATATGACTCCTTATTCTCAATGCTGCATATCAATGAGGAGCTTACACTGTGCTCCTGCCAATTAATTCATTCAGTATGAACAGAAACAGCACGGTGTTCATCATGCGCAGTCCCACTCTCCAGGGCAATGACATGGTTCCCAAGACCTATGCCATGGGTTCCAAGAACCACCACGGCTGGTCCTACAAGAGATGAGCCTGAAACCGCACCAGGGCTTCTTCACCCTTCCCTTCAATTCAGAAAGCCAAGTACAGAGGTGTGAAGGAAGGGGCAAGCAAACCTCTCTGGCCCCTAAGCTCCTCCCACACAAATAAGCCCCCTCCTAGCCTCCACCTCTGCTTCTCCCTTGGACTCCCCAGGGCATACTGGTGGTGGAGAAATGCTCTCCCTGAAGCCCCATGTTCTCTCATTGAGGATGAGGGGCACCTGCTGGCATGCGCTGAGGTCAGGAGTTGAGTTGTTCCATCTGGGCCCAGGGCAGCCCATCCAGGCTCAGGGCTGCTCCAGCCTTAGCTCAGTCTCTTCCTGTCTGGTCCAACCTTCACCTCACTGGGGTGAGCACTGCACAGCAGAGGCAAGCTGGGCAAAGCCTCTTTGCTCCCCACCTTAACAGAAGACCCAAAGTCCTTAACTGGCTCTTTCAGGCTCCTCCTAAGTTCACCCCCAACTCACCCTCCCTGCCACACCCTGCTTGCAGGAGGCTGCCCCTCCCCATTGCTCTGCCCTCAGTGGACTGATCCTTCTCCATCTGCTCAAGATTCAGCCTCTAGCTCTGAGTCTGTCCCTTTCCCCCTCCCCCCCCCAACCCCCATGCTCTGCACCCCTCCTCTGGGGTCCCAGCTCTCCCCATTTCTCTCTGATCTATGCAGTATCCTGTGTTATCGTCACCTCCCCTCAAGTTGTAACCCCTCATCCACCACTTCCCTGCATACCAGCAGGAGCTCAACAAGTGTTGACTTCTGAGTGAATGACACTATGCTGCCTGTTTCTTCATTGTGAGACCTGCCAGAAACCCCCAACAGACGCAGCAATACCATCCATGTGTCTGAGAGTAACATTTCATTTGCTTCCTTTTTTTTTTTTTCTGGGAATCATGTGCTGTTTTAAATGACATCATGGACCCACTGTTTGATGGCATGGTGTCCCTCAGGATCTAGTTTGGGCACCCAAGGAGCTCTAGGGAGGGCCTGGATATGGGGGTAGAGCAGAGCCCCTTGGGAATGGAAAGGACCATCTGCTTTTCAACGAAAGAGTAATCGTGGCAAGGAGAGCCCTCCACGGTGATGCATTCCACACGCCCAGGAGGTTGATGTCCTGCCATGTTTGAAGGAGACGCAGAGATGGAGCACAGTGGGAAAGGTCACACAGCTGGTACAAGGAAGGCCTGACTCCACAATCTGCTTCCATCAGGCCCTGTGCTTCCCCACTCCCTACGTCCTGGGAATTCCTCTGCCACCCTGGAAGCAGGTAGGTCACCCCGTTTTAGAGCTAAGGAAGTGGAAGTTCAGAGAGGGGCATGGCTCTGGCCAAGGTCACACAGCTGGTTGGTAGCAGAGTTGGGTCTGTGTACTTTTCTGCTATCTGGACACATCCCCATGCATACTCTGTGCCTGGACTCTCACCACAGTCACAGTCACACACAGGCATGATGGTGTGTGTGTGAGCCAAACTCGCCTTTCCAATATGACACCCGGTCCATCTGATGCTTCAGCAACTTCGTCTGGAAAATGGTGATGGCCTTGGACTATTTTAAGCCATTTTTAAAAGCCTCTGGTACAAGATTCAACACACATCAGACTCCCATTCAATAAAATGTTGTTGCCCAACTGGCTGGAAGTTGTGGAAGGAAAAAAGCAGTCAGGGCACATGCCCAGAAAGCCTGTTTTGGGGGCAGGTTTTCGCTTTGTGGCTCTGACAGGCAGACTTTTTTGTGTGGTTGTTGTTAATCCTCACTCAAGGGCATTCTTCCATTGATTTTTAGGGAGAGGGGAGGGGAAGGAGGGAGAGACACACAAAGAGAAACATCGATATGAGAGAGACACATTGATCGATTGCCTCCTGCACGTGCCCTGCCATAGGGCCAGGGATTGAGCCTACAAATGAGGTACATGCCCTTGACCAGAATTGAGCCTGGAACCCTTGGATCCACTGAGCCAAACCAGCTACGGCTGCAGGCATACTCTTAATCAGCCATTTAAAACACAAGGCTGTTGCACTGCTCACCTGTGTGCATCTCAGAGAGCTTTTCCTTGAGCTTATTACTTTTATTGCATGTGTTATGGTTTCTATTGCCTCATGTCCTAAAAGGAATAGTGTGCCGTGGGACCCATGCATTTACCCATGCTGATTTCATTTCCTTCAGAGTCATAGTTCTGGGTGCAGACAGTGGGTCTCAGGGAGCGTAATGGCTGGAGCAGAACGACGTTTTTATGAAGAATAGGCAAAACAAGCCATCTCAGCTGGAGTGTAATTTGGGGTTTTCAAGTCTATGTTCATTAGCAGCACATAGTCCTGAGTCTAGTGTCTTCATGAAAGGGCTGAGGAGAAGGCGGAGCACAGTGCAGGCATGACTGCAGTCTATTCTCACTTGCTCATCTTCTCCTGAGGTGCAGACTCCAATGACCTTTTGGGCAAAACATGAGCTGGGCTGGGTGTGTGGGGGCCAGAGTTTTCCCTGAGGTCAGACATATTTCCATGGGCATCTGGGCTTCTGGGACCCATCCCAGCTTGTCTATCTCATGCTAAGACCAGTGGGTGGGTCAGTAAGCCCCACATTCCACTCTATCTCATCTTTCTTGGAAGTTAAGAGTGAAGGACTTTGGGTAGAGCTCTCTGCAATGCTCTTGCCTCTGTGATCTTTGTTGATGACATTCCCCTTTGATGACTCAAAAGTCTGTCATTTCCAGCGTTTGGTAGAGAGGCAAAAAGCAAATAAATCAATATTGTCATGGAGACTATCATTTCTGGGCCAGACTTAATTATGAATTATTGAGAATGGCACAGTTGAATTAGAAGAATTAGCAGGGCTCCTCTCTCTAATGTGGGCTCCGGTGATGCGTGTTAAGTAGCAACTAGGTTCATTAACAAAAGTTGGACTCATTAGGTTATATAATTTGCAAGTTTCTATTCTTAATTTCTTCTAGCCAATTCCAATTATTTTCTTGAAATAGCATAATTAGTGGCTGGGAAAAAGCACATAACATGACATGAAAATAACACATTTTTCTTTCCATTGGTTGGAAAGAAACCATCCTTTGAAAGTATTTTTGATTCCTACAGGACTGCTATGTACACAACGTGTTGGAGTTGTCTCCCACAGTTGTGTTCACGGCCCCCCTACTTGCCTCAGGACGCTCTATTAGCAACAGGCATTGTGGTTAAGTCATTTCATGCTGGCTCTTGGAAGAGTCAGGGATTTGCTCTTGCCTTTTGGTACCTAATTAAATCTTCCCCAGACTGTCCTGGTGCCTCTTGTCCACCCTCTTCTCCTTTGATGAGAAAGTAATTGAGGCACCGAGTGAATCTTGCAGTCCTGACCCTGGCAGACATCCACAATCAGCATGTGGCCCTGGACATTTTAAGGAGGGGGTGACAGCACCCTGTGAAGAGGAAGAAGGCAGAACCTTCCAGAGGTGATTTAAACTTGAGTCCCTAAGAGGCAATTTTAGAACTTGTTTGTCTCTTCTGTGGCTTTCTGTACTTCTTATCTTGCATGAGTAAGCTCAGGTGGGACATCGAGGATTATGAAGCAGAGAGGAAAGCTGATAACTAGGCTGTTGATATCAGCTATTTACACAAATTAACTGGAAAGTTCCAGCCAAGAAATGAATGAAGGAGAAAAAAGTGAAGGAAGAAAAAGGAGGAAGGGGAAGAAGAAACTACTATATGATCCAGCCACCAGTTTATAGGTGTCAGGACAGACATAATCTTGTCTCTGTCAGACTGTCTTTCTCCTTCTGATGCACATATTGAGACTGGCATCCAGTCTCCATAGCTGTGTCCATTCCAGACACTGTGGGCTCTGGGTCATGGTGGTCACTGGGGTCTTGATGCCTGGGTTGTATCTAGAACTTTTTCATGAAGCTTTGACTTTGGACCTGACAATGGCTGTGCTATGAGCCATCATCCCTGGGACAGAGATGCTCTGCTGAATGTGTCCCTGGAGTTCCAAGCCGGGTGCCAGCACACTTTTCCAGGTGCATGCAGGCGTGTATCTGCGGGTGGATGGGGGGTCCGCTTCAAAGAAGTCACAGAGGCAAGAGGAATCTTTCCCCAAAACTCAAAGAGAAGTGTGGCTGCCCTTTCTGGAAAGGGCACAGCTTCCTATCATGCCTTCATTAGTTTCAGAACCCTCTAAAAACTCCTAACTTCAAGAGGAGAAAAAAGATGTGGTTGGGAAAATGGTAAATTAAAAAACTGACCTCCCCAATGTCATCTTCCCACACTTAGAACTCCTAATGGCACCTCCTCCCTATCAAAGCAGACTTTGGGTCAGCGCTCCCCATGGCTCTGGGACCTGTAGGACCGGGCTAAGTCACAGATGCCCAGCCTCCCACGCCTGGCCAGGCCGAAAAACTGGTCAGCAACTGTGTTCTCCAAATGTGAGCAGCCGTGAAAACGTTTCATTTGCAGTGAGAGACAAATGCTCATCGTGCCACATTTCAACAAGGGGCATGTGGTGGAGTTCAAGCGTTTGGTCCATTAGGTGGTGCCTGGGAGTGTTTTTAATGGCTTTTTCCTGCTTGCAAAAGAATTACCTGGGTCAGCAGGAAGTATAGTGAGCAGGAGGCCTTACTTTTCCCAGGGTTACTGAGGTACGCTTGATAAGCAAGCACATGTGCTGTGTTCATATGACATCCATTATGAAGTGATTTCACAACCAAGTAACCAGCCGACCTATTACCTTGGCCACTCATTCTCCTTCCCCACTGGTTCGTGTGATGAGAACACTTCAGATGTCCCCTCTCAGGAAGTCTCCAGTGAACAAGAAACCACAATTAACCACAGAACCCATGATGTCGCTCTGTCGCAGGGTGAGCCCCCACTCCCGGAGGCCATCTTCCCCACTGTGTGTGTGAAGGCCAGCTCCTACGCAGCCTGAAGCCCCAGAGCCTGGGGAAGCGGATCTGCCAGGCACCCCAGGTGATCCAGCCTGGGAGCAAGCATGGCTTCCTGCCTCTCTCTCCCCCCTTCCCCCCTCTCCCCCCCGCCCCCCCAGTTCTGCACGCAGCTACTTCCTTTGCCAGAGAGTGCGGTGAATCACGGACACTTCATCCTAATTAAATCCAGGCAAACATATGTGAGCTGCGAAGTGAGGTGGAAATGGGTCCAAAATGGAAGAAACTTAACCCAAGGAAGAGAGAAGCAAGGTTATTTATTTCTCAAGACTGACGGACTCCAGAATGTGGGAGAGGCCGCTGGCGAGGGGTGCTTTAATCCTCTCTCTAGAAACAGCCTGGCCTCACTCCCATCTCATCAGCAGATCACTGATTTCCAAGAGCTCTGCCACGGGGAGTGGCTGTGAAAGCTGTTGCAGAGCCTGCGCCATCTTATCTGCCCTGCTCCTGGGAGGGGTAGTGTTTTTACCAAGGAAAAGGACATGGCCCCCAAATCACCCCACAACTTTTCCATGTGGAAGACACAACAAGCCCAATTCCCAGGTGGGGCCTCCCACCCCAGCTTTGCAGGGGGCTCTGCGCCAAGGTTAACCAGATGCTGAAACATCAATAGCCTCAGATGAGAACATTCCAGAAGGAAGACTCAGGCTTTGGCTTTGAGCCCTATAGGGACCACAGGCGGTAACAGGACTGTCATTGCCAGTGGTCACAGCCCTCATTACACATCCATGTTGCACACAGGACAATTCTTTCGTTCTGAAAGACTAATATTATTAATCCCACCTACAGTGGAGGAAACTAAAGCCCAGAGGTTAGGTCAGCCCTACAACGTGCCACAGCCAATACTGGCAGAGTGGGGACTTTGAATTCAGTGTGTATGCACTCCCAGAGGGGGCCCAGGCCATGCCACCGCTCCCCTGGCCTCACCCAGCCTTCCACAAGGAAGGAGGCAAGCTCTGAGCCCCATTCTCCTCATCACTGTCTTATCTGATTTGCTGATGCAAAGATACTGCAGATGCCTAAGGCCCCACAGACAGAACATGGGAGTCAGAGGCCCCTCTCAAACATTAGCACACAGATGACACACGTCCACTTGGAGCATGAAAGAGCAGGCCTTTTGAAACATCTCCTTGCTCCCTAGTCAGCAAGAAAAGAATTCTCTCTGCTCTGCCCCAGGCCTGGCCTGTGAGAAGGGTTCCTCGGGCAAATGAGATACACATCGCCCTTTGGACTCTCGGTGTGGAGAGGAGTCTGCATCAGGCCAGGCCATGCCTTTCATGGGGTGTGTGTGTTAGGGACCCTTACATACCAAGGCTTTGCAAAGCTGGGTGCTGGCTGGGACCCTGAGCACCCTGCCTCTGCAGCAGCCTGTGCAGAAAGAAAGTGTTTCTGGTGAACCAGTCCCTTTGGGATGGGCCGCTTCAGAACCATGAGGACACCCTTGGTTATTGAGGGGCTTTTCCAGGGCCTTCATTGCAGCCCAGCTCACCGGAAACAGGACCTGAAGTCTTGCTTCTCCCTGGGGAGGCGCAGCAGCCATTGGAGGGGCCATGATGAATTCTAGAAGGATCAGAAGATACCTGGACTTGAAACAGTCCCACTGGTGCTCAGAAGATGCCCCTGCTCCAGTTCTAGCAAGAGTGGGACCACAGGAATAATGGTGCCAAGGCTGCCCACCCAGACCCGTCATCTGCCTGGCCCCCACTCCTGGCTGTGAGGGCACACCTGTGCCTACTTGGGAAGAGTCCCCCTGGCCACTGGGAGCCGCTGGCCAGGAGGTGCCCCAGAGGCTGCGCCACCCTCCCAGAAGCATCTCAGGTTGAACTACTGACTGAATGGACCAGAGTTGATGACTGTCCGCTGTGGGCCTGGGATTGATGCTGGAGAGCAACCAGAAGAGTGCCTCCTCTTCAGAATTCCCTGTGGGGTCAGCTTGGGATGTCCATCTGCACTCACCTCTTTGACTTGCTCAGTCCCCAGCCTGCCCCTGACTCCCCAACAGGTGCCCTTAAGAGCACATCCTCATTGCAAAATTCCTACCTCGGCTGTTTCTGGGGGACTAGTCCTAGGATGAGCTCAACGGTTCAGTCAGTCACCCATCTAACCTCGAGTTTGCTTAGAGGACTGGGCGTGTGGCAGGGACCACATCTGCCTCATCCGTGCTTGAAACTGCCCTCACCTCACAACACTGCCTGGGGGCTTGCAGGGACTGCTTGGTCACCCACTTTCTCATTTGCACGTGGGCAGGGCAGGGAGAGGCATGGTGGTCAAAGGTCCTGCTCCAGGTCACACAGCAAGTGGGTGGCTGAGCTAAGACAAAAAGCCAGATGGGGGTGGGCTGGGGTTTTCACCTGCAGCTTCTTGCCGGAAGTCACTGGAGGAAGAGAGGAACAGCGGCCTGAAACCACTGCCAGTGGCATCCACTTCTGTTAGGACTGCACCCCATCCTCATGCCTCCTCACTCCTTGGACAGGCATCCCCCACATGGGAGACAGCCTTGGTGTGGGAACACACCCACCCTTCTCCCTGCAGAGCTTTATCTGTCAAGTAGTTAATGGTCTGTAAGCAGACATTTCAATCCCCTGGTTCATGGAAATTGCTTGGGAGCTCATTTCGGGAGCCCACAATTCTTCTTTCACATGTGAATAATCACTACCCAGTTTACCCAGTTTTGTAAATGAGAGGACTCACACCATCTGGTGGAATTTCACGCATATCCCACCAACATGGCAGCACTGGCCCCCTGTGGCCACTGAGCACCTGAGATGTGGCGTATCACTGAGGAATGGAATTGGAAATTCAACTTGAGCTAATTTAGATTTTAGTGGTCGCCAATGGCTGGTGGCTGCACCAAGGGGCATCTTGTTAGACAGCAGGCACTATGGTCTCATCCTATGTCTGCCCCCTCCTGAGATGTGTGATCTTTCCACTTCTGGTGACTCAGTTTCCTCATCCATAACTTGAAGTGGGCATGGCCCTATCCTTTGAGGATTCAGGAAGATGCCCCTGTAAGTGCTTAGCACGAGTGTCAGTGCCTCTGTCAGCCCAGCAGACGTGCGGTTGGGTCACAAACAACCTGCTCAAGACCCAGGACTAGCAGTTCCCAGGGCAAGAAGGAAAAGGGCTGTGCAAATCATCGCAGTGATTGCTAGGAAGGCCAGTTCTTAACACACTGCGCGCTTTCCCTGCAACCATCCGCCCTGCGGAAAAGTGGCCCTGCTTTCTGCATTTAGTAAAGGCGACCTGAGGCCATGGAGAAAGAATGCAGCCAGGAAAGGAGAGGCCACCAAGCTGGGCTGCTGGCCCCACGCATCTACCTACCCTGTGGATGGGACTCATCAGCACAGCCAGTCTCCCCGCCAATCTGTGTCCAGGCCAAACTCTGGATACCCTCTTCCCCTCCCGTGGCCGTAGGCATTTCTTGGGACTAACCTTTGCATCGTGACAAGCTCACGGTGTAGACCACAGTCCTCCTGATATGCATTATCAAGGCCAGATAAAGGGAAAACCCTCAAAGCCACATTGCAACACATTAGGAAGGAACCCTGGCCTCCTCCACTCTGTTGATCCAAATACCCTGCATTCTTGAGTCTTAAGAAGTCACAGTCCTTCAAACAGGATGCCGCGCCTCACCCTCCCACCCCGCCGGAGAAGCAGGAGCCCCTTCTGAAGGAGCCCCGCTGGGCCTGGCCTTGTCCAGATGGCATCTCAGATCTGCCTCGGACATCTGCCTTCCACACCAAGAGTTCAAAGCAGACACGTCTGCCTATGGTCTTCGAGATGACATTTTTGTGGTTTCAAAATCTGGATTCAATAGGTTAGATAAACCGTGGCTCCAGAAACTTCTCATTTCCATGTGACAGCTTGAAACGTCCGTGAACCATGCTAGCCTCGCCCAGGCCAGAGCTTACTGCCCTGACATTTACCTGCCGGTCAAAGCACAGTTTGACGTGGGAAAGATCTGGGGCCAATTTCTCCATGTGTGTGCCTTTAAAAAGTTTTTTCCTATCATGTACCTGTCCAGTCAGAGGCTAGAGCAGAGAGGGTGGGGTTTCTCCCTGTTTTCTTTGTTTCATCCCTGCAGTCCTGCCGGAAATTTAGGCATCCTGAGCCAGGCCAGTGTAAGGTAGACCAACCATAAAATGCTGGCTTGATTTTTGCTTGTTTTTTAAACTTTCCTGAGAAGTTCACAAGACAGTTCCGCCAATGCTGGTGAAACCACAGCAGAGCCAAAGGAAGCAGACCCGGGAGGCGACGTGCATGGCCACTGTCACAGGGCACCTTCACAGTTACCTTCTCAGACTCCAGGACTAAGAGCAAAAAACAACATGCCTGCAGCCAGAAGGCCATGGAGAGCCCACCATAAAGGGGAGACAGAGCTGGGCCTGGCTGCACCCACAGACCTGGGGAAGGTGTGAGCTGTGCCTCTGCAGGGGACAAAGCGGCCAGCAGAGGGCATCTTCTTGGAAGACAGGAGCTTAGCAGCTGCACTGGGCTTTCAAAGGGCAGGGAGGGCAATTGGGGGCATTTCTCCAGAACCTTTTCTGTGAGAGGAAGCAAGAACCTCTCTCCTCCCTCTCTGAGCCCTTGCTCCAGGCTTGTGCTTAAAGAGGTCATTGATTCATTGCCCACATTCCTGCATGGGTGTGGAAAGTTAGGGAGGAAGAGTTCCAAGGCTTTCACAGACTATTATTAAAGTTGCAGGAAGGACAGGTCCGCTGCGGGTGTGTCCCATGGGCAGGGGCTCGTGAAAGGCAAAGGAAAACACTTCTCAATGCACCCATGATATATAGGGGTCCCCTGGACTAAGGAGTGTCACCACTGGCACAGGCACACACAGCAGACACACATGCGTGGGCATGCATGTGATTTCCACACCTGTGTGTGCATTTAAAAAAAATCATCACCCAAGAATATGTGTCCATTTATTTATTTATTTATTTTAGAGAGAAAGAATGGAGGGGAGGAAGGACAGGGTTGGGGGGGAGACAGAAACATCTGTGTGAGAGAGACACATCCATTGGTTGCCTCCTGAAGCACCCCAATCAAGCCCGGGGATTGAGGTGGCAACCCAAGTACATACACCTTGACTGAGAATTGAACCCGTGACCCTTAGGTCAGAGGGCCAATGCTCTAATCACTGAGCCAAACTGGCCAGGACATGTGTATGCATTTTTTTTTTTAGTTATTAATTTTTTTAAATTAATTTTTATTATATCTCCCCATTGCCCCCCCTTCCTCCCAGGCATACCCTAACCTCCTCAGTGTCTGTGATCATTGGTTATGCTTATATGCATGCATACAAGTCCTTTGATTGATCACTTATCTACCTCACCTAACTTTAATCTTTCTGCTGTAATTTCACAGTCTGTTTGATGCTTTATGATTTTTGTCCTCCTGAGAAATATCAGTCTACTCCCTTTCTGTGCTCTTGATTCTATTATATTCACCAGTTTATTCTGTTGATCAAATTTTTAATTCACTTAATTTTTAGATTCACTTGTTGATAGATATGTATTTGTTGTTCATAATTTTTTGTCTTTTACCTTTTTCTTTTTCCTCTTCTAAAAGAGTACCTTTCAGCATTTCATATAATACTGGTTTGGAGTTGATGAACTCCTTTAGCTTTTTCTTCTCTGTGAAGCTCTTTATCTGCCCTTCAATTCTGAATGATAGCTTTGCTGGATAGATTATTCTTGGTTGTAGGTTCTTGCTATTCATCACGTTGAATATTTCTTGCCACCCCCGTCTGGCCTGCATCGTTTCTGTTGAGAAATCAGTTGACAGTCGTATGGGTGCTCCCTTGTAGGTAATGAACTGTTTTTCTCTTGCTGCTTTTAATATTCTCTCTTTGTCTTTTGCTCTTGGTATTTTAATTATGATGTGTCTTGGTGTGGTCCTCTTTGGATTCCTTTTATTTGGGGTTCTGTGTGCTTCCTGGACTTGTAAGTCTATTTCTTTTACCAGATGTGGGAAATTTTCAGTCATTATTTCTTTAAATAGATTTTCAGTATCTTGCTCTCTCTCTTCTTCTGGCACCCCCACAATTCTGATGTGTGGTATGCTTGAAGCTGTCCCAGAGGCTCCTTACATTATCTTCACATTTTTGGATTCTTTTCTCTTCTTGCTTTTCGAGTTGAATCTTTTCTGCTTCTTTATATTTCAAATTTTTGACTTGATTCTTGCCATCCTCTAGTCTGCTGTTAGGACTCTGTATAATATTTTTTATTTCAGTCAGTGTATGTTTAATTTCTAGTTGGTCTTTTTTCATCTCTAGTTGGACTTTTTCCATCTCTAGTTGGTTCTTTTTCATCTCCTCTTGGGTCTCACTAAATTTATCCAACTTTTCTAGCATATTCTTGAAAAACCTTATAAGCGTGGTTTTGAACTCTATATCCAGTTGTTTTTTTTCCTCCATTTCTTTTGTTTGTAATCCCTTCCCTTGTCTCGGCATTTTCACTATGCCGGGAAACTTCTGTGTTGGATTCCGCCTTATGATACCAGACTTGCAAAGCCGCAGAAGCCTCTGTTGAGCTTGGGAGGGGTGGAGTCTCAGGGCTTAAGGGACCGCCTTGCCTTCCAGTTGGCCCCGCCCTCCACAGCCCCTGAGTCTCACATGACTGGGTAATGGCTGGAGCGGTCCTTGTGCGCGCGCGCACCCGCAGCGCCTCTAACCGCTGCCTTTCTGGCTTCCCTGCGCACCAGCACCACACGACTCTAGGTCCCCATGGTTTCGCCCGAAACAGGGGCTTAGTGGAGTCAGAAGTGGCACAGTTGGGAGGCCACTCGCGAAAGCCAGCGGCACAATCAGCAATCTGTCCTGCTCGCAGTGGCGTGCGCGCCACCAGGCCTTTGATCTTTTGCGACTCCCCTAAATTTCTGTGCACTTCTCTCTTTTCACAGTCCACACTCCCCCCGTATGAGTTTCGGCTGGATCTGGGGTTTAGTGTCGTAGGATAAGGGGTTCAATGCCTTTGAGAGTCTCCGTTTCCCTCCCGCCAGAGAAAGCCAGCCAGGTACTCTGGCACCCACTCTCTCCGCGCGTGCGTCTCCGTACCTAAGCTTTTTGCAGCTCCTCTGGGTCTCCGTGAGCCCCTCTCTTTCCCTCTAGTTGTAGAACTTCCACTCCGCCAGCTTTCCTCTGGTTCTGGATGATGTTTGTTCTGTCTTTTAGTTGTAGTTTTGAAATTGTTGTGCGCAGCAGCAGTGTAGGTGTTTACCTATGCCGCCATCTTGGATTCCCCTCCTGTGTATGCATTTTTATGGATAAACCACACACATACACACACCCCTACCACACACACAATATTTGGTGATACTTTGTTTAAAAATAAAAATTCATAGGAAGGTCATCCTACTCTTTTTGGTCTATGAAATTCACCACTCACACTTACTGTTGTGCAGCAAACTGGAAAGTTTATGAAGGTTGAGACGGCCCCTTTCCCACTGTTAACCCCAGATGACAGCTTAAGACCTGAGCCCCAGTGGTGTCACAGGGAGGCGGGAGGGAGGAAGGGAGGAAGGTTAAAAAGACACCAGTTTATTTCAAAAGTCAATCTGTTTACTTGTTGTGAGTGAGCAGCTTTGAAGAACACTCCTAAGCAAATCCTCCAATACCCAGAGGGTCGTGTTTCCCCACACCCACTTCCCTGGTCTGGGCACACTTGGAACGCTGGGGCACTGACACCTGGCCTTGGAGTTGGCCTTCAGCAACCAGGGGCAGATGGAGGGCAAATGTCAGGAGAGAAGGCCTGTCCCCTTCATCTCACAGTCACTCAGGGATGGGCCCCACTTGGACCCTGTGGACACTTCCTTCCCCAGCCTCTCCCTGTGTTTCCTGGGACCACCTTCCAAATTGACCCCCTGCAGTCAATTCCCGGGGGTCAAGGTCAGCATGTGGTGGAACAGGATGTGAGACCTAAGACGAGATGACACACTCTAAGAGGTGTCCTGCCTACCACAGCTTGCCTGCACTCTCTGGCCCTGTTGTGCTGGGTCCATCCACTTCCCTCGGTGATGGTGACCTCACTATGCACAGTGTGACCGGTCCCTGAGGTCTCGGTCGGCGTCCCACCTCCACCCGAGCACCAGGAGCTGGTTTTCATGAGAGACAGACTTCTCCAGTGGAGGTTATAAGATCTCCATAGACTGTGCCACTGGGCTGCCTCCCACTGCACACGTGCTTTCCCCACCACGGACACCTCCTGTGTCTGGGGTCCTGTGGCCCATGCAGCAGGGTGGCTGCCACCCGCACCAGGACCTGACCCAGCCGCTCCTGCTTGGAGCCCCACCGTTAGCTGCCAGCTGTGGTGTCATTCAAAACAGCCCACAGTAGTGCCAAGCATGGAATCTGTTGTCCCTGGAATCTAAAGATCCACATGCCTTCCTCTGTGGTCAGACAGGCCAGCATGTCAATCCCAAACGCACCTCTGGGGATGGGAGGAACGGCCCTCAGTGGGTCCTTGGACTCAGTGGACCCACCGTTGCCAGAAGGCAGCTAGGACTCCAGTTACGATTACAATCCGGGTCTGGCATCCCTCCCTGCTCAGAAGGAACCATGAGGCGGCTTCTGTGGTTTCTGAGCATCATCCGAATGTTAACACACAGAATAAGTGAGGTGCTCACTCCAGTGTCGCTGCCCGCTGCCTGCTGCCACCTCCAGCCCTCTGCCCATATTAGGAGCTCACTGTGAGTGACCGCCAAGCCAGGGGATGAAACAGCTTGGTGTTCTCAGCGCCCTGCATGCCAGGTTCTCCGCCAGTGCCCTTTCTGCTGCCCGCCTCCTGACCCTGGGCAATGCTATGCTGTTGGACTAAAATTCATCCCACAAGTTTGGAACGAGTGGTGACCCTGCTGTGCTTGGAAAATTGGAGACGATGCTATTTTCCAGCCCGGGAAGGAACAGGACAGGCTAGCCAGCCAGGACTGGGACAGAGGCACGGACCAGTGTCCAAGGCGCGGTGGGTGAGAACGGAGAGCATGTGGCTGAGAACAGGGTCACTGGGGCACTTTGGGAGATGTGAATGGCAAAGGATACAAAATTCTCTCTCAAAGAAACAATACTGGGGCCACCACATAGGCCTATTCAAGGGCCGTTAAACTGACATTTCTCTCCCAGCATGAAAGACAAATGAAAATCGTTTTGTGATTATCTTTGAAGGGAAAGGAAAAATGAGAGAAGCTAAGCAACCAAAGGCCTTCAAATTGGCTTGCAGCTATGAAAGCCTGGCCACCTGCCGCGACTCTCCTCACAGGCTCCTAACCTCCAGGTGGGCTGCTCGGATCTGGATGCCCCCCTCCCACAGCTCTAGCCGCTGGAGGACTGCTCGCAGAGTGCAGCTCATACCCTACTCAGGCCTGACGAAGCTTGGTATTTAGACAGACCTCTGGGGCTTAAGGTCTTTCCTCGGCAAAGCCCTCACTCGGGCAGTGGGAGTGAGCCCGGGGGCAGTGGCATCTTCTTTCTTTCCCTTTCCCGGTGGAATTTCACCCATCACTCCCTACCCCCACCAACACCAAACCCATGCAAGGAATTTTCTGAGAGCTTCCTTCCTCCCTCCTCTGTGGAAGCTGAGACCACTCTCTTTTTCCAGGCAAGCTTCTCAGGAAACCTCACATTTGCCGTTATTAAAAGGAATGGAAATACACAGGCCTTCATTTTTGTTGAACTGACTCACAGTCTGGTTAGATGAAATTGCCTAGGCTGCCTGTCCATGGCCTGGCAGTGGCCCCAGCCAACAAAAGCCATACTACCTGGACCAGGGCCCTTCCTCACCAATGAGAAAGAGAGCAGCTCAGGGCCACTGGCCTCCGCCTTGTCCACCTGGCCACCCTTCACCCACTCCCTCCCTCACTGCTGTGTCATCAGATGTCAGAGTATGTTACTGCTGTAACCGATCAGCAAGCTCAGATCACGGACCTCTGGTCTGTTGGATGAAGGTGGTGTTGCAGATGAGGAATAATCTGAGAAGAGAGAACTTGTTTCCTGTCGAGCTGCCCTGGGACAAGGTCCTGCCCGGCCTAGAGGCTGAATTGGTGTGTATCTTTACCTACCCCATTGCACTGACTCACCCCAGCCTGAGCCTCGCCTCCTGCCTTGTGGCAAGGAAAAGGCCCTGGAAATGCATTTGTTGTTTCTGTAAGACATCAGGGTCCACCTGGATCAAGAGGCATCACATGAGCTCCCCAGAAAATGGTTTGTCGGGCCACAGGGGCTTGGACGTAAGAGTGTCTGGTTCTGCCCAGCTTTTGGAGACTAATTCTGCCTCAGGCTGTCCCACTCCAGCCTTCTCCCGAACCTTGGGTCAAAGGAAGGCACGCTGCACCTAGTGAATGTCATCCTCGTTGTCACGCACCCACCCGCCCTGACACCTGGCATGTTCTCACACTAATAAAGTGAGCGCGTGGGATCCGATTACAGGAGGGAGCAAATGAGCTGAGCTTCATGAGGTGCATCTGCAACGGTCCATTTCAGCTGGAATCACTGTGTCTTCCGGTACCCCGCCAGACTCTCCAGGATGGAGGCATTTACGCAGGAGGCAGGAGGCAGGCACTGGCGCCTTCATTTCTCTAATTAAGAACCCAGGAAACCGGATGCAGGGCCTGAGGGGGCTCGTGCACCATAGATCTTTGTGTTCTTTTTGGTGCCAGTGTTTCAGGAAGCAGTGAAGGAAATGGAACAAGCTCTTAGGCCTCTCAGCTCCACTGAAATTCTTACCCCATGTGACTCCGAGCGCTCGGCAGTCATGGCACACAGGGAGAAATCTAGCATCTATGAAGGGTTTCTGGCTCTGCGGAGAAGTCCCCTAATCTATGCTTCTTCTCCTTCCTCCCTCATTGGCTCCATCTCTGAGTATCACCCCCACCACCACCCCATTAGCCTCTCACAGTCCTCTTGACACCCTGCTCTGTACTTTGCCTGGACCTCTCCTCCACTCTGTGGCCTGGGGGTTGGGGATAGGGGTGTTTAACAGTATCAGTGCTCATACAGATCCGTCCAAAGGAACTGAACTGTCGGAGTGAGAAAGGTGAGCTCTGCCAGCAGCCAGCTGCCTTATAGAGCTCACCCTGAATCTATATTTCAATACAGTTTGCCTAAGGTTAGGGTCTAAACTTTCACTCAGAAAATAAATAGGTTATTTGGTTCCCCAAAATACAGCCGAGAGAAGAGAACTAATGAATCCTCAGTAGGAATAGCCTCCCTCCAGCCAGGAGGGCCTGAAGCTCAGACCCCGCTTCGATTATCAACAAATCTAGACTCTCAATACTTAGGACCCGCCTCCCACCTCCTGTTCTTCTACCATGCTATTTTACTATGATTTGCAAGGTACGGCCCAGTTGAAAGATGGTGCCAGCTGCCAGTTTACAGCCACGGGGCCCCCTCCTCAGCCCCGGGCCAGTGAGACTCCATGATAGGGCCTGTCCTGGTCACTGTTTCCTGGGACCAGCGAGTGGCCTCCACCCAGGAGGTACCAGAGCTCCCTCCTCCGGGTTGTGACAACCAAGATTATCTCCAGCTATTGCCAAATGCCCCCCGAGCTGAGGGTGAGGGCAAATCACCCCAGCTGAGAGCCACTCCAATAGAAACCCAGAAAATGCTGAGGAATCAAAGCCTCAGTTAATCTGGGCTATTGACAAATGTCTGCAAACAGCAAAGTGCATTCATTGTGCTTCCCTCTGCATTTTGATTCTCAGGACCGATAATCTGTTTAATTCAATCCTTCTGCCTCCAGACACTCGATGAGACCCTGACAACCTGAGGGTGAAGCCTGAGGCCTGGACACTTGGCCCAGCCTGGCCGGGACAGAGCTCACACTTCACTCATGAGCACTATTTGATGGCTGTGGGAGGAGATGGCTCAATGACAGCTTCTTGTGTCTGAACTGATCCATCTGAGTTCGGGTTCTGGCTCAGGGAAGAAACAGGCTCCAACCAGACAAGCCCTTCCCACCAGGCTGCAGCATCCCCCTCCCCTTGCAGTGCCATGTCCTGCTGCTGCCCTACCTGCTTGGCCAGGCTCTGTCAAATAGTCTATGCAAGTCCCGCAAGCAAGTGAACGGGCATTTATTCTTTGTCTGGGCCCCATCCACCTCACACCTGCAGGGATGCTTACACTGATCAGCGAGAGCTTGGTGGCAGACAGCTTAGTGGCCTATGAGGAAAAGGGGCTACATTGCAGGGGAGCATGTCTCCTCTGCCCCCAAGACATCTGGGAGTGACTCCAAGGCACCGCCCAGTACAGCCTCAGAGCTAGACTGTAGAGTGATGTTTACGTGCTTGGCACAGAAGCCTGGTTTAGAGGAAGGGAATAGAGAGTCAACGTACACTTTGCATTTATTTAAATAATGCATTTCTTAGGCCACCAAGTTTACCATCATCCATGTGAAAGCAAGGAGCCACGCAAGCAGCCAAGTTTGCATTAGCTGTCTGCATGAGCAGCGTGTTCTCCTGAACAGGATGGGCCTGACAGCTCTCAAGTGTTGCCGGCAGAGCTCTCAGACCTGGCTTCATTGTCTCCCTCAGGGAGGCTTGTCAAAATGCAGTGTCTAATGCAATGGGCCTGGGATTGACGTTTCTCAGCAACTTCCCAGGTGATGATGAGCTGCAGGTCTGGGGACCACACTGTGAGAACTGTGGCAAGAGAGGGCCAGATGGCTTTCAGATGGGCTGGGAGGGATGCCGTTGGACTGACCACACCCTATTTGGGTGGAATCTGGAAGTCTGTGGGGTGTATGAATGAGAGTTTCCTTGTCTCAGAAGGCACGTTCCTTCCCTGCAGCAAGCCAGCTCTGCACTTGGTCACCTGGACAGTCTGTATTCCCTGTCATCCAAGACTGGAATAACATCCTCCTGGCCACAAAACAAAGAGCATGATTATACCTGAACATGTCTCTGTGAACATTGCCATGTTGGTTACTAGGGTTAGTAATTGATGGAAATGCACACACTTCTAACCCCTGCCTGCCCCTCGTGGTGATACCACCTGATCCCGAGACAGTGTCGCCGACACAGGGCACCCATCTCAGCGTTGTGCGGTGGGAGCCTGCCTCAGGTTTTATTGCTCCTCTTCTTGGTTCTCTGCATTCTTATTTGTCATGAAGATTTGGTTTTTAAGCCAAATCAAGAGGAGAAATCCTCCCCTTAGAGCTCCACAAATCGGACACAAGAGCTCTTTTCCTTTTTCCAACTGTCCAGGTGCCTACACCACTCCATCTCTGGGGGTCCTGGTAGCAGGCGCTCCTGTGGCCTAGCCAGAAGGCTCGAGGCCATGTTAGAGCGTGCTCGCACTTTATTTATTGGGCTGTCATTCCCAAGACCCTGAGCACCTTCATGCATGCAGGTTTTCTCCTTCATAAGTGGCCTTTCCTTCAGATAAGGAACCAGGACCCCAGTGCCAAAGGCCTCAGGCCCAGGCCTGCTTCATTGTCCCTAAGTCTATCACAGAGTGTCACCTTCCCAGCTCACCACTAAGTTGTCTCGGCGCAGATGACTTGCTTAACAACAGCCCGCCCACAAAAATGGAAATAGAACACTACAAGGAAGATGTTAAAAATTGGGCGGAGGCTCTTCCTTGCAGAAAACAATATCTAGGAAGGAGGCTCCAGTGCCGCTCCCGGAGCCCCCCAGTCTCCACAGTTTCCTCCTGCACGCCACACCTGCAGCAAGGTGGATGCTGCCATTAAAAGATGGAACAGAAAAGTCTTCCGTTTTGGAGTTTTCTATCCGACTAATATCCATGGCCACTCCCAAATCAATATTAAAATGACAGAAGACTCCAGAAACCCAACTTTTTCTGCAGTAAAAGCCCAGAAATTACATTTTATGCAATTAAGAAAATCGCATTTTAAATATTCTATCAGTGCAGCTTAACACTCTCAAACTGTAAGATCTGTTCTCTGAAACAAAGAAATGCATCTTTCTAATCAGTATAATTACGTTTTTTAATGAAAGTTTTTAGAGTGCCCTTTCCAGTCAGCTTTTCCCAAATGCTTAATTAGGTCATTAATCTACGCACCTTCCTCGGTCTTGCCCTTGAAGAGGCTACTTTATATCAAGTTCCCATTAATAAAACAATTAATATAATTAAAGATTATCTTAAAAGCTGTTTCCTGGGACCAGTGAGTGGCCTCCACCCAGGAGGTACCAGAGTTCCCTCCTCCGGGTTGTGACAACCAAGATTATCTCCAGTTAATCTTAGTTTGGTCCCTAAAAGCGTCTTCCTTGTAAAGGACCCAAGTCTCTCAGTGCAGAAATGGACCTTCAACATGGAATTATGTCCTACATGATTTGAAGGACTCAGATATTCTTTCAACGTTGGATGTTTCTGCCATAGCCACAGTTATTGAAAATAGTTCTATCTTTCATTTCTCTCCCTAACGTTTTCTAGATTCCCAAAGACCCGAATAACCACTAGAAGAAGCTGAGGAATGAAATAAAATCTCTCTGAGGGAGAAGACTGCCACGGTGCCCCGCAGTGTGGGGTGGACCACTGGCGGCTGACAAGGGCTGCCCGGAGATTTTCCAGTGGGGACAGAGATGCTTACATCTTACAAGGACTCATCCTACAAAGAGTCCTTGATTAAGATGTTTGATTTTACTGTTAATATGTCTTACCTTCATTTAAAAATCCAGATAAGTAGGAATGAAGAGAAAATGCTACCACAAAAGCATCTGCTTGACAATCCAAGTGAAATACTTGTGTGTGGGGAAGAGAAAGTCATTTCAAAGGAGGTGTGGAGGGTGGGCTAGGTGTGCAGCCAAGTTCTGCAGCCGGATCTGGTGGTGTGGCAGTGGCCCTGCTTTCACAGTTGTCATGAATTCCAACATGGTGACAGCCCAGAATGAGGCCCAGCGTGGGTGCCCCAGGCATGGGCCCTGGACAAGTCCATGGAGCTGACCTGCTGGAACCTATCCCCATGGCCAGGGTTCCTGTCTCAATTCCAGCTTTAAATTCCAGCCTAATGTAATTACTCCGAGTTGCCATGGTTAGTCATCGCTGCAATCTGAGCTCCTATTAAATGTACATGAACCTACTCTTGGAGCCATTCTTCAAGGACCTGAAGGGGTCTGTCCACACTGAGGCAGGGGAGCGTGGGGAGGAGGGGACAGCGGGTACTAGAGAGTCATTGTGCGCCTGGATTTCCAACTTGCTGCTGTCCTTGCTCAGGCTGAGTCCTGGCTGCTAGGTGCCCCGGATTCGGGAAGCAGGTCCCCAGTGTGCCTTTCCCTCAGTGTCTGCTGAATCTTCCTGGGACCTGCTGTTGTCATTCAAGAGATTGCTTTCACAGGTCAGGTCTGCGGGCCCCTTTCTCTGTCAGGACATGAGGAAAATGTTCTGGGACTCTGGCAGCCTCCCTTTTCCCAGTTTACATCCTGTTCTCAGGTCTGGTCCCCACGGCGGCACCCTCAGCAGAGCGAGGTCCTCAGGGAGCCACTGTAGGACAGATCTCTCAAAATTCAAGGGCGGTTTGACCAACACCTCACGTCTAAAGCAGCAGAGATGGCTCTCGCTGCCCACCCTGGAAGCACAGCCAGATGCCCGTCTGCCCTTGCCCTCACCTCCTGACTTTTCCGTATCTCATACAACATCTCACCTCCTGGCCGAAGTCCACACTGTTCCCTCTGCCTAGATCACATCTCTCTGGCCCCTCCCACCTCGCTCCTCTTGCCTGGTGAACTCCCTCCTTCTGCAGGGAGTGCTGGCCTGAATACTCAGAAAGGCCGATCCTACCTGCCCACAAGCAAGGCACTGCCCCCTCTGCATGCTACCCACACAGCAGAGATAACTTATTTCCATGTCTGCCCCACTGTGAGCAGGGGTCCTTGCCAGCTGGGACCTGTGTGTTTGAATGAGTGAATGGAAGGATGGATGGATGGATGGATGGATGGATGAGCTAAGCTCACTGTCTCTGGCCTGGCATTTCTGCTTACTCACTGGGGAAAGTTGGACCACAGTGTTAAAATGGCCATTGGGGGCTTAGCCAGAGGTGTAGGATGAGGATAACACATTTCTATGGTTCAATTCCTCGAAATTCCCTTGGGCTCTTGAGGAAGGGTCCCGCATCTCCTTGTAATCCCCAAACAGGGAGGAGCTGCAGTGCTGAAATCAGAAGTGACAGCTGGGCTTCGTTCTTTGGAGGAACCCACAGCATTTCCTACTCGGGGGAAAAATGGAGTATATGGGAATAGCCTGGCTTCTTCAGCCTAGACACGCTCACTGAGGGCTCGAGGAGGCAGCCCAGTCTGAGTGCAGGGCGGAACAACAAGGGTTCTCAGTCCCCTCCAGGTCCTGCGGGTCCACTTCTGGCCGGCAGATGTTCAATGCTGAGAGCCCCTATGGATGTGGGGGCGGCAGCAGTGCCCCTCAGCCCCATAGTTCACCCTGTGGTGGTCTTCATCAGCGCCTACTCAGGTGCCCAAAGGAATGACCTCCCTCTGGCTGGCGGTCGACAACACGTTGTTTCTAGGGAGAAACTCCCACTCCATCAGCGGTCCTCCCAGAGGGTTCACTAAGAAGCCATTGGAGATCCCTCCGGGTCTGGGGGTAAGTGAGGGCATGAGCTGCCCCAGCCCCACCACAGAATCCCCGCTTCATGGAGAATTTCACTGAGAATACTTTTTGGAAAGATTTGATTATCTGACTTTTCAATTACTTAGGATTTTACTCACAGAAAGTCACACATTCATTTGTCCTTACAGTTTTTACATGATGTGTCGTTTTGTATTTAATACATGGGTTTTGCTCACTTTGTTTTGGTGCCTTCAACTTTCATCCAAAGGGAAGGCCCTGTGCTGCCCGGCTGAAGTGACATAATCTCTTAGGTGCCAAACACGTGTTCCTCCTGCTTCATCCCAGGGCCAGGGGCTCCTCTCAGGGCTCTCAGAGGTAATCGGGTGGAAGTGCCTAGGGGCGGGGCCTGTGGGTCTATTCAAGATTAAGACAACAGGGGGACCAATCAGAAAAGGCCCCTAGGTCCCTCTTGGCCCCTGGGTCCCTCTGGCCAATGCTCAGGCACCAGTTCAAATGATGGGGACCCCTGACCTCGTTCTCATTTGTCAAGGACCCTATCCATGTCCTTCCAGGACCCAGCAGCCTTGGAAACACCCCAGGCCTCCGGGCGCCAGCTTGCCTCCACTCTGCCCTCCTCAGGCTGGAGCGTGTGGCATGCAGACAGAACTATAACGTTAAAGTGAATGAAAAAAAGAGCTCCTGTCATTTTCTATTTGACCCTTTAGCGGAGGCAACCAATGGGAATTAGGGAACAATGTAACGACTGCATAATTAGATCCAGACCCCACAAGGTCTTCATTGTGATCATGATTACTTTTCAGTAATACAAAGAAAAACATGCATCTTCAAGCAAGTCTCAACAATTAAATTAGGGCCAACCTCCCCCCAAAGAGCTGCAGCTTTGCTTTGTGGGGATTGATGAGAAATCCCAATAATACAGAATTAGGGGTTGGGAAGAGCTCTGGGCGACCACGCACTTTTCCATGGGAGCCAGGATGGCGCATTTCACTTGGTTGTTGTTGCAGCTGTTTTGAGAAAGAGAACGACAACAGAACTCCCAAATGTGTTAATTTTATTAAAACCTAGCTATAGCCACACAGGTCAGAGCCCATCAACATTTCCCATTACCCACTCCTGGGGAGGCTTTATGCTTCTCTCACATTCCGGAGGCACTGGGTCATTGGACCGTCCATTAATTCTTAGGTTCCATGAAGCTAAATTAGTTTAATTTCGCCGGAGCTGAAATTAGAAAGTGGGCTCCATTCTTCCCTGCAAAGGGCAGCGGAGGTGAACAGACTCATTCCCTCTCCTACTGCCCCTGTGACCTGCTCTCTGCCCATCAGCAGTCCAGATCTTTCTAAAGTGGAAATTAGGCTCTACAGATGATTCCAGCATTGGTGAGTTTGATCTCAACTGCCTGATGCTGAGCCCACCGGCTGCCTAGCCCTCCCACCAATCACAGTCTGCCTCTCCCTCCCTGCTGCAGACCTCAGCAGGCAGACTGTCTTGGGCAAGCTGCCTGCCTCTCACTGGCCAGCCAGGTCTCAGCTCCAAAGCCATCACCTTCTGGGGGCCTCCCCCACTAGCCTGCCCAAAGCACCCATCCCTCCAGTACCTCATCCTCTGCTATTTCAGTCGAGGCCCTGACCATTGGCTATATTTTCTTTTTATTTCTCACATAGTTGTCCCTCACTGACATGTCATCTCCATAAAGTTCCTGTCTCCTTGGTCAAGGTCACTTCCCCTGTGTGAGGATGGGGCCTGAGGCCGAGGAGGCCCTCTGTGTACCCATGAGCAGTGTCATTGCAGGGTGTGGCAGCTCCTGGGCAAGAGAGGACATTTGTGCATGAATGGGACTGTCTTTAAAGCTAGAGTGAAGACCCTGGGACAAAAGAGGGATGCAATGACCTGAGCCCGAGATCGGAACAGGGTCTCCGGGCAGGAGTTATAGGAGAAAGGCAGAGCAGCAGCTGGGGGGCCGGTGAGGGTGGGGGGAGGCAGGTGGCCCTGCTTTCTGTACAAAGAACCCAGTGATGTTCCACCATGTGCCTCAATGATGTTTAACATATGCAGTTGTCCTGACCTCTTTTCCCTTAGATTATCTAATTTAAAAAAGTAACAATAACCAACACAACAATAGCCGTCCAGTGTGAATGAATCAAAATTATAGCTATTTCAGATTGGAAAAAAAAAAGGTTTTTGTTGTGCTGCAGAATTTCAGTAATTAGCTTATGTGCCATGAGATGAGGAAGGTTGAAATGGTTGCCTTAGAAGTGAAGTAGCTTTCAAGGTTGGCCCTGAGCTTGAGGACAGGCTAGAACTAGGGACAGATACTCGGCTGAGAGAAGAGTAGATCCAACAGGGCACAGTGACCTCTGCAGCCTGGCCGGGCAACCAGACACCTTGAGAGAGGCCCTCACGGAGGCCCGATGAGGGGAGGCCAGTCGCGGGGAGCAGAGCCCTTCCCACCCCCAGCTCTGGGCTGTGCTCAGCCTCTCCAGTGCTTCCTTTGCTCTCTATTCAGTTGTTGCTGCCCACCCAGCCCACCTGTAGCATCTGCAGCCCCCATGATCCCATGCCATGCCCAAGGTCATCTGACTTACAGGAAATCCAAGGACAAAGGCTGCACCCCTCCTCCCCCCAGGGCCCTGCCAGCCCCTGGACCCCACAGTCCAACAGGCAGAGGCCCCCCAAGATACCTGATCTCCTCAAGGTCACCAAGTTCACTGCCGCACAGGCAGACCAAGAGAAGCCCTGCCAAATCACAAAGAATTTACTGTATATATTCCAGACAGAGTAGGAAGAAATTCAGGTTTTTCCACAGTGGATTATTTGCAAGAAGTCTGGGAAATTTCAGAAGTCAGTCTTTCAGAGACTTGGCTACCCACCACTGAGGTACAGAAGAGGATATGTTCTGCTGAAATTTCCTGGGTGGACAGGTCTGGTGATAGAACCTCCGTGAATTCCCCTTCGAGCTGCTTGCCCACTCATCATCCCTGAAACTGTCCACAGGCTCCCCAGGAGCCACACCCATGTCTCTCCATCACCTGCCAGACCAGCACCTGGCTCCAGTGGGCATCCGCCAGAGTCCCGGCATCTGCTTTTCATTACTTTAATTCCAGTCCTTCTCAACTTTGTCAGCCCCCCTTTATCTCCCTGCTGCAATGTGCCTTGGCCCCTGCTTGTAAACTCTGGGATCAAATTGAAATTCCAATTCACAGACGTAAATTGTCCATGTGATTTGAGTAAGTGGGACAAGGCCCCTGCCTGGCAGTTTTGCCTGAATTTCTAGATGGGTTATTTATGCGTTGGAAGGCACTGGTTGCATAATTGGGCAGTTCCTCTTGGATAAGTTTATACATTGCTTCTGTGATGAGGGAAAATAATACAGCCACCCCCCACCCCCCAACCCCAGGGGAACACTGGGGCCTGGATGAAGTGAATGTGTTAGTTGTATCTAGAAACTATTTATAAAGATAGAGAAGGGAATTCATAAAATACACAAGTGTAAGAAAACCTGAAACTGAAATCTTTTCTTCCCAAATAATTTAGACTGAAACTGAAGCTAATATATGGAAGGTCTAGGAAGAGAACCATGGTAGATCATGTTAAACATATGATTAGAATGCTACTCTAAGCATTTTTAGAATATAGTGGCAGTTATCCCATTCCTGAAAGTCTTTTTGTTCTTTGATGAGATAATTTTTATTTAAAATATTTTAAATATAGAAAAGGTCACAGACTAATAAACCCAACACCTGTGAGCCCTGAACTGAAATTTGATGACTGTTAACATTTCTTCATCTTGCTTCAAATGTTTTCTCTTTCCTAAAGAGATGGAATTTTAGGATCAAGAAAAATTTACACTACTTATTCCCTATCTTTGGACTTCCACTCAGAGACAAGCTCTGCCATGAACTTAAATACCTTTCTGACCAAATACCTACATTTGAAATATTTGAAGTGTGTATTTGTGTTTTCATATACCTTGAAATAATGTAGAGCTAGGGAGAGCTGACTTTCTCTGCAAGTGGCCTGCTAATCACTGTTCAGCTGGTGGACCATATGGTCTTCTTTGCAGCTGCTCAGCTCTGCATTCTAGTGTGAAAGCAGCTATAGGCAATGTGTAAACAAGTAGGCACGGATGTGTGCCAATAAAACTTTATCTACAAAAATGGGTGATGAGTGGTGCCTTGCCAAGTCCTGTTATAGGTATTATGTGTACATGTGTACTTAAATATATGTCAAGTCAGCTGTAGTTCATTAATTTAACTGCTAATAAGAATTTCACCCTCAATTTATTTAGTCAGTCTATAGAGAGGCATTTAGAGTTCCATGAATTTTTTTTTAAAACCCTCCACAGGATCAAATGGGCTAGCTGGGCTTGACATGGTCAAGTTGGGTCTGAGCCAATTTCTGGACTCCTGAATTGTCCAGTGTAGATTCAAGCCTCAGAGTGTATGAGGCACCAGGATCAGCTTGGGCTCTAACGTGCTCATGATAGGGTGTTGTCCATCATGTTAAGCAAGAAGTAAACTCTTCCCTTTTAATTATCAAACATCTCCCAGTCTCCTATTTTCCTTTGCCTTGAAGATGTGGAAGAGATGTGGCCAGAGGCAGATCCCAAATGAGGGATGTGGACTAGGGGTAGCTGTGTCACCAGAAAGCACATGCCTCATCCTGCCAATGTGAGTGCCAACACCCATGGGAACAGGGCCATGGTTGCAATCTCCAGACTCTTCAAAGGACCTGTGTGTCTGGAGGTGAGGGAGACAGGAAGGAAGAAGGGAGAGAAGGAAGGAAAGAGGGAGGAAGGGAGAGAGGGAGAGAAGAAAGAGAAGAAGGGAAGAAGAGATGGAAGGAGGAAGAAAGAAATGAAGGAAAGGAGAGAAGGGGGGAGGAAAGAAGAAAGGGAGGAAAGGCAGGAGACAGGGAGAAGGGAAGGCAGGAAGAGAGGAAGGATAGTGGGATGGATAGATAGAAGGTAGGATGGATGGATGAATAGTGGGATGGATGGAAGGCCAGAATCCACCCTCTGGAGAATAGCTACACAAAATCGATGCATGAAAGGCACTGAGAAGGGGCCGTGGAGGGCAGGGCAGACTGGAAGTCAAGGGGGTCCATTAAGCCCTGAGACTCCACCTCTCCCAAGCTCAACAGAGAGGCTTTTACAGTTTTGCAAGTCTGGTATCATAAGGCTGAATCCAAAATAGAAGTTCTCCCAGCATAGTGAAAATGCCAAGACAAAGGAAGAGATCACAAACAAAAGAAATGGAGAAAAACAAATGACTGGATATAGAGTTCAAAACTACAGTTATAAGGTTTTTCAAGAATATCCTAGAAAAGATGGATAAAGTTAGCGAGACCCAAAAGGAGATGAAAAAGAACCAACTGGAGATGGAAAAGAACCAACTAGAGATGGAAAAGAACCAACTAAAGATGGAAAAGGACTAACGAGAAATTAAACATACACTGACTGAAATAAAAAATATTATACAGAGACCTAACAGCAGACTAGAAGAAGGCAAGAATCAAGTAAAAAAAATTGAAATATAAAGAATCAAAAAACACTCAACTGGAAAAGCAAGAAGAAAAAAGAATCCAAAAATGTGAAGATAATATAAGGAGCCTCTGGGACAGCTTCAAGCATACCAACATCAGAATTGTGGGGGTGCCAGAAGAAGAGAGAGAGCAAGATACTGAAAACCTACTTAAATAATGACTGAAAACTTCCCACATCTGGTAAAAGAAATAGACTTACAAGTCCAGGAAGCACACAGAACCCCATAAAAAAGGAATCCAAAGAGGACTACACCAAGACACATCATAATTAAAATACCAAGAGCAAAAGACAAAGAGAGAATATTAAAAGCAGCAAGAAAAAAAACAGTTAATTACCTACAAGGGAGCACCCATACGATTGTCAGCTGATTTCTCAACAGAAACGATGCAGGCCAGATAGGAGTGGCAAGAAATATTCAATGTGATGAATAGCAAGAACCTACAACCAAGAATACACTATCCAGCAAAGCTATCATTCAGAATTGAAGGGCAGTTAAAGAGCTTCACAGAGAAGAAAAAGCTAAAGGAGTTCATCATCTCCAAACCAGTATTACATGAAATACTGAAAGGTACTCTTTTAGAAGAGGAAGAAGAAAAAGGTAAAAGATAAAAAATTATGAACAACAAATATCTATCAACAAGTGAATCTAAAAATTAAGTGAATTAAAAATTTGATGAACAGAATAAACTGGTGAATATAATAGAATCAGGATCACAGAAAGGGAGTGGACTGATAATTCTCAGGGGGAAAGGGGTGAGGGGTGTACAGGGAGAGACTGTACAAAAATCATACACCTATGAATGAGGTCAACGGGAGGGAGGTAAGGGTAGAGGGAGGGATGGGAGCCAGGTGGAAAGGAGCTATGGAGGGGGAAAAAAGAGAAACAAATGTAATAATCTGAATAATAAAAATTTAAAAAAAGAAAAGAAAAGAAAGGCACTGAGAAGCCTTCTGGGAACTCAGAAGCCCTCGGCTCTGTCCCGCCTCCACCTCTGTCTACCTGGGCAGGTGTTTCAGCCTCGTGGACTGAGCATGGAGATTCCCTGAAGTGGGGGCCAAGGACCGGCACAGTGCTGGCCTATTAACGAAGATGGGTGCTTTGAGAAAAGCAGAAAGAAGGATGTTATCATTACCCTACAAAACCCCTGAACTGTAATGTAAGAAGCAGCTCTCTCCTCTGGCACAGCCAGTCAGCTGGGTTTGGGCATGTGCTGATAAGGCTCGGATTCCTAAGCTAATTCTACCTAGCATTTCTCTAGAGCCTGCTGAGCGGGGTCTGCGTGGGGTCCAAGAGGCCCCTTAAACTGAGGCATAAAGAGCTTTCCTGCAGGCTGTTTGTTAGCCCCACCCACCCTTTCCCAACCTCCTGGTAAAGATGTTTCTCTGTGCCCCACCCCCAACATGAAGAAAATGTTTTTGCACTCCGGTCCCATTGATTCTCCTTTGGTTGAAATTTCATTAGGTCCCAGCTAGCTGCACAGTCCGGGCACTGCCCAGTCTCTCGTGAGCATCAAGGGACACATTCCCCCTAAGATCCTAAAAATAACAAGGCAAACCCTCTTTAGGATGCCAGGTTCCCAACAGGTTAGGGGGCTGTTTCCCAGGACCTTTCCCTGGTGGCCATGTGTGAAGAAAGCTGGTGACATGTCCACATCCTCAGAGCCAGGAACAGAGATCTCAGGAGGATGCTGGGTGTGAGCCGCAGGTTCACCTGATCTTCAGAAAGACTGCAGTGGGGTCACCACAAGGAGAACTACAGCCTACTGTTGGCAAGATAGAAAGCTGGCCATGCCACAGCCTCAGCAGACAGACTGGCTCTGCTGGCCCCCTTGCTCACACCCCTCCTATGCTGCCCCTTTTGAGGTCCACATAGACCAGTCAGACCAAGATGAAAAGCAAATGCAGAGCAGAAACACATTTGATTTTCATCCCAGCATTAAAATGAACCATGGTGATGCAGCCTACCCATTGGCTGGGTGAGGAGCAGAGAAGTATGGACCGAGTGGGGCTGGGGGCTGTGTCACTGGCCTGTTTTTTTCCAGTTTTTCTGTTTCAGAGGAACTAACGGGCAAGGGTCTGATTTGAAAATCAGCGATTTTTATCATTTCATCGCAGTGCCACCCATCCTGTGTGGTCAAAGGATTTGGGATGGTAACAGACCTCAGAGCACAGATGGCTTGAGAACCCCAAGTCCAGGATGCAGGCTCAGCCATCCTAGGATTGATTGCTGTCCATGACACCAGCTGGTTAGCCTGGGCCAGCTACTCATGCATGGCACCTCTTGAATCTTTCATTTGCTATCTGTGAAACAAGGGTCCTGCAGCCTCCGCCTCAAGGGGGCGATATCAACAGCAGGCCCAGGGATGGAAGCATAAAGAATGCTGGGCAGTTCTTCCTTGGAAAGAGCTGCTGCTGCCAGAATCCAGCACAGTAAGACCAGGGGCTCTGCCCCGCAGGACAGCACCGACGACACATCAGGTCCCAGAAGTGAGGGGAGGGCAGAGGGAGAAAACGCTCCAGAAGCTTCTTTCTGAGTCCCAGGGTCCTACAGGTACTGCCTCACCTACCAGCATTCCGTGGCTCCTGCATAGGAAGAAGGATGGGGCTCACAGATGTGGCTGGGAGGGACGAATAAGTGGCATTCTCTGGCTGGCTTTCAGGACCATCACCCACCCAGAACTGCAGCCCCAGGAAGTCCCAATGGTGCCCACTCTGCTGGTGTGCCCCAGAACAAGCCTTCCATGGGGCCTCCCCACACTCTTCTGCTCTGGACCAAAGCCCCATGCAGAGAACCACAAGCATGGTGTCCAGCTCCTGGGTTTAGGATGGATTACACTCTGCGTGTGTGTAATCCTGGGTCCCCAAACACAGAGAAAGCTTGTCTAGGGCAGAAACCTGCTTACACACGTCTGCTCCCTCCCAACATGGCCTTGAACTTCCACTCCAGAGTCTACTCTGATGTTCCCTCTTGGGCACCTTGAGGGGGATTTCTGTAATGGGACCCTTTATTCTGTAATTTTTTTTCTCATTTCCTCTCTATGTCTATTCATGAAATGTCCCCTTTTCATATTAGCTTCCCAACTCCCCATTGGTCTGTCAGCACCATGACCCTCATAGAAGCTGCAGATCAAGGTCAAACTACCACAGGGAGTCCTGGTGGGTTACAGGGCCATACAGTGAGATTAGCACCTTCCAAAATGCAAGAGCAGCAGCAGCAAGAGCCACAAGGGAAAGCTGAGGGAACAATGAGATGAGCTGGTTCCGCAGATGACTTCATGGTTGACCTTGGACTTGGCTCTGCCATTTCTCAACCTCTGAAACCATCTGTAGAACATTTGGTGGAAAAAAAAAAATAGCCAGTCTTTGAATCCTTCAGACAAGAGGCGCCATCCAAATCCTGTGTGACTTTTATTCTTAAATGTTTAATTGTACCTCCTTCTGGGATAATTCGGTCAATTTCTGAAATATAACCATAACAATAAATTTCTGTAACAATTTGCTGCCAGAGTAATAGTTTTGTAGTGCGGCTATTATTATTTTAATAAGAAGAAGGAAAGTTGAAAAGCTCTGCACACAACCTATGTATATTCCAGGGTGAGCTCATAAAGGCAGGCAGCCAACTGGACATGTCGGCCAGGGGAACAGCCAGCAGGATCACAGGGAGGAGGGGCAAGGACATCAGACCATTTGCTCACCACGACCTCCTGACCCCCAGAGTACTTTTAAACACACAGCCCTTGAAAGTCTTGAAATAAGAGTTTCTAGACACAAGAAAATGAAGAAATTTCTTCTGAACAGAAGGCCATGGCCATCTGGGGAATTCCACTGGCCTGTGGCCTCCCACTAGACAAAGACATTAGCACATGACACATTTGTGCCATTGCTACCTAGAGCTGGGGAAGGGTTTCCAGAGGCAGGATCCTTCAGGCCGGAGTATGGGGTCCAAGCCTTTGGTTGACAGTTTGCTCACTGACAACTGACGAATGCCTCTGACATCCACGAACATCCTTTCATCGCAGACCTAACAATCATGGTGCTTACAGGTAGTAACTTAGACACTCAAGGGCTCAGCATGTTACAAAAAGACGAAGAAGGAATTTTAAGAGCACATTGCTAAGTGAAAGGAGCCCGCACGAAACACTACAGATTGTATGATTCCAACTACGTGACATTCTGGAAAACACAAAAGTATGGACACAATGGAAGATCAGTGGTTGCCCAGGGTTGAGGGTGGGGACCTGGGCCACCTGAACCCAAACTCAAACACTGAGCACAATGCTTCACCAAGTATTTATATGGCCACCTATCTTCCCATAGACAGTGAGTTGCACTTATGACTAGGTCTGGTCACTCCCGTTTCCCAGCCTTGATCTCTGCCTCCAGCCTCTGAGCATAGGTGCTTGGCCTTACTCCCACCCCAGTTGCTGGCTAAAGGAGAAGTGTGATGGTTTGCCACTCACTATCTTGAAGTCTATTGTTCTGCGCCTATGGGGCAGCTATGCCCCAACACCAGGAAGACTATGTGTATATTGGTGCCATGGGCTTAAAAAATTGCATTAAGCATCTTAACAATTCCACTGTGCTTTGCTCCACTGCGAACACATTTAATTACTGGCACTTCCATCCCATCCCCCAGCTCCTCCTCTTCCGTGATTAATGTGAAGCTCTGGCTATAAAATAACCACTTCTCACTCTAATTAAGTTCTGGGTCTTCCGAAGCCAGGTTCGAATGCTCAGCCTCAGCACTTCCCTGTGGCTTTCCAGGGGTCCGGGTTGGGGTTTTTTCATAATTGTATTGGCATTTCATATGCAGCCTTTAATAAAGAGAGGGTTTTTTTCCTGAACATCATTAACCCAAAGAAACACAGCCAATTTTTCTATGGCAGTAGAAGTCAGAATAGTGCTGGGGGAGGTATTAAGGAGTATGGGCATCCCGGAGCCTTCTGGATCATGGATGTGGCTTTATTTTGATCCCAGTAGTTGTGTCAGGATAAAAATGCCCCTCTAAGAGGTCTGTGACCTCATCCCAGAACCTGTGAAAATGTTGCCTGCACAGCACAGGGGACTTTGAAGATGTGACCAAGTTAAGGACCTGGAGATGGGGGATTATTCTGGGTTACCTGGGAACCCAATGCCATCACAAGGGTCCTCTTAAAGGGAAAAGAGAGGGTCAGAGTCTGAGAGCGATCAGAAGGTGCCATGACTTTAACGATGGAGGAAGGGGCCATGAGTCAAGGAGTGCTGGCGGCCCCTGGAAGCTCGAAAAGGCAGGAAGTGGACTCTCTCCTACAACCTCCAGAAGGAACCAGCCTGCTGACACCTTGGTTTGAGTTCTGACCTTCAGAATTGTAAAATAACATCTGTGTTGTTTTAAGCCATAGGTTGGTGCTACTTTGTTCCAGTGGCATCAGGGAACTAATAAAATGTGCCCATATGTAAACAACCATCAACAAGTACATTTCAGATTGGCACCATCAGCTACATGTCCGGTCAATCTCGACCTCAGAACTGCTGGCATCTAGTTGTGGGACTGTCCTGTACACTGTAGGGTGTTTAGCAGCTTTTTGGCCTGTATCTACTCGATGCTAATAGCACCCCTACTCCCAGATGTGACACCAAAATGTCTCTGGGTGCTGTCAAGTGTCTCCTACAGGGCAAAGCACCTTGGGTTGAGAACTGCTGCTGTAGGAGCATTGTACTTCAATGCTATATAATATTGAATAAGTCCCATGTAAAATAAAATAAAATAAAATAAAATAAAATAAAATAAAATAAAATA
>JAAGEH010000006.1:682588-697571 GCA_011751065.1 Lasiurus cinereus
TAAAATAAAATAAAATAAAATAAAATAAAATAAAATAAAATAAAATAAAATAAAATAAAATAAACAAACCTCCATCCTGCTCTATACCAAGTCTCTGTGGGACCACTTACTCCACGGACAGCACAGACAAGGCCGAGTCTTTGAAAGAGAGCATTGAGGGCTGCCCTGCTGCTGTCTCCGGGAGCCTCCTAAGGTACCTGGTGTTCCTGTGGGTGCATGGGAAGAGGGTGGAGGTGCCCGGCTAGGTCATAGCACTGGCCTCTGGTGGATGACAGACAGTGGAGGACCCCCAGGCCCTGGGTCCCTTGTGTCCTGGCCTTGGGGCTGCTGAAAGCCAAGCTCCTCGGAGAGGTGCCTAAGAGGCCAAGTCTGCACCATGGGAGGAGCCCAGGGCTGTGAAGGGTCCCAGGTGTCACTGGAGGAAGAATGCTGGGTGGCTGCTCAGTGTAGAAGAAAAGCTGGTGAGAAGGAACAGCTTTCGTAAACTAAAGTCTCTGTCGGGAGATTTTTCTCTTAACCTCAACTGTGAATGAGTTTTCAGGACCCTGCCTTCCCCGGTCATCTATGTGCTGCTGAGTAGCTTCTAAAAGGCTCCAGGGGCCTGGTGGGCAGGGTCCTGCCCGTGTGGCTGCCTTGGCTCAGATGCCACCACAGGGCCGATCCCCATCTGATGTGAGGTCAGAGGGAAGCACTTGGGAAGTCCGGGAGCAGAGGCCAGAGACAGGAGCACAAGAGGCAGAGAGCAGCCTGTGCTAGCTCTGGGGGAGAGCTCTTGGAAACAGGGACAGGTTTCTAGATGGTTCGGCTGCATTCTGAAAAGTGGCTCCAGGTGGCACCAGAGCGCTTCTCCAGGCTGCCGCCATGGGCACTGGGACAGCAGCTCTGGCCTTGGTTTTGAGGGACTGTTTCTCCGTTTGGGTGTGAGCAAAGTGCTGATGAGTGCTTTGGCACCTGGTCTTCCCTCATCCAGAGGGCCCCATTGTCCCATTCGTTCATGGAGAGTGGCCTCACACACCTCAGAAAATCAGGAAATGCTGCCTCCTTTTTGTTCCAGGCCCTGGGGCCTGAGCAGAAATAGGCTTCGGACCTGGACCCCCAGGGAGACCACGGCTGCTTTGGAGGCATCACTGCCCAGCTCAGGGGACAGAGAGCAAGAACACAGAACCGGCTCTGTAGACCTGCAACGCCCATCACCCATACCTCACCCTGTGGGCCAGCAATGTGGGGACAGGAGTTGTTCTGAGTCTCTCCCTCAGCCTCTCTCCCCGCCCCTCCTCACTGCCCAGGCCACAGCCGACCTCCCCACCCCTCTGGGGCCTGTGTCCATGCTGCTTCCCCCCTGGCCTGTGGAAAGTGGATGGAGGTTTCCAGTTTGGGAATTTTGTTCCTGGGTAACTGTTACTACGAAGGGAGATAGTGCTGCATCTGGAACGGCAAGGACTCTGCTTGGGGGTGGCTCCCTGACACTATTGGGCCTGGGAAGGGCCCTGTTTTGGCTTGGGTAGGGATGAACAAAAGGAGAGAAATGGCCCAACTCAACACCCCATCAGACGCTTCTAAACCCAGTGTCCGAGGAGAAACACCACTGCCCGGGCCCAGGGCAAGTGGGAAAGCCGGGCTGAGTCCCAATCGACAGCAGCACCAAGTCAGGTGTCACGCCCTTAGTGAGCCCATCCTTGGCCATTCCAGGAGAGGGTGGTGGCCTTTGGCCCCTCTGGGCAATGCAGTGTGGTTGCTGAACTCTGAGGCTCCAGATGGAGCCACAATCTGTGATGTGCACCTTTTCTTGAAAAGTCAAAAGACCTGGCAGCTTTGGCTGTGGTCCCAAGTGGTGGGAGGTGGGGCGAGCAGACAGCAGCTGGTGCACCTCTGGCCCTGGGGCTGGGACCCAACCAGGGGCCCTGGATCCGGGCAACAGTGAATGGGCACCCGATTTTTCCACAAACAAAGAGAAATCAGTCGTGACAAGGCACACACTTTGAGGCGTCAATTCCCCATCATCATTTCAAAGCAAGTAAATGAACCGCGGGTAATGAAGTGACAGCCAGGGAGGATGGTGGGTCCTTAATGAGTGGGCCCTGCCGCTTATCTCAGTTGTCCTGCGGGGCCCCGGGAGCTGAGCTCTGGGTGCATGCAAACAAACATTAATCAGCTTCTCCAGGGCAGTTTATTTGCTGAGCCAATATGAATTCTCATAGCAATTTTTTCTAGATCACACTTGACCAAGGCTCTCAGGGCCTCTCAAACAACGGCCTGCTGAATGTGCTTTCAAAGACCTCTCGCTGTCTCTTCCTGATTTTTTTTTTATGCAATAACCTCATTAAACGGATTTTAAAATGAACATCAAGTTGTTGGAGTTTTATATCTGTATCTCAATAGCGGAGAACTAGTTTTATGGGGGGAAAAGAAGAAGCTTACCATTTCAGAAGGATGCCACTTGGGGTTTGTAACCCAAAGTCCTTTTTTTCTCTTTCTGGACTCACTTTGTAATCTGTCACCAGTCAGACAGATTTCTTTCCTAGATGATGTGCTTGTTTTTCACAAAGGGAAGAAATGACAAGCCCATCTATCCTTTGCTCCTGAGCCTGAGGGCCTTCTCAGTGGCATGCCTGGTCCTCAAGGCCCTCCCTATGCTCACAGACTTTCCATGCTAACAGGGACCTGGCCTCACTCACGGTGTCTACATCTCCACCGAGCCAGCTGTGCCTGTTCAAAGGTAGGCAAGAACTTGTCCACAAAAAGTGTGGCTGATCAGGGTGTGAATGAACTTCTCAGGCCACCCTATTAAAAAATGCATCATTTTCAAAGCATGTCACAGAACATTAAAAATCTTACAGTTCCAGCTCTAGCTAGAGCTTTGGACTGAAGGGTCCCAGGTTCAATTGTGGCTAAGGACAATGCCCAGATTGTGAGATTAATCGCTAGTGGGAAAGCCTGCAGGAGGCAGCCAACCAATAATTCTCTCTCATCATTGATGTTTCTCTCTCTCTCCTTTCCTCTCTGAAATCAATAAAGAAATATATATATTTAAAAATATTACAGTTCCAGTAACAAGAAATATAGATTGTGGATTGTTGAGTGTGCTCCACTTTTCCTTTTTTGAATGGGACCCTTCCATTTCTGTCTTGTCTCTTCATCCTTTCCCCAAGCTTCAAAAAAGGAGACCATTAAGGTATTGAGACCCAAAAGCCTTCATCCCCAGAAGTGTGGGCACCAATTGGCCTGTTGGGGCCAGGAAGTAGAATGAGAGGACAAGGTCCCATTCCCACTCCTGGTTTTCCATCCTGCAGCCTGATTGATTCGCTCATTGTTTCTTGTTGACAATGAAAAATGGTGACCTTTCTGGTTCTGTTCTTATTGACAGCAGGAGGATGGATCTGCCTAAACAGAAAATAAGACTTACGAGGAATATACTCCTCCACTTGAAAGAGGTGAGGCTAGAGAGATGTTTTCCAATCAACAAAGCCTTTCAGCCAGCTCCTATCACCAGTCATCATTCATTCATTCATGTAGTAAACAGTCTGAGCACCATAATTCTCCTGAATCTAAACTGCTTGTGTTCTGACCTGGGTACTATCCTAGGATTCCAGGGGGGGAAATCCTACTTGTCTAGGTGGTTGTCTGAGCCTCCATATTGACAATTAAGAGTGGTCCTCCAAAGATTTGTTCACTGGAACCTTCAGTCTCATTCTGGAAGGCCTGACAGCACACATCCCTGAATTTGAGGACAAGAATTATTTTTCTATCAGAGTCCCATGTGTCAAAACAAAGCAAACAAACACCAAACAGAGAGAAGTTCAACGCACTACAGGATCATTCACTTCTAAATTGAGGAACGTGTGAGATAAACTTGATGCAACACAGTTTGGAAAAACATAGCTGTGTACTGTGGTCAAAGAGAGACAGAGGGCTGGGAAGGAAAAAAATGAGATGCTGGGTCAGGCTAGAGAAACGGAGGAAGAGGGATCACAGAGGAAAATAGAAGGCGAGTCCAGTGAGCTGCTTCACAGTGTTTCCAGGACCTGAGTGTGGGTGTCCCTGGGAAGCCAGAGTCTCTTTGAGTACACATCTTGCTTCTCTTTGAAACTTCAGTATGTAAGCACAGAGCCTAGTACACAGTGGGCACTCAATAATTGCTCAAACAATTGGACAAGAGGCAGAAAGAATCTGACTTCCATGAAAGATCCACTCTGATTTTGTGGCTTAAATGATCTCAACTCAATTTGACTCACCTCAACTCAATTTCCTCCCCCCTCCATTTAATTAATTTCTTAGTTTCTTTTCCCACTGTTTTCTTTCCTTCTCATCTTGAAGAGAAAATGCTATTTTTTTCCCCCAGTTCTTTTTGGATTGCAACAACCAGGGGGAGCCATAGCTCCAGGAAAATCTTGTTTCTTCATGTATCTAGGTATGAGGTCCTGAGAGCCAAGCAGAGACGAGGGTTTTGTCGCAACTCTTTGCCTATATTTCCTCATTTCCAATGAAATCAGATGAGGGGTTCATCACTGCTCAGACACCCTTTCTCCAGCTCTCAGCCAATAGGTGACTTTGGATCACAAGAAAGGCTTGGCCTACTCATACAACCAGGAGGAAGACAGTCCCCTGGATTAATGCTGAGGGTCCAAAAAAATAACTTGCTTTGGAAACCTGGCACAAGTCTCTTTTACTAGCCCACGTCCTCACCTGAGAAGCAAAAGATTTGGAAATAGACTGTTCCTTTATGGGCCTGGAACTTGGCTGAGGTCACATGGTTAGGAAAAAGGAGAGGGCCAAGACTCAAATTTAGGATGCCTGCTTCCTAAGCTAGTTTTCTCTCTCTACTTTGAGGAGTTCTTGCTTCTAAGGACCAGCTCCTGCATGTCACTAGATGGCTTTCCAGACTCCATGTGTAGATTTCTCAAAGATTCTTGGAGATCTTGGAAACCTTCCTCCAATACCATCTTCAGGCTTTAGCAACCACAAACCTGCCTTTCCTTCACTGGCCATAGTGAAATTAGGACAGAAAATAGGATCTCATTTCTTGGGGTTGACATGGATTTATGGTGAAGAACTGAATAAGTGCTTCTTATTCTAACTAAAGTGTAAAAGGTTAATATAATTCCATTTTCATCAGGTGAGTATTGTAGATGAGGATCTACAATCAAGACACATATATTGTGGGAGAATTCATGACCAGGAGGTGAGGTTCCCCAAAATTCTACTTCTGTTCCTCCTTTAGTGCAATGCACTCAAGTCTCTTCTTAGGGAGTTCTAGCAAAAAAGCACTTCTCATTTGCAAATTATTGTGGAATTGGAACTTCTAAAAATAAACATGGTAAGATTTTGGCAAATTGAAAAAGTGTCCTCCTTCCAAGTGATTCTCAAGTGAGGCCCAGTAAGAACAACTGTCCCGGCCCATCCAGAAAATGTCAGAGCTGGCAGGAGTTTAATAACCATCATTCTTCCTTGTGACCTCTGAAGACTGGCAATTTGGGAATTATGCATTTGTATCGATGACTATAAAAGAATGCATTTTAGACTATTGTTTTAAATATCATGAGACAGGCTGTTTAAATATTTTATTTCAAAGTTGGAGCCAACAGCCCCCCTCCCTCAGGCACTCCATAAGGAAGTTGAAGATCTTTAAGTCAACATGCAAGAATGTTGAGAAAACAGCAGCACCACCAAGAAAGGATTTCCCAGAGTTCAGCCCAGTCCTCGGTGGTGCAGTGAGAGGGCCTCTGAAGGAAAACCCAAGGCAAGTGGTCTTTGTAAGCCAATGCCACTCAGTAGAACATGATGGAAAGGGAAGCTGACTTGGTAAACCTTGGCCATCTGGTCAACTGTCTGTGACTAGATCAAATGTTTCATTCATTCATCCCACAACAAATATACATGAAGTGCCAACTACATGCCATGTGCTACTCTGGACACGAATACAACTGGGAACAGAGCAGACATCTCAGGAGCTACTCAAGAGAGCTGCCTGGGTAGGACTTTACAAAGGGAAGGGAAAAGAAATGGCTAGGTCTGTCCTTAAAGGTGCTTCTTAGTTAGGACAAGAGCAAAACACCGAATTGGAAACTCAACAGCATTAGCCATACATATGACTCAAGGCATCGGTAGATAAGACAGACAAGTGAGGGAGGAAGAGGTGAGGACCCACCCACAATAAGAAAGGGGGTTCCAGCAGATTACTCCGTTTAGAACTTCTTCCAGGGACACATTGAACACAAATCATTAGACTCCCACCTCCCCAGGAGCCTCTCCTCTTAAAGGGCAGAGGCATCCAATCCACAACCATCCTTGGGGAGACTGTGCTTCCAAGGCCCCATTTCCTACACCGAGGAACCCCGTTTGCTAAGTAATGACATCACCACAGTATGAATTGCATGTACAGAGCACCCCTCAAGGCTTCCTACTTCCTGTGATTCTCCCTGCAATGCCAGGGGGAGTGGCATTCACAGATGGGGAAAGTGAGGCTCAGAAAGGCAGTGTGACTTGCCCTGCGCCCCCTAGTCAGCAAGTGAATCCAAGTTTAATCTTACCACGTCTGCTTTCCCTCTAGTGAAATGTGCGGCTCACACGCCTGGAATATAATTTTTTTTTTTGGGGGGGGCAGTGTTTCGGGGAGGGGGTTAGGCGTTAAATACGTTAGGTGAGAGTAACACCTTAAGTGTAGACATCAAGAAGGGGAGATTGGAGACAAGCCCCTCTCCCTGGGAGTCCCAAGTCAAGGCCCCTTGGGCTCCTAAAAGGAAAGACTGGTGGAAGGTTCTAGAAACGATTCCCTTAGAGTCTCGGTACGAATCATTTCCTAGGAGAAAAGGAACAGAGATCGTTGAGCAAAGATCTCACAGTCGCCCATTGCGTGAGAGGATGTGGGTCGCAGGAAACCCACTAGAACTGGCAGCAGTGGACCCGCGGTGGTCGCAAGGCTGCTGAACGGGTTGGCTGCAGTGCCGCCTGCGTCCGCGTGGGCGCGCTGTTGTGCAGCGAGTGAGCGCGGTGCGTGGGGGTGGCGGCGCCAGATCACGAAGTCCGCAGACCTCCAGGCGCCAGGCGGGGGCGGCAGGCGGCCCCTTCCCCTTCGTGCGGCCCCACACCCCTCACTGGAGTCAGGGCAAGGTCCTGATGGTTGGCAGGCCTCCCCCAGGGGCTCACAGAGAAGGTGGGGTCCCTGGAGGCAATCCCTTGGGATAGGTGCTGGAAGAGGGACCCCCAAGGGCTTGACGGGTGTCCCGCGTCCTGATTGCAATCCTGTGTCCGCCTGGGCAGGGGCATGGGACACTGGCACATGGATGTGGGCCTGGGACACTGAGAGCCCTGGGCGTTGGCGGTGGTGGAGGACAGATGTCTTCCTGCCAAAGGGACCCCGGTTCCCACCTGGCCCAGGTGCTGCGTGGGAGAGGGAGAAAGACCTGAGAGACTTTGGGGGCCGGGGGTACTAGGAGAAAATGTCCTTCCTTCTCACTGCCAAGGTCATCATCTGGGCTGACAGGATGGGAGGTGCCTGGGGGCTTGGACAGTTGACAAAAGCCCACTTTTCAGCTGCAGAATGTGTGTGTGTGTGTGTGTGTGTGTGTGTGTGTGTGTCAGGGACAGAAGAACAGGCAGCAGCCTCTGACTGTGAGAGGACGGTGGGAGAGAGCAGGCCCCCCTTCCAGAAGGAGGGAGGGAGCCAGTGGGGTTGGGGCTGGGGCCGCGGGGGAGGCTGGGGTTAGAGGAAGGAGGCGTTTCTACCATGGTAAGTCCGGGTTGGGGGTTGGAGCAGCAGACCACACTTTTCCACCAGAGGGGGAGGAAGAGAGAGACACTGATTTTTGTCTTCCTCGAGATGTCTGGACACACACACACATACACACACACAGCACACACAAGTGCTTTCCTGTCAGCAGGAGATAGCACAGACAGGGGTCTCACACTCACACCCATGAAATGTCCTGTCTGGAGAGTGGGCTCCTCCACTTATTTTTCTAACGTGATGTGTGTTTCTTGGCTGCAACAGAGGAGATATTTCCAAGGGGGAATGAGGGAGAGAAGGAAAGAAGACCGGAAGGACTTTTTTTTTTTTTTGCCTCCCGGCAACACATACATATAACATTCTGCAAATAAAACTGAAAAAAATAAAAACTGAAAAAACGGTGAGACAGTGGGGGCCATGTTTGCCTAGCAGTGGAGCCCCATGAAGAGTTTTGTACCTGTGTGTGTGTGTGTGTGTGTGTGTGTGTGTGTGTGAAAGAGAGAGAGAGAGAGAGAGTCAAAAGTGAGAGAGAGATGATAGAGATAGAGACAAACAGAGAGAAAGGGTGAGAGAGGGACAGAGAGAGAAAGTGAGGGAGAGAGACAGAAACAGGATTTTTTTCTATTTGGCAAAATGACTCATATTTTTGTGCTTGTAGGGAGACAGATCAACACGGGGTGTATGTTCTGCTCAGCACCACACACATATGAGCACACAGTTCTCTTCTTTTCCAGTATGTGTGCTTTGTCTTGTGTTGGCTTTCTGGGGAAGAGGGGGTTGCTGTGCCCAGGGATGAAATACTTTAGAGGGGGACTTTTCTGAAAGGGAAGAACATTCTGCCTGGAGACATGTGTGTTTCTGTGAGCTGAGCCCTGCAGTGTGGGTGATGCGTGCACAGAGAGAGACCAGGACCTCTGCCCAGTGCTGCGTGTGTGTGGGGGAAGGGAGCTCACACACATGACTTACTGCCTGCAAATCATGCTTTTTTTGCCTGCAGGAAGAGACAGTCTAATAAATGGAGCGCCCCCCCCACTCCGCCTCCCTACACAGGAGTACACACACACACACACACTTTCCTGAGTAGGAAGAGGGTCTGTGCTTTTGTATGATGTGGTCTTTATGAGGGAGGGTACATTTCTTCTGATGATTTTTTTTTAGATCTAATTTTTTTCAATTTATTTTTTTCATTTTTTATTTTTTCCATCACCATTTATTCCACCTATGCTCTCTTCCACCTCTATGTTCTCCCAATGATTTTTAAAAAGTGACGTTTCTGAGTGGAAATAGGGAAGAAAAGCTTTTTCCTGGAAACAAGCATACATAATTTTCTGAGAGCTGAGAAATACAGTGTTTGTTTGTTCATTGTTCAGGTAGGACAAACATAGAGAAGGGTCCTGTGTGTGTGTGTATGTGTGTGCGCATGTGTTGGGAGTGTTTTTCTTTGGAAAAAGAACATGTTTTTTTCTGCTTGCAGGGAGTCAGCTCAACACAGAGACTTTCTTCTGCTGGTAACCACATACACACACACACACAGATCTCTTCTTGCTCGCTGTGAGTGCATGTGTCATTAGTGGCCTGGGGGTGTCATTTCCGCCCCTTAGACAGCTTTAGAGAGAGACTTTTATGAGAGACAGAGAACATGCTCTGCCTGGAAACACCGGCATTTTTCTCTGATCTGACAGCTGGGTTTTCAGGCAGTGTATCATGTTAGTGAGCCAAGGAGAGGCACTTATGCCTGTGTGTGTGTGTGAGATACAGAGACACACAGATATAGACACAGAGACAGAGACAGACACACAGAGACAGAGAGACACACAGGGACACAGAGACAGATACACAAAGACAGACAGATACACAGAGACACAGACAGAGACAGAATGCAGAGATATAGAGAAATACACAGAGACAGAGAGATAGACACAGAGACAGATATACAGAGATAGAGAGATACAGAGACAGATACATAGAGAAAGATACTCGGAGACATAGAGAGACACACTGAGACACAGAGACAGATATACAGGCAGGTATACAGAGACATAGAGAGACACAGAGACAGAGAGAAAGGCACACAGAGACAAAGAGAGACACACAGAGGCAGAGACATAGACAGAGACAGAGTCACAGAGACACACAGATAGAGACACACAGAGACAGAGACATAGAGACAGAGACATAAGGATACTGAGACACACAGAGACAGAGACATAGAGACAGAGACACACAGAGACAGAGAGACAGTGAGTTTTTCTGCCTGGAAAAAGATATATATTTTTGGCTGCAAAAAGACAGACCCAAAGCGGTCATTTGCTCGCTCACACACACACATACATACACACACACTTTTCAGTGTAGGAGGGGGTGGGAGTGCTCTCTCTCTAGTACCTTTGCCTGAGGAGGTCATTTCTCCCCATTGTAAGTGCTTTTCAGAGAAAGAATTGCTTTTTGTCTGGAGACATTGTCTGTGAGCTGAGAAGCAGTGAGAGCTGACTGTCCCAGGTGCACATAATGGCCCGAGTCTATGCTTCTGTCTGACTGTGCACGTGTGTGAGTGTGTAGAAAGGGCAACGGGTATCCTGTGTGTTTCCTCTCTGCTCCTGTGAGTGTGTGTGTGGAGAGGTACGTGTCTGCCTGGTGACAGAGGGCTTTAGGATTTCTCAGCAGCAGGCAGATTTTCTACTGGACATACTGTGCTGGCTTCTTGAGGACCAAGGACTGCACAGAAAAGAGTGCACTTAAGGAGTGACAGGGAGACATCTGTGCATGTGTGAGAGCAGGAGAGGTTTTTCTGCATCAAAAAAAGCACATATGTTTATGTCTGCAAGAGACAAACATGCATATGTTTGTTCATGCTTGTGTGTGTGTGTGTGTGCATATGGTCACACACACGCAGGATGAGTAGGCATCCCTGGTGTGGGAGAGAGTGGGTGCAGCCTGGGAGCAGCATTTTCTGCTCGTAAACAGACATGGAATTTTCCATGAGCTGAGAGCAGCGCTTCAGGTTAACGGTTAGTGAGAGGTGAGTGTGTAGATAGATCTGCTCTCAGCAAGGGAAGCAGATGAAAGCCGGAAAGACATGTTTATATGCATTGCCCCCAAAACCCCACATGCAGACAGACCCCTCTTGCTGTGTGTGTGTGTGTGTGTCTGTGTGTGTGTATACGCGCACACGCGTGCTTCCTGCTTGTGACATCTAACTGTGACATCTTTGGAAGGAGCCCTTCCTGAGAGAGAGAGGAAGCCTCAGACCACAGACCTCCTGCTTTTCTGTGAACCAAGAAACAGAAAAGAAGTAGGGATCCCAGGTGTACACACCTGTCCCAGGATACGCACATGTTTGGTGGAAATAGGGTATTTCCCTACTTGGAAGAAAATCCTGTCTTTCTGAGCCCTCAGGGAGACTGCCCGGCACTCCATAGCATGTGCATTGTACATGCAGCTCACACACATAATGTTCTCAGAGGTGCCCTCAGGAAGCACAGGGGGCATTTCTTCTACGTGAGAGGGGAAGGTTTCTCCCTGGAGACCCGACACAGACCTGGGGGGCCGGGACACGAGAGGACAGAGCTGGGATGTCTGGGAGTGAACGGAGGCCTTTGTCCCGAGTGAGTGAGCGAGTGTGTGCTCCAGACTGTTTCTTCTGCCTGGAAACAACACGTATATCCTCCACCTCTGGGGGTTTAAGCCCACAGACAGGCTTCTGTTTGGTGCGCATTCCTGCACAGCACACGCAAACACACGTGGCTCTCTTGAGTGTGGGGAGCGGAACGGAATGTCTCTCTGCATCCTTTCCAGGTGGGGGGCTCAAAAAGGGGCTATTTTCAGGGAGACAGCACCTGTGCTCTCTGCAGGGATTGTGCCAGAGACTCTGCTGGCTTTACAGTGTGTGCGTGCCTGTGTGTGCTGCCTGTGTGTGCATGCGTACATATGTGAGAGTGTGTGTGCATGTGTGTGTGTGAGCTAAAGTGTGTGACAGTATGTGTGTGTGTGCGTGTGAGTGTGTGAGAGTGTGTGTGAGCTTAAATGTGTGACTGTGCATGTGTGAATGTGAATGTGCATATGTGAGAGTGTGTATGAGTGTGTGTGTGAGCTTAAGTGTGTGAGAGTGTGCGTGTGTGTGTGTGTGCATGTGTGTGAGAGTGTGTGTATGTGTGAGTTGTGTGAGCATGAGTGTGTGACTGTGTGTGTGAGTGTGCACATATGATAGTGTGCATGTGTGTGTGAGTGTGTGATAGTGTGTGTGTGAATGTGAGTGTGTGCGAGACAAAGAGAGAAACTGAGAGAGACACAGAAAGATTTGTTTTGTTTTGTTTTTTTCTGAAAAATATCTCATAGACATTTTTAGCTTCAGGCAAAAAGACCAGCCAGTTCCCTCTCATGTGCCTTCTCCAGGAGAGGGGTGCATTATTGTCTAGATAGAAATCGTCAGATAAAAACCTTTGAGAGTGCAAGGGGGCATTTTCAATAGGACCTGTAGGATTTTCTTTGTATTGAAAACAGACGGGATTATTTTGCATTTCAGATAGTAGACACTGGGCAAAAGAAATGGAGCCATTCTGCACAGAGTTGGGCTTCTGCGATGCGTGAGAGCGGTGGCAAAGGGAAGTGGCCTTACTCCTGCCAAGACCCATCTCTCAGTCTGCAAAGCAAGGCCTCAGGACCTGCCAGGTGCACACCCCTGCACAGACACCCACAGGCACAGATGACAGAAAGACAGAGACAGAGACAGAGAGACAGACAGAAGCTTTCTGCCCACAGAGATATCAGGTCTGGAGAAATCTCTGAGTGGGTGAGAGGCAGGACCAGGTGACCAGGCCTGGCAGCCCACTGTCGAAACCCCTCTGTCATAGTGTCAAGCTCCAACAGTCTTTTCAAGCTTCTCTTTCATGGCGCAGAACAGGTCCAAGCACCAATTTGCTGTTCCCCTGCCCACTTCCTCTCCAGCTGGCGATTCCTGTGTAGACTCTTCTCTCACCTGCCCCATCTTTTCTGGTGGTCACTGCCCAATGGCCATGGGCTCATACACTCCTGAGGCCCACTGCCTGGAGATGCTCCTAGGCTCACATGTCTGAGCCTGAAGGGGCCCTGGAGGGACAGCTGTCATCAGTCACACTGAGTGCTCTGGAAGGGTGGGGACAAAGGGCAGGACACTGATGATGGGAAATCGTTGCTTTGGCCCAGAATATGGCAACATCCTTGAAATGTGCACTTGTGGGGACAGGATCCCTCCTCCAGCTGCTCTGGTGAATGGCAGGGCAGGAGCTATTCCTGACTTCTCCCACCAGCCTGGCCTTGGATGATGGGATTCTGTGAGTGGAGCAGGGTCACTGGCAGGCCTTCTGGTTTTCCTTCCAGCCTTGCAGACTGCTGGAACACGGAGTGTGAACCCAGGGAGCACTTGGGGGGTGGCCCACATGATGCCTGGTGCTCCAAAAGACCACCTGCTTCCCTAAAGATGGGAAGAAACAGTGTGACTTGTTGGGTTGCAGTGATGTTGAAATGCAGCAGCTCCAGGGAACCAACACAGGCATGTAGAATGCTTCAGTAGGTGGCTGGCTCATAGTAAGTGCTCAACAAACAGGAGCTATTTCATCTTCATTGTTATGGTGAGTTGGAGAACTCTGGCTGTCCATCTATTAGTCAGCACAGTTCTTTTGTGCTTGTAAATAGAAGCCTGGTTTTGTGCAACCAAGTGCCCAGCTCCGTAGAGAGACAGCTGATTCATCTACACCAGTGCACAAATACTCTCCTTTGTCTTGATCGGGACAGGGAGGGGCCTATGAGGTACTCTCAAACAGTTAAACACAAAAGGAAGTATACTGAGTGGTTTCTGGAAGATAGGAACTTCTGGAATAAAGAGAAATTCATAAATAAAAGGCTCTTTGGCTTGTAATCTCTTCTTTCCTATTTGGGATGTCATGTGTAAGAATATGATGCTTAGAGCTATGACAACTGTACTGTGACCATGAGGATTCGAAGCAGAAAGATAGGAAGATCATTAAATGTTTGGTTATACTGCTAAGTCATCTCTTACCTCCAGACTGCTAGTTATATAGGATAAGTCAACTTCTGCTCTTCTAGTCTCTCATAGTTTGTCATTTCATCTCTTACAACTGTAAGAATTTTGACCAACACATTTTAATAGTGGATTAAAGCCATTATTCTGAGAAATAGTGGATGGATGGATATGTTGAAACAAGTACCACGCTGACAGTGGAGAGCCCATCCTTGTACAATTTGTTAGGAGCAAGTTGTCGCCATGTTCTGACTCTTTCTTTTGAAGACAAGGGCTTAAAAAGCTGTAAATCAACCCAGCTTTCCTCAAATAAACAATTTGTTAGAAGAAGTCATATCCAAGGGCCTTTGTGTCTTTGAAGATCCTGGGTAGTTTCTGGGTCTGAAGAAATAATTGGCATTCAGGGATCACTTGACCAAAGCTCTATGAGGTCCAATAATTAAACCCACTTCATGGATGATGCACATGGATGAAGCCCCACACCCGCTCCCCAGGCACCTAGCTAGTAGTACTCAAAGACTTAATCTTCAAGTTCATATTCAAGTCTGTCTCATTCCAAAACTTGAGTCTCAATGTGAGCTCCTGTGAGAGCCTTTTAAAAATTGCATGTTTGTCTTCCACTGCCATTGGGGGTGGAATTTAGGAGCGGTCAGGGGCCAGGTGTGGTCAGAAGTCTCTGCATTAGATAAGGTAGGGTGGGGTGAGGTCACAAAAGGAGAGTCTAAGAAGAGGAGAGGAAAAGGAGCTTAGAGAGCAGGAGACTAGCCCAGAGACCACAAGGACCCACCTCTGCACCGAGAATCAGCCTGACTGTGGTGCCTAACCTGGTGCACACATCTATCAGCTTGAAGCACTCAATCCTATTTGATTCTCTGGACAACCCAAGAGGGACAAAAATTTGCAAATTAACAGCCCTGGGACCCCATGTGGCCCACAGATGAATTTTTATGACTTGCAGAGCATTTTTAACTATGCCCTGCAGGCTATATACACTAGTCTCTGGTTGTGTCTCCCATGCTTCTATTCCAGACACTTCACCACCTACAGGGCCCCTGTGGTAGGCAGTTTGTACCACATGTCATAAGATATTTACAGATGATAAAGATGAGTCTCAGAGCATCAGAACGACCCACCCAGGAGCAGGATCTCAACATGAACCCAGTTGTTTGTTTGTAAGCTTGAGCTGAAGGTTGCCAGATGAAGGAAGGAAGGAAGGAAGGAAGGAAGGAAGGAAGGAAGGAAGG
>JAAGEH010000006.1:697581-831824 GCA_011751065.1 Lasiurus cinereus
GAAGGAAGGAAGGAAGGAAGGAAGGAAGGAAGGAAGGAAGGAAGGGAAAAAAGGAGGGAAAAAGGGAAATTCTTTTGGGGGTTATCAGAAAGAACCTTACAGCTGGGTTGGAGTCTTCCTATAATTTATCAACTGTGTGTCTTTGAGTGAATTATTTAACCTCTGGCCTCACTTCCTCATCTGAAAAATGTGTCATAATAGGAACCACTTTCTGAAGGTGTCGACAGGATTTGCATGAAAAGGACCACAAAGGACACATGCTCCTTTAGGTGACTCAGCATCCATTTCCCTTCCTTCTCAGAACCATATCCTGATGTTCTTGGAGGACTAATTGTCTTCTTTTGGTCCATGTGATTTAAGTGGGGCTGACTCTCTAGATCTTTAGGAAAGGGGTCATGCAGCTCAGCCCTAACTCAGTCAACACAGCCCTGCCCATAGTGATTGGCTAAGGGATAGGCATGTAACCCAGACTGCCCAATCAGGGTTGGTTCTGAGACATTTGCTGTAGTGACTAGCAAGAAGATATTCTTCTTCACTGTGAGCCTGGGGCATTTGGAGCCACTGGGAGCAGAATCCTGGCACCAGCACAAAGACAAGCCACTGAGACAGAGTCCTGTGATGACACCAGAGCAACTGGATCCAGCAGTGCCTGAAGCTTGCTACCACTTGGCCACCTAGCCTACTTAACCTAATTCCATGAGAAATGAGGTGAAACCCATGCTGCTCCCAACATCCTGGAGCCCTGAAGTCACAGCCACATCCCAGGGAGGCAGGCTTTGATGGCGTTCGTGTCCCACTGCTATACCTGAGCAGTGGCCTCCCCCCCACACCCACCACCTCCCCGCACATGGACATGAAGCAAAATGTGAGGACAATTGGCAGAGGGAGAGATAAAACTAATTCTATCCTGGACACCAAGAAGCCAGAGGGAATGATTTAAGAAGTAAGGAAATTTACATTCCTGATGGCAGCCCCTCCCTCCACATGTTCTCTGTTTTTTGAGGAGGTAATTGTAGGATTTGCATCTTCCTCTTCCACCAACAATGAGTGTCTGGGGACAGGTTTGCTCTGGCTTTCCTTTGCAGACATGGAACCCTCATTTGGCAAAGGAATAGACAGAGGCTGGCTAGGCACTGTCGGGGCTCATGCTCTTCTCTGACACCTGGTCCCACACAGAACCAGGCAGACCACCCCCTTAGCCTGCTTTAATCTGGGGCTTCTCCCATCTCTACTCCATGCCTCAGTTTCCCCTTCTGGGACTTGAAGGGCTGTGCTCTGTAGGAGTTTGCTAGAGTGTGGTGTTGCAATGACAAATCACATAAGGAAAAAAATTATTTCCTGTACAATTCTTTGGCATTTTTTCTGATTACATCAAGAAAATTTCCAATCTAATATTTCAACCGCCCAGAATGCTCGCAAACCACCCTTTTGAATCAAGCAGGCCTTGGGCTCAGAATGGTCCTCAGGCAATGTCTCCATCCAAGTTTCCTGTTTTGTTCCATTGCCTCTCTTTTCATGGTTACTGTTGAACTAGGAATAATGATTTTCCACTCCCGACCCTCTGTAAAGAGTTTTATGTCACTTTTAAAAGAAAGGTGAATTGTTTAGGAAAAAAATGACAAAAAATCACATCAGTGAAAGTCAAAGGGAGTGAGTTTGGGAGAGTGGGTGGCTACACCCCAAAAGGCCTTGCATAGCGGGACTGTTCCCACAGGCAAGACCTTCCTCCCAAGACTAGATAGAGTTCATGGGGCTCTAGTTCAAGGTTTAGGACAGTGGGAAGTTAGAGAGCCCGCTGCCACCTTCTGATTGATCCTGCCATGCTGGGGATCAAAGGGCTGAAGAAGCAATCGCATGGCTGGGTCAAATTCTTAAACCCACCTGGTCCCACATGCAACTCCACATGGAGAGGAATGGACAGTGGTTGAGCAGACAGATCATTGTCCATACGCAGAAACACGCACTGCCACGGCTCGACACAGTCGCCGAGGCTCCGGAGCTGGGCAATGGGGAACAGCCAGCCCAATCTGGCCTCACTTCCCGAGGCCCTGCAGCTGCCACTCCTGCAGCCAGTTTCTGGCCATCAGCAGGGCCCTGAGCATGAGCTCTGCTTCCCAAAAGGACCACTTCTGAGAAAGCCTTTAGTCACTGAACCCTTGACCACCAGCACCAGATTCGTCAATGCTGAAGGCAAGCAACTCAATAGAACATTTAGCAATTAATTTGCTTCCCAGAGCGCCAGTCTATAAATCACAGGGAAGATGGTTTCCCGGAACAGCCTGTCTCACCCACAAGGAGCAGCTCCAGGTTTCCAAATTGAAACAGGAAATGAACTGCCTGAGCTGCGCCACCAACCAGACCCCTGCAGGAGCTCTGGTGTAACCACTGTTCCCTGGCTTTTCCCCCTCATTTACCACAGAGAAGGTTGCAACCCTAACGTTGTAGCTACCGGCTGTATCAGCCTTCACGGGCACATGCCAAGAAGAGCAGGCCGAGCAGCTCCGTGTAATTGACTGGATTGAACTTGGCCAGCAGCAGCCTGTGTTCCCAGCAAGATGCCAGCCGCTGTCAGGGGGAAAGCTGGAGGAGGAACGAGGTGATGATAACCTGGCTCCCTGCGCTCCCCTCAGTCCCCCTGTGCCTTACAAGGGACAGAGGGGACCAGGAGCAGAGGTGGGAGAGGACACATTTGAGGCTGTTTACTGTCCTGTTCCTATGCCTCAATGGTCACCTATAGGCGAGCCTTTCCTCAGAATCCTGGCTGCTCCCTGTCCCAGGAATGTCTTCTAGTAGAGGACAGAGACCAAACCCAAAGGGCCAGCAGCAAACTGAGCCACATCCAATTTACAGGTCTTCAGCCAAGAAAAGGAGAGTCTAGGCCCAGGGCTTGGAGCCAGGAGCCATGTCCTTGGCTGTGTGGGTGCTGCCCTCTGCTCAGGCCACAGAGTAGACCCTCTCCACCCAGCTTGGCCCCAACACTGTCCAGGGGCAGACACGGCTCCCCATGTTACCGAGGGGAAGCCTGGGGCTAACAAATGGCCAGGCCTGGCCAAAGAGCACCTGCTTAAGGGTGACCAAACCTGGGACCCAACCCCAGCCCTAACTTCATTCCACCTGGTCACCAACCTTCCTGCTTTCTGGGTTCTGCCCATTTATCCTTTGTCTGGGCTGTGCTAGAGGCACCAGGGAGCAGGGTGGAGTGAAGGATGACCAGAGGGGCTGGGGCTCAGAATAGGGGATGGCCAGACCTTCCCACTGAGCCTGGGACTCTCTTCCTTCAGGCCCACAAGTCTGGGGCTCCAGGGAACACAGGCATGTGGAAGAGTGGAGTCAGTGAACCACAGCCTAATTCCAGGGAAATGTGTGCTGCTGCGACATCTGTGAAACAAGTAGCACTTCAGGTCCTGCTGCCATCACCTCCCTGGACCCCAGTGCCTCTCTAAGTAGCACTTGTTACCAGCTCTCCTTGGTCAGTCCTGCTGGGATATGTTTTGTCTCTGTCACCACCATCAATGTCAAGCTTCCTGAGGGCAGGGACCCACTCTGCCTGTTTCACCACTGATTCCTGAGCCCCTGAAACAGAGCATGGAGCTCGAGAAATTAAAAAAAAAGAGAAAGACAGAGTTGGGGCTCATATGCACCCCCCAGACACTGGAGGTCCCTTCGTGGGAATTATGTGGTTCTCTCTGTGGCTACTGGAAGGTGCTCCTCTTTACTGAGAAGGTCAGATGAGATGATTTGAGTCTCCACTCCCTCCTCTCCCCACCGAATTATACAAATATTTTAGAATTCTACAAAATGTGAGGCCAGTGGCCTGCATTAGCAATGGGGCTATTCACAGGACCCCGAGGCCTTAAGTCAAGGTGAGATGCTGCTGAGTGTGTTGGTAACGAGGCAGGCAGCGTCTGCAGTACCATCCATGGAGTGGTTCCCAGGAAGGTGTCTGGGAGCTTTCGATGCTTACTGTGTCCCTGAATGATAGGGCTCACTTACCCCGAGCACTAAGAATGCCAGATGCAGGGTGTCACTGCTGCATTTCTGGGTGGTTTTGCTGAGTTTTGACATTCTTTACCCATGCTCACTTGAACTATTGATTAAAACCAGCAGTCTCCCTTGCAGTTCATTTTTTTCAGTAATGCTAATTTTAGTAATTCATTAAGTTAAGCCTGACAGTGTGTCTGCTTCTAACATGTGTTATGAGCCAAATCATGAAATTAGATAATGCCTGAACTACAGGGAGAACAGGTAATGGGCCAGGCATCGACAATGAACTTGGCACCCACTTGGGGATGTGAAAGCCATCCCATTCGGAGACTAGCGAGACCCTCGAGCTGCCCCAGGCTCCCACCTCGGAGCTGGAGTGAAACTTTTCCCATTAGGACAAGTGAGTCATCTTGTTTTTGAAGTTCTTTATATTAGAAAGACATTTGCCCCAGACCGTCATCATTCATCCCAGAGTTTAATATCCTGAGACGTCAGGAAGTTTTCCACAGTATCTAAATTAAATTCTTTCTTCTGAAGTGCAGATCCATTTCCTTCTGAACAGATAGCAAACTGCCAGCCACAACTGTCTGTGCGATAACAAAAGTCATTGATTTTTAGGATTATCTGATCCAAACTCTGAATTTTGAAGAAAATGTCATTCTAGGTGGTTGCATAAGACCACACAGAGAGATGGGTACAATGCTGGTCTTAGAACCCAAGACTCCTGTGACCCTCTGCTGCGCGCCCAGCAGAGTCCCTAGGGGCCCACCAGAGGAGACCCCGAGGAGTGGGGTAAGATTATGTCAAGGGTGTGTCTTTTGAAGAACCTTGACAGCTCAGTCACAGGGAAATTGCTGTTGGCTTTAAAAGTAAATGAAAAACTGCCCAGCCTCACTTATAATAACAATGCAAATGAGACATCTATCAGATTGGCATGGTCACAAAGCTTGGCAACACCCTGTAATCTCTCGGTGTGAAGACATCTGACACCCTTGAACATTGAGACTTCATAGGAGCAATTGGTAATACCCATTCAGATTATAAACAGACACGCCCTTTGATTTGGCAACTTCTCTGGTAGAAATTTGTCCAGCAGACCTTCTCACACATCACCCAAAGAATGCTGGAAACTACAGATATTCAGTAATGGGGTGATGCTCAACCATACCAGGCTATACAGCAACCCAAGGTTGAACCATGTCCACGGGCAAGGGTGTGGAACTGTCTCCCAAATAGCCCACTGAATGAGAAACCACGGTACAGAAAAGTGCACGTTAGATGCAGTTATTTGGCTAAAAAGTAAAAAAAGAGTCAGCATGTACCAATATGCATGCCATATTCCTAGAAGGAAGTTCAAGATGTTGCCATCTACTGTTGCTTCTGAGGAGGGGACTGGAGAACCGGGGATGGATAGACTGGTTTTCCTTATACCTTTTGGGATCATTCAAGTTGTCCCCCTCTCCTGCATTTCTCCTGTTGTGTATTTTGATAGAGTTCAACAGAACAGAACAAACCAGTCATGTCCTTTAACATCATACAGACCTGAGACAAGGTCTAGCTATCAACTTCAAGTCCCTTGGGTCAAGAGACTCTTTTTCCTCATCTGTATAATAGGGCTGCCCAAACGGGAATGGCTCCTGGAGAAGCTGTGAGGCCTGATTTTCTTTGCCTGTACACAGGTGCTCCCAGAGAGATGAGCCATTCAGCAAGATGTTTTTAAAGGTGAGAGCAGAACAGGCAGGCTGGGTGTCACTGCACCTTCTGGGTCACTTGGTGCAGGAAGTCCAGGAGGCCTTCCGCTTGAGTCAGAGGTGCCTCAGAACTCTCCCAGAACCTCTGTCCACACTCTAGCTTTGTGCTGTGTCTCACATTCTTCCGTTCTATGCCATGGCAGGCCTGGGTTATCAGCACGTGTCTTCACTTGAGCCTCTCATAAACCAGATCAGCCCCGGGTCCTCTGTCCCATATCAACTAGTCACTCACAGCTTCCTTCAAACCCCCTCCATGGTTCAGAATCTTCTAAATATTTGTTTCAGTATCCCCAAGACACAAATATAGGATCTAGGGATTTTGACAGGAGTGAAGAGAGAACTCTCCAAATCTCGCTATGAGCTGGAGCAAAGCTAGGCACCAACACCCTACCCAGGACAGGTCTCCCCTGCACCACACACAGATAATTTCTCTGACTTCTTTGAGCACACAGGTCTTGGGTACTGCTGTGGCCCCCGTGCTTCCCCAGAAGGCAGATGGAGAAGACACTGGGAGGTTCGATTCCTGACCCTCCTGTGCGATCTCAGCCAAATTCTTCAACTTCCAGCCCAGTTCTTTCTCCCAGAATAGAGACCTTCACTCCCGCATCATAGTTGTTGCAGTTAAGTGAGGGAGTCCATGATCTCATAGGCAATCAAAAAATGGTTGGCATCAGTGAGACCCAAGAGAAGATGAAAAAGGACCAACTAGAAATTAAAAATACACTGACTGAAATAAAAAATATTATACAGAGACCTAACAGCAGACTAGAGGAATGAAAGAATCAAGTCAAAAATTTGAAATACAATGAAGCAGAAAACACTCCATTGGAAAAGCAAAAAGAAAAAAGAATCCACAAATGTAAAGATAGTGTAAAGAGCCTCTGAGACAACTTCAAGCGTACCAACATCAGAATTATGGGGGTGCCAGAAGAAGAGAGAGAGCAAGATACTGAAAACCTATTTGAAGAAATAATGACTGAAAACTTCCCACATCTGGTGAAAGAAATAGACTTACAAGTCCAGGAAGCACACAGAACCCCAAATAAAAGGAATTTGAAGAGGACCACACCAAGACACATCATAATTAAAATACCAAGAGCAAAAGACAAAGAGAGAATATTAAAAGCAGCAAGAAAAAAAACAGTTAATTAGCTACAAGGGAGCACCCATACGACTGTCAGCTGATTTCTCAACAGAAATTATGCAGGCCAGATGGGAGTGACAAGAAATATTTAACATGATGAATAGCAAGAACCTAAACCAAGAATACTCTACCCAGCAAAGCTATCATTCAGAATTGAAGGGCAGATAAAGAGGTTTACAGATAAGAAAAAGCTAAATGAGTTCATCAACACCAAACCAGTATTATATGAAATGTTGAAAGGTACTCTTTAGGAAGAGGAAGAAGTAAAAGGTAAAGATAAAAATCATGAACAACAAATACATATCTATCATCAAGTGAATCTAAAAAGTAAATTAAAAATCTGATGAATAGAATAAACTGGTTAATATAATAGAATCGGGAAAAGGGTGAGGGGAGTACAGGGAGAGACTGGACAATAATCATACACCTATGGACGAGGATAATGTGGGGGGAGGTAAGATAGAGGGAGGGGTGGGAGCAGGTGGAGGGGAGCTATGGGGGGAATAGAAACAAATGTAATAATTTGAACAATAAAGATTTATTAAATTTAAAAAATGGTTGGCATCACATGATCATATCAACAAATGCAGAAAAAGCATCCAACAAAACTCAACACCCATTTTCGATAAACACTCTCAGCAAAATGGGAATAGAGGGAGCATATCTCAACATGATAAAGCCTATGTATGACAAAACCTACAACGTACATCATACTAATGGGCAAAAATTAAAACCATTTCTCCTAAGAACAGGAACAAGACAGGGATGCCTACTTTCACCATTCTTATTCAACGTAGCACTGGAAGTCTTAACCACAAAAATCATACAAGAAGAAGAAATAAAAGGCATCCAAATTATAAAAGAGGAAGTAAAACTCTCATTATTTGCAGATGACATGCTATTGTATATAGAAGACCTTAAAGACTCCACCCCAAAAACTACTAGATTTGGCAATGTGGCAGGATACAAAATCAACATTCAAAAACTGATGCCTTTTTATGTACCAATAATGAATTCTCAGAAAGAGAAACTAAAAAAATAAAGAATCCCAATTAGCATTGCAACAACAACAAAAAATTAAGATACTTAAAGTTGAAAGAATCACATCCCAGATTTCAAGCTATACTACAAAAGCCACTGTAATCAAAACAGCCTGGTGTTGGCACAAGAACAGGCATATAAACCAATGGAACTGAACAAAGAACCCAGAAGTAAATCCAAGCCATTATGCTCAATTAATATTTGACAAAGGAGGCAAGAACATACAATGGAATCAAGAGAGTCTCTTCAATAAATGGTGTTGGGAAAATTGTACAGATACATGCAAAAGAATGAAACTAGACCACCAATTACACCATACACAAAAATAAACTCGAAGTAGGTAAAATACTTAAATGTAAGTCATGAAACCATAAAAATCCTAGAAGAAGCCATACTCAGCAAAATCTCAGACATCTCTTGGAGAAGTATGTTTACAGCTATATCTCCCAGGGCAAAGGAAACTAAGGAGAAAATTAACAAATGGGCCCACATCAAAATAAGAAGCTTCTGCACAGCAAAAGAAACCAGCAACAAAACGAAAAGGGAACCCACTGTATGGGAGACCATATTTGGCAATGATACATCTGATAAAGGGTTAATATCCAAAAGATATATGGAACTCAGGCAACTTAACAAAAGGAAGACAAACAATCCAATTAAAAAAATGGCAAAGGACCCAAATAGACACTTCTCCAAAGATGACATACAGGGGCCAAGAAACATATAAAAAATGCTCAAAGTCACTGATCATCAGAGAGATGCAAACTAAAAGCACAATGAGGTATCACCTCACACCTGTCAGAATGGCTACCATTAAAAAATCAACAAATGGCAAGTGCTAGTGAGGATGTGGAGAAAAGAGAACCCTATTATACTGCTGGTGGGAATGCAGACTGGTGCAGCCATTATGGAAAACAATGGAGTTTCCTCAAAAAAATAAATATGGATCTGTCATTTGACCCAATGATCCCACTTCTAGGAAAAGATCCTAAGAATCCCAAAACATCAATCAGAAAGAATGTATGCACCCCTATGTTCATCACAGTACTTTTACAATGCTAAGATCTGGAAACAGCCAAGTGCCCATCAGTAGATGAATGGATAAAAAGCTGCAGTACAGTTATACTATGGGATACCAAGCAGCAATAAGAAGAAGAATCTCTTACCCTTTGAGACAGCATGGAGGGACCTGGAGAGTATCATGCTGAGCGAAATAAGTCAGTCAGAGAAAGACAAGTATCACATGATCTCACTCATATATGGAATCTAAGTAACAAAATAAACTGATGAACAGAGTGGATCCAAAGACATGGTAACATAGTAGCATGGAATTTCAGAGGGTGGGAGGGTGGAAAGTAATCAATCAAAGACCTTGTGTGCATATATGCATGGTACATGGAAACAGACAATAGGGTGCTGAAGACTTGAGGTGGGAGTGGGCTGGCAGGAGTCAAAGGGGAAAAAGAGGGACATATGTAATACTTTAAACAATAAAGAATTATTTGGGAAAAAAAAAGAAATGGTTGACATCATAACAGCCATCTTCCTCCTCATTTTAAAATGTATTTCTGTTGGTTGGTTTGGCATGTCTTTGGTGGGAGCCTGGAGAGGGAGCTACAGGCGGGTGGTAAAGGGGACCTGCAGCTAGGGTGTGTGTGACTCTGGAGTTAGGCTGAGGGCTGTCTAGCTGAGGCCAAGACCAGCCTGCTGACCTTTGCCGGGGCTTTCAACAAGTGAGAGATGCCAATGGAGCTGGACTGGAACAGGCCCAGGTGACTGGCGGCTTTCTGTCACCATCAAGCTCACATTCCCAATGGAGACAATTCAATCCTGGGGAAGGCATCACTGTGACCTTTCTCTGCACCTGCCAAGCCCTTCTTGGCCAGGTGGTAAAAATCTTGGTTGGTGGCTGCCCACTTGCCATCAATACATCCATCTAATGTAGACACAGTGAGGACTCTAGGCTCCAGAGCCTCAGGAGCTGGTTGGCGACTAGGCTCTGGGCCCTGAGAGCAGGTTGGGGAGCTCTGACATGCTGGGCAGTGGAGAGAACAGACGACTCACCTTCTCCCCACTGGGGACCCTCAACTGCCCTGCCTGATCCTGAAACCCAGTGCTTTGGAAGATGCCTGCCCACAGGATGGTTCAGAGTGGCACCTGGCCTGCCCAGGGCTCTTGTCTCAGCTACCTTGTGCTGCGCCCACACTCTCCATTCCAACTCACAGAGCCCACCTATTGTTGCTGTTTTGTTTGTTTGCTTTTGTTTGTTTTTACTTTCCCACAGAGTATCCCAGGTGGAAGCAACCGAGACCGCTTCCAAACTCCTTCCTTCCACACATTAGCTCAGGATGGGACACCTTCCACAGGTGTGGAAAGGAAGAAGGTGTGAACGCCCATCAAAGCCGAAGATTGGCCAGGACGTGGAGCAGCTGGGACTCTTAAAAGCCTGAAGCACAAAGGAAGTCAAGGAGAATTGAGAACAATTTGTGATGATATGGTGGGCATACGTGGAATTGTTCTATCTACATTACACTCTGGGTGTTTTATTGCCTAATATGGAGAAAGTTATGCCTGTCATTTCTCAGCCTGGGAGTTTCTGTTGGAGCCATGCATGGAGGCTGAGGAAGGTCTATGTTATCAGTGATGAAATTTTGTTTATGGGGAGAAAGGTATCCCGGAGCCCAACTGGGAGTCGGTGTCAGGAGCAGCTCCTAGATGACTGATGAAATGACTTAATTGCCCACGAAGCTGATATTGACCTAACCACACATTTCCACTTCTGAATGTTTACTTATCCTGCCCCCTCACTCCACCCCCTCATTCCCTACCATTCCAAAGACGATTTGCACCCCACCCCTAACCTCACTGGAACCTCAGAATAGCTCAGGGGCCTAGGGGCCATGATCACCTTTATACAGGGGCAAAGGAAGAGGTAGAAACCTGCAGGGTTCCCACAGTGCAGAGTGGCAGAGCCAGGGGACCCTCAGCCTGCCACCTCCTCACTCATTGGCCCCGGCCACTCCCTCTGACTGCGCAAACCTTCCACCCATATCTCCGAAATGGCTCTGCTCATGTGTCTGCCAGAGTTCCATTGCCTCCTAACATTCCACAGCAGCTTAATTGGGGCCACCTCTGGCCTGTTTATCATTTCAGGCGAGTGAGTCTCCTGACACCTGGGAGATGGTCCATCCTTTGGGCAGCTGGCCTTCTGCATTCCTCACAGCACTGATTTGAGAGTTGACCCAATTTGGGAGATGGAGCTGGGGGCGGGGGCAATGTTCAATAGTATGGATTGATGGATTGATTGGCATGCACCTCGTTGGCAATCTGTTTTATTAACCTCTTGGGCACACGCACCCTTTCTGATTAGATTTTTGCTTCAACAATTAAGGATGTTGTGCGTGAGCCTGCTGTGTCAGCAGAAGCACAGACCCTAAATAATGTCTAGTGTCTCCTCTAAAAGCATGCTTGCTGAGCCTGTGCGTGGCCCGAGAGGCGCAGGGACATCAGACACCCAAGCAGAGTGAACACATGCGTGGCCTGCACACAGCCATTAAGGGATGATCATTAGCATCTGGGTGAAGGCACTGCTCCCGAGTGGAGATGCGGAGGTTTTTGTTCAACTGCAAGGTCACTTTGCCTTCATCAGTCTATCGACTGTTTCATCTCTAGAATTACACAATAAAATGTGTTGCTCAAGTAAAACTGTGCAGTAAAATATCTTTATCACTCAAGTATGGCTTCCCAGCTGCCAACTAGGAACAAGCTGCAGGCAGAGCCAAATGGCTCTGGGATGGTTTCTCTTGTCCTGACACCTCAGAGGAAAGTCCCAGCAGAAGCCCAGGGGCTGTGATAGTCTGGGTAACAGCCTTCCCCCAAGTTCCCTGGCTGGCTGAGGTGCTGATCTGGGACAGGAAATGTGTCCCAGGAAGGCATGCGGCCCGCAGGGCAGGAGTGAGCACTGGGGTTCTGTGCTTGCCACAGCCCCTCTGGTTGAGGTCCACACCTCACCCCTGTGCCCCCACCTCAGCCCTGCAGAAGCTTTGCTTACTGTTGTTCTTTCTTAGTACTTCAAAGGGCCCGTGTGCTGGGGGTCCCCGGTGCAACAAAGAGAAGCTGTCCTCTGAATGGGAAAGAAACTGCTCTGCTGAGACCAAGCCCACCTCTGCCCAGACCTGACTTTATCTTTATCTCCATTGGCAAGTTCCATCTGAACCAAAGCCCAGCTGAGCCCCCACCGGCCCCGCCCGCCTCCGCTCGTCCATAGGAGTGGACTCATCCCTGTCATCACTCGGGAGGGAGAGTCAGACCCACCGAGGCCAGCAGGAGTGTGCTCTTTAAGCAGCCCACATCATTAACTGGCCGAATGAATAAATTGGATTCCTGATATTCTAAATTAAAAATTATGCTAACTTTCCTTGGGAAATGCCAACCCTAGATACAAACCTATATTAGCATGCTCAAAAGAGCAGTGCAAGAGAAGGCTGGAAGAAAAAGGACCTGGGGAAATTGGAGCACAACACAGCAGTCCTTCTCACTGTCCCTCCTCCCCGCCAGATGCTGAGAGAGGACTCCAGAAAGCCCTCCCCATGTAAATTTCTGACACACAAATGGAAGAGCTGATGGATACAATGAAAGAGAAACTGTGACTATAAGTAACCTGAACTTCTTGGGCCCCTCAAATGGAGCGGGAGGGCACCTGCCAGGTGCTGAGCACCTCGCTGGGAGTTTCATAAGCAGTGCCTAGGGGGAACTGCTCCTCTCTCAGGTTCACTGAGGGCCAGGACACAGGCTGCCTCCTCCTCAGAAAAGATCCTGCTGGCTCCTTGGGAGCCCAAATGGCCCAATCACTTCTCCAGTGACTGCAATTTGAATTTTCCCCCTCCACGGCATCTTCTCTTTATCCTGAACACACTTGTCAGGCTCTGTGGTCCAGCTACGCCTTCTGTCCCTGAGGTCCACAAGGCCGAAGCCTGGCAGCTACTGGTCTTCTGAGGAGCTCTCTGCCTCTGGCTGGCCAGGTCATTGGGGGTGTCAGTGTCAGTGGAGGTGAGGAGCTGTGAATAGAGCATTGAAGGCCAACCTCGCACAAGGCAATCTTGTAGGGTGAAGGGGTGTTGGAGGCAGATGACAGGAGAAAGAGCACAGCTCTGGCCCTAGAGGAAAATCCAGCACTCAACAGATGTTGGCTGAATAAATAACTGACTGACTGAATGAATGACCATCCTTCTCATATACTACTAACATAACAGGGCACACTTCCTATCTACCACTCTGAACCTTGTTGCTTCTGGAAGCTGCAGGTTTAGAAGGCCCACTGCTCATATTTGCACTTTGAGAATCTCTGGCTGCTCACCCTGACCTCACGGGACATGAGCACGCCTCACAACACCCTGCAAACACCCGGCAGCAGCCACACTGAATGCCATTGCCTTGGAAGAGGATACTGGCCAGCTCAGCTGAGGACATGTGCAAAGGCAGCAACGTCTCAGCCACTGCTCCACCAGGCTGCCAAGGTCAAGGCTGTTAGGTTTCTACTAAGGAAATTGTGAGCTTCTAAGGGCCACCCAGATGGGGTCCCTCAACTCTTGATGAACCATCCACCCACCATCATCTATCTCTAGTTTCTAATGTGACTGGAATGACATGAAGATATATTCCCCATTGGGGCAGAAAGAAGCAGTGGTGGTGCTGGGGGAAGTGCTATGACGCGGGGCCTCTAGAAATGGCCACAGATGCAGCAGCCTTCCCATAAAAGAGAGCCCCACAGATTAAACACAGGTGCTTGTTTTGGCCAAGCAAACTTGGGAGTTGAAAGTCTCAGGATAACGTATGCCAAGTTTCACAGCTCCAAGAACAAGTTCATGTCCAGCGAGTTGAGGAAATACAGGCAAAAGTCAAACTTTGATTGTTCAGCTGTCTGCACACACAGGAGGGAAGAGCTCCACATCCCGGGACTGGAGCCAATAGGCACCACTTTCTCATGGTTTGGTTTTTCAACATTCAGACTGGAACCAAACATGAGAAAGGTCAATGAGAGAGGAACAAAAATGGAGTTGTAGGTGGGAGGTGGGTTTTTTCTTTTCCTCACCCACCTACCTCTCTTTCTTTTTGTCAAAAGCAAGCTAAGAGGAAGCATTTTGTTCACCAATGCTTGGATTTTTAACCAACCATTTAATCATACAACCCTCTATTCTAATAACCAACATTCTTTTATCCATTTACTTAATTATCCAGACATTCATCCATTTAATTATCTGACCCTCCATCCATCTATCTGTTTGCCTTTTCTTCATCCTTCTACTCATCTAACATCCAACTATACATTCAAACATATACCTATGCACCCATTCACCCTTCTACAAATCCATCCACCCACGCACCCACCCTCCCATCCATCTACCCCATCCACCCATCCACCCACCCATCCACCCATCCCATCTACCCATCCACCGATCCACTCATCCACATATACATTCAGCTATCCACCCACTCATCCACCGATCCATTGTCCATCCATCCATTCATGCATCTACCCATCTTTTCTACAAATATGTATTTCACACCCATTCTGCCCTGACACCGTTCTAGGGGATATGGTGGTGAGCATCACAGCCCCAGCCCTGCTGGAGCCTATTGCCAAGAGATAAAATCCAACCAACATCTAGTGGCTGTCTCTTTTGTGCCTGACCTTGGAAACACAAAGACAAAGATGTAGCCTCAGCTCCGGAGGGAGAGGCAGATGCAAGACAAGCAGCTGCCAGAACCCTTAAGTGTTGGGATAGAAGAGGTACAGAATCCATGTAGCATCAAAGGAGGCCCTTGACTCTGCTGGCAAGTTCAAAAAAGGCTTTGTGGGAGAAAAGAAACATAATGGTTCTAGAAGATGAGTGGGAGTGAGCCAAGTAGAAAACAATTCAAACATGGTGTGTGCCCTGCCTCTCCACTGTCCAGAACAATATGTAGCACACAATAGGAGCTCAATATGGACTTGATGGATGAAAGTGAGAGAGCAAGATGGTGCTTTGGAGGAACTTAATAGTCCTAGTTGGCAGACTAGGCCCAGCCATATTTTTAATGGAATGAAGGGCTATTAGAAGGCACAACAGTTTGTCCATCTGTAAAATGGGGATGATAACAGTGTCTCCCCACATGGTTGTGATTAGAAATATAGGTCTCACACATCAGTGGCCTGGCACATAATGGGACCCTATGTGACTGTTATTAATTAAGGTTAATAACAATTGGTCATTAATAATATAATCTAATGCAACAATAGTAATGAATGCTCAATGATGCATTATCAGCACATAGCTATTATTATTGTCATAATTTATCATCATTCATTATGCGGATGTTTTTCTGTGCCCAGCTTAATAGCAGGAATTTGCTCAGCAAGCCTAGAAAAGGCGACCGCCCCTGACATGTTCGTCCCTACAGACCAACATCTGAGAGGAGAGTGTGGCCCCGACTCACGAGGACGGCCATGTGCCTGGCCCCACTCTACGGGTGGGTGACTGCAGGAACATGTGGGCGAGCGGATCCCCACCTGACTAGAGGTGGCTGGGTCCAGGGCTTCAGGCTGCTATGTCCTACTTTCTCTTAATAATGCCATTAGGCTGTTATCCATGAATTTTGCTAAAACCTTTTGGGCTGAAACCAGTTTGGCTCAGTGGATAGAGCCTTGGCCTGCAGACTGAAAGACTTCAGGTTCGATTTCGGTCAAGGGCATGTTCCTTAGTTGTGGGCACATCCCCAGTGGGGGGTGTGCAGGAGGCAGCTGATCGATCTTTCTAACTCTCTATCCCTCTCCCTTCCTCTCTATAAAAAATCAATAAAATATATTAAAAAAATAAAAAATAAAAACATTTTGGAAAATTGTTTATATTTTCAGCTGAATGAACTTCTGGAGTAATGAGTTTCCATAACAACTAATGCGTGGCCCCACACGCCTGCCCCGAGCTGGGCCCTGTGTGCTTTATGATTCCATGGCAGTACCTGTTTGCTGGCTCCTATGGCAGGTGAAGGGGTGTGGGGGGGGGAAGTGAGTAGAGGAGGGTGGCAGGGCCCTGACCCCCCTCTGACATGCATGAACCTATCCTCACTTGTGGGGAGGGGGCAAGCTTAGGGCTGGCTGGAAGTTTACAGAAAGTGTTCCTGGACCCTAAGTGGGAGCACCTGGCCAGTGGTCACCTCTGCAGCCAAACAAAGGGAAAGGTTTGCTGCACAAAGAAACAAGCACATAAAGCATTGACGTTGAGCAGGCCTGGCTCCGACTAGGAGTAAATACCACCAGTGGCTGGAATCTGAAATCCAGAGGCCCTGGTGGACCCTCCTCCCCCTGCCCTCCACCACCCTGAAGGAGGGGGGGCTGTTTGGCTCAGTCTCCTGAGTGCAGCTCACAAGAGGGGAGAAGTGATTCTAATACATATTAAATGTGCAGGGATGAGCTGATGGCAGCTTTTCACAAAGGAGTTAGGGGCAGGGTGAGAGCCTGGGATGCACCAGGCCCACCTCCAGTCCTCTGAATAACTGCTCTTAATAACTTGTCTATCTGAAAGAACTCTCACTGGAGGAACCCAGCTCCTAGCACCAGTTTCAACTCCCTTCTTTGACAGGGGGCGGGAGGGTGGAGCAAGTCACGAACAAAGGTCCCATCTGCCCCCAAGGGCCCCTCTTCTGAATTTCGAAGCCGCGAGGCACCAGTTACCTTCTTTTGAAATCCAAAGCCACCTGGAGGTGCCCTGAGTAGAGAGGGGACACCCTGGGGACCCTGCTAACTGCTGCAGGAGCAGCCACCTCAGCAGGATCCACCCCCTGGCCTCTGCTTCCTCATGTGTAAAATGAGGAGCCTGAGAGAGATGAGCCGGCTCAGAAAATGTCTCAGCTGAAAAGGCCTGTAATGAGGGTCTGCTCTGCTCCAGTGCCTCCGCAACTCATCCAATCACAGAATGCATTCATTCCTTCACTCCGCTGACATATTTGAACACCTATGGCCAGACAAAGGGCTGGGATGAAAGAGCATGTCTTAGTGGGACAGAGGCATCTAAAGCAGGTAACAAAAAGGACAAAATTCCAGACCAGGATGAGGACTATGAAGATACAAAAGTGGGGTGATGTTCTAAGAAGGGGTGGTGACAGCTGAGTTAAGGATAGAGGAATATGGTAGGGCTGGCCATGGGCAGATCAGAGCATGCCAGGCATGGAAACAGCATGGAGAAAGGCCCTGGGGTGGGAACCAACTTGGAGAGTCACACCAACTGGAAGAAGTCAGTGTGGCAAGCAGGTAAGGAGAAAAGAGTGACCTGAGTATGCAGGCAGAAACAAGGAGGGAGAACCCAGTGGTCATAGCCCAACTCCAGGTTTGTTCAGAATGAGGTGGAGGTGCACTTTGGTCAAGAGCTGGTGTCAAGACACCGAGACTCCCAAAGGTCAAGACACTACCTCCCAAGGCCAGCCCAGGGCTGCTGGCGCCTCCCCTAGGCCTTCAAGCCAAAGTAAAGTGGCACCAACAACACTGAGAGATTAGAAGCCGAAGATTTCTGAGCTTCCATTAATTGTGCCTCAAGCAGAAAAGAAGAATGGGGAGCTCAGAAGGGACAGAGGGGGTCGATGAACAGCATAAAATTGGGTTTAGAAAAGAAAAATCAATTTGTGCTCCTTCTCAGGAAGAGGCCTGAATTGCTCCTCTGGGTTATTTGGTTTTGCCTTCAAATCAGAAAATTGTAGTTATTATGGCCCCAGGATTGATTGGCCTAGAGGCGGCCTTGGTCGCACCTCTGTCTTTGTCTGCTGAGGTCTGAATCAGAGCCGCTTTCCTTTCCTCCCTGGTGGGTGGGGCAGCTCTTGGGAGGTCAGGAGGGAGGTCAAAGGGCCTGGTGACCCTAATGTGTTTGAGTCATGCTTCTTGGCATCTGACACATGCAGACAGACCGCATACTTTTGATGTTGGGAAGGGTGCCTTCTCCCTTCCTGCCCCCCTTGCCTGAGAGTGTTCATCCCCACCCTCCACCTCCCACGTTCACCTGGGCAGTAATTGCCCATTGATCATCTTTAAGTTTGAACCTTAATCTCCTTGTCTCAGCAAATAACCCCTAATTCACAACCACTTGAAATGCTATTGATTTTATTGTTAATTTAACTTGCAGGAAGCTCACCCCCTCTGCCACCCAGAGTGAAGGAGAGGGCAGGATGATTTCAAACCTCCTCCTCAGAGCTGCTAAAACGCCACCGCCTACCACCTCTCCTTATCTCCCAGCACAAAACAGGCACTCCCCACTATTTATTACCATGCGGTGACCTTTTACATTCCTAACTGTTCTAAGAACAAAGGCAAGAACCCCGGGTGCGTAAGCTTTGCAATTTGTTATTAATTTGCAGCCCTGGGATGTGAGCAGCCGCCTCCTCTTTGGAATGCATGAGGTCCCCGATGTGGGGAGGTGGGTTTCCCGGCTCAGGCCTCTGTGTGCTTCTGTCCACACATCCTGACTACATAGAATAGTGGCCTCCCACCTGGTCATCGCATCAGGGCCACGCAGGGACAGGAGCCATACTGTTTTTTTTTTTCAGGTGTGTGTGGGGGGGAGGGCAGTGGCTTGTAAGCTTTGCCCTTTGTACAGCATCTTTAGAGGAGATAGCAAGGGAGACATTTTTCCACCAGCTGTACACACACAGACACTCACACATGGTGCATGCAAACTGGTGATACCTGAATAAGGGCTGCAGATGGATCAGCTCAAATGTCTTGCTTCAATCCCATGCTACAGCCACATACCAGTTCCTCAGGGGGAGCTGGGGGGAGGGAAGCTCGGTCCCGCACTCAGAAAACCAAATGGTGTTTGTTGAAAGGCTGTCTGTCAAACTTGGCAAAAGCAAAATGTCCTCTTTTGTGATGGCTCATTTATTTGTAAGGTTAATTGTTGATAATTGTACATTGGTTCGGCAACAGAATTGTTGCACAAGCCCAGTTAGATGTTCTGGCTGTTCATGGGCTCTAGCCATGTGGGCTGGATGCAGGCCTTTCTGGTCTATTTTGGGGCCCAGAAGACAAGAGTAGTAAAGTCCAAACAAGGGAGGGGGACAGGGGCTGCTGGTTGGCCATATGCCAGAGCCATCTTGTTTCCGCTCATACCCTTATACAGCCAGGTCTCCTCTTGGACATAATGAAGTCTAGGCTTCCCCTCAGCTCTCAGGCACAGGTGCCCACTCTGCAGAGCCCAATTGCTCCTGATTGGGAGGCTGTGTGACTCGTAGCTGCTCCTTCTTGGAAGACCTTGGACTGGTGGGAGGGTAGGATGCTCTCAGGCACCTGGAGTGGCACAAGCAAAACCACACCCAGATCCAGGTTCACATCCCACTATTGTTCTGTGACTTGGTGCAGCTTTCTCAACCTCTCTGGCCTCAGCTTTCTGTTAAGACTGCCGATCAAACACTTTCTTCAATGTTAACATGAGGGGAAACAGGGTGAGGAGTCTCCAGGAGCCCTCTCTACTATTTTTGCAATTCTTCTATAAGTCTGAAATTATCTAAAAATAAAAGGTAGCCCTGGCTGGTGTGGCTCAGTTGGTTGGGCATCTCCCCATGCACTGGAAGGTTGCTGGTTTGATCCTGGTCAGGGCACATGTCTGGGTTTCATGCTCAATCCCTGAAACGAAGAGGGTGCAGGAGGCAGCCAATCCATGTTTCTGTCTCACACTGATGTTTCTCTCTCTCCCTTTCTCTCTCTCCAAGAAAAAAGCAATTTAAAAATCTCTAAAAATAAATAAAAAGCAAAGCATATACCACAACACTGACTCCCTAGGTCGTCTGAGGACTGGAGATGACGGATGTGTGGTGCCTGCCATGTACTTGGTGTTCCCTGGCCTTTAGGTAGAAGAAAACAGGCCAACTGTAGCTTTACCTTTTTCTGTTCACCCCCCCTTGCTCCCCTCTATGTCTCAGATCAGGGAAACATCCATCCAGCTCCGAGGAGTAATGGAAGTTGAGGAAAGTTATCGTGTATGAAGGAATATTCCTGATACCATGGGAGTGGGGGAGCTCTTGAATTACAATTCCAGTCTCTAAAACAAGTTCCTAGCACTGTGGGCTGCACTCTGGCCAAGTCACTGTCACAATGAGGGCTTGCAGCCCTCCGGTCCCCTAGGCCATGCGAAAAAGGAGTTGGTGGGACTGGCACAGGCTCCACTCTCAGGCTGTGAGGATGAAGGAGGCTTGAAGCCTCCTCTGGCGGATCACCTGGAGGCTCCCTTGCAGGCAGAGCACTCCGCATCATTCTGGCACCCAAACCCGGGGAGGCTGACAAACACCTTGCCTCCATTTCCACTATTAAAGGAAGAGGGGCCCTGATTACAGGGGAGCCTTGGCCATAGAGAAGCAATTCAATTTAACAAAAGACAGAACACTGGCAAGTCTAGAAGGAAGGTTGATGACTGAGATGCTTCATCCAAACACAATTCCGTCCCCCACCTGGAGGCTGCAGGGAAGCCATGTCCAGTCCCAGATTCACAGCCCTAAGCATTGCCTCCATGCAGCAATAAACCATCTTCTGATCAATATTGGCACCGGCTGCCTGTCTACAGCATGGCCACCCATTTAGCAAAGTCACTATGTAATGGAAAACACAATCAAGTTGCATAATGAGTGTGGGTAATTGGATGCACCAGGCAGAATGGTCCAGCTAAATATATTCAGTCCGGTGTATTAATTAAAAGCTGACACTCCAACTACTGTCCAAAGTGCCCATTAGTTATTCTTTGATTCTAAAGGTGAGACATAAGGGATGAGTTACAAGACGATGATAACATGGCTCAACTCAGGGGTCTTTGCAATGAGCACATTGTCGGGGCCTAGATGTGCCTGCCGCTCTAGTAAAGGTGGAGGGTCAGCCCTCTTCCCACCTGTGTATCGGCCAGCAGCTGCAGCCAGCAACTCACTTCCCTTCACCATCCCGAATGAAGAGCCCTCAGAACCACTGGCTTAAACGAGCACTCGGGCATCCTGGTGTTGGGAGGTGATGCTGTTTGGGTGATTTTTTGCCTTGACCCTAGGGCTTGTGCTCCCTTCTATCTCTCCTTGGTTTGTGGGCTCCAAGTCAATAGCTCTTTGACTTGGAGCCAGAGGCACAGTCAGTGCCACAAGAGGAGCAGCCGGGCTGGCCTTCACCAGGCACTGCACCTCCAGGGCCGGAGAGGGTTGGAGAGAAAGAACTTTCAACCCAAACCATGCCAAGCATCAAGGACCTGCTCTCCCCCAACAGGTCAGCAATTCGACATCAGCAGCATTAACAACTCGTATCCTGGACTCAGGGACTGTGTTTCTAGGAATGTTCCCTCCCAAATGACCCTGTGTCTGAGCTGATAAACATTTAGAAGCAGGATAGTCACAGCCACCCACACCGGGGCTCCGAGGGACTCTGAAATGAATGGAGGTGTCCACCGGGAGAACTCTGCGGCAGGCTGAGGACCCTCCCCATCTCTTCCTGCAATACAGCTTCTCCTTGGGGGCCATGAAGCGCCAGCGACCAGGATCGAAGGGCCCTCACCCCTCACGAAGCCACCAAGGGAGCACCCACAGATAGGTGGGTGCTGACCTGACCCACTGCATTTGCCCCCACACCTGTGGCGACACAGGGGAAACTCCCAGGAAAGGGACTATAGATGTCAAGGATGGGAACACTTCTTTTCATTGCATTTCCTCTGTCATGATCCATTTGTTTTGCACTGTCATAAACAGATTATTTTATAATTATAATGAAAGTTTGAATTTCAAACTTCTACCCTAGCGGTGAGGTGAGCAGATGAGGTGAGAGTCCTCATTGCTCCTAGAATGGCCACACCCTGGGTCTGCACGGACCATACCCAGCCAGGTCTGAGGCCAATAGCAAGGCTGCACTTGCCCAGGCCTTGAACTGCCCGACTGCATGTGCAATGATGGCTGCTGTCTTCATGCCAATGATGTTCACCTGCAAGAAATGGGCATCTGCTGATCTGTCGCCGTGACAAAGAACACCTGCAGTGGCCTTCCTGCTGCCACGCAGTGAGCCCATGCTTCCGCTCCTCACGGTCCAACCTAAAGCTGGGCGTCAGCGAGGGGAGGGGATAAAGAGAATGTCAGTCGCCCTGATTTGGGCTGGAGCAGGGTGGAGACAACCTCGTGGGACCTGCCATCCCAGTGATGGTCCCGCTGCCCCAACCCTGGCTGAGAGGCAGCAAGATGCAGGTGACTTTCTAACTGCTTGTGCTCAGGTGGGTGTGTCTCCAGGAGTAACATCCACTGCATGTAGGAAGCACCCAAACCCGGCCAAGACTCTGGGATGTCTTCCTTCCCCAGTGAACTAACCTCTTCTGCTCCCAGGAGGCTCACACCCTGAGGGAAGGACAGAGTGACCCTGACATGTGACCTCCATTCATTCATTTATTCATTCATCCATCAACCAGTATGGTGCCTGCCGCGTGCTGGGTCTGGGGGATGTGGTGATAAGCCCGCCAACACGACTCAGCTCATTGACGCCACCCATTGGCAGGAAAAAGGCAGGCAGTCCCTTCAAGGGTGCCCCCTCAGACCATGCTGGACACACAATGGCACCAGCACAAGGGAACAGCATGAGGTGAAGGCCAGGGAAGACTGCCAAGGAACCTGCCAATTTTCACCAGCTTTTCAGGTACAGCGTGCAGAGTCCAGAGCTCAGTGCTATGTCCCTGTCTCTTGTAGTTGAGAAACTCCAGCCTCTGACCCAGGCCTTCCTTCTCTGTAGATCTCTGGGCCTCTTCTATTTCTACAGTGAGGATGGAATAGCGTGAGCATTGTGTGGTCAGGCTTCCCCAGTGCCCTGTCTGGCTTTATCCCTGATGGTCATCCCAGCCAGCCACAGGCTCCGGGTTGTATCCACCATCCCGCTGAGGGCACTGAGGCTCAGGGAGGTCTGGGAACAGCCAGGCCACACAGCTGCTAAGATTCAAACATGGTAGGATTTGATTTCGACCGTGTCCACTTGCACACCGATGCCCTTGACCATTCCACTTCCTCTCAGGATGGGCCGGACGAGGATGTGCTGGGCCCCATGTGTGAAAGCCAGGCTTGTCACAGCCAAGCTCATGACTGCTTCCTTCCTTCCCTCTGAGGCCCAGCAGGTACATGGCTGCCTTTGCCCAGTCAGCATGAAACACACTATGGTGACCTCACCCAGCTCCAGCCATATCCGGGATGTGGCCTAGGGGGAGCACCCCAAAGGGGTTCCCTATGGAGTGCTGAGGCTGTGCCAAATTAGAGCCCAGACACCAGGTTCCCTGGATTTTCCCAGAGCAGTCGCCAGCCCATGCACAGCCTTCCCAGAGGATGCAGGGTCACCCCACCTTGAGAGGAAACTGCGGTGTTTCCTTGTAGCCTCGTGCTTTTCAGAGGGCTGCCCTGCCCTGTGAGCAGGTGAGGACAGAGAGGGACAAAGGGAGAGAGACAGAGAGGGAGAATCGTATATGTCCCAGAGACAATGGGCAGCAGGCAGAGGAAGCCTGGCCTGGAATCCGCAGCCCCCACCCCACCTTCCACAGCAGGAGCAGGTGCCCCACCCCCTCCAGAGGTCAAACAGCCTGAGGCAGCATTTCCCTTCTGCCTTCCTGGATCCCAGGAGCCATTTGGCAAATGTCCCCAAGGTTCTCAGGGGGCCATGCCCCAGGCTCTGCGGCTGGGAGATAAACCCATGACAATGGCGGCCCCCCAGAGGCCTTCTTCCTTCTTCCTCACATGTCCTACAAATAATAATAACACTGAGGACATTAAAAATAGTCACTTCCTGAGCTCTTGCCATGCCCTGGGCATGGGCCTTGTCCCAGTGAATGCTCACGTCAGCCCCATGGGAGAGGCGGTGTGGTTCCATCCACTCTTCAGATGTGAGAATCACCGAGGCTCCAGGAGTTCAGGGCCCGCCACCCAAGGTTGGCTGCCAGCGGCCCACGGCTAGAGAGCCTTGCTGGGAAGCCCATGACTCACACCATAGGGTATCTTGACCCAGTTCATGTGCTTTACTCATTCAGCTCCTCAGAGGCACAAGGAATGCTGGGGGCGTCTCAACTCTCGGGGTGGCAATCCCGAAAGAAGACCCAACCGCAGCAGCCATGTGAGCACACAAGGACTAGACACGTGGTAGAAGAGCTATCCTCTCCACAGGCTCATCCGAGAGGCCTGCCTCCCTGGCTCTGGGGACTCACTTAAAATAGGAACCCCAGGCCCAAGAGGGGCAGCTCCAGGAAGTTAAGGAAGCCAAAACTCAGGCTGTTTACGGCCTATCTAAGTCTTGTTAGGAAAGACAATGCCTTTGTGTAATTACACTTAATTGAGGGGGAAATTATTTTTTTTTTTTATCACAAAAGACATAGGTCTGATTTTGCTTTTTTTAAAAAATTAAATCTTTATTATTCAGATTATTACATTTGTTTCTCTTTTTTCCCCTCCATAGCACCTCTCCACCCAGTTCCCACCCTTTCCTCTGCCCTTACCTCCCTCCCATTGACCTCATCCATAGGTGTATGATTTTTGTCCAGTCTCTCCCTGTATACCCCTCACCCCTTTCCCCCTGAGAATTATCAGTCCACTCCCTTTCTGTGATCCTGATTCTATTATATTCACCAGTTTATTCTGTTCATCAAATTTTTAATTCATTTAATTTTTAGATTCACTTGTTGATAGATATGTATTTGTTGTTCATAATTTTTTGGCTTTTACCTTTTTCTTCTTCCTCTTCTAAAAGAGTACCTTTCAGCATTTCATGTAATACTGGTTTGGAGTTGATGAACTCCTTTAGCTTTTTCTTCTCTGTGAAGCTCTTTATCTGCCCTTCAATTCTGAATGATAGCTTTGCTGGATAGGTTATTCTTGGTTGTAGGTTCTTGCTATTCATCACGTTGAATATTTCTTGCCACTCCCATCTGGCCTGCATCGTTTCTGTTGAGAAATCAGCTGACAGTCGTATGGGTGCTCCCTTTTAGGTAATTAACTGTTTTTCTCTTGCTGCTTTTAATATTCTCTCTTTGTCTTTTGCTCTTGGTATTTTAATTATGATGTGTCTTGGTGTGGTCCTCTTTGGATTCCTTTTATATGGGGTTCTGTGTGTTTCCTGGACTTGTAAGTCTATTTCTTTTACCAGATGTGGGAAGTTTTCAGTCATTATTTCTTTAAATAGGTTTTCAGTATCTTGCTCTCTCTCTTCTTCTGGCACCACAATTCTGATGTTGGTATGCTTGAAGCTGTCCCAGAGGCTCCTTACATTATCTTCACATTTTTGGATTCTTTTCTCTTCTTGCTTTTCCAGTTCAGTGTTTTCTGCTTCTTTATATTTCAAATTTTTTGACTTGATTCTTGCCTTCCTCTAGTCTGCTGTTAGGACTCTGTATAATATTTTTTTATTTCAGTCAGTGTCTCTAGTTGGTCCTTTTTCATTTCCTTTAGGCTCTCGCTAACTTTTTCCAACTTTTCTAGCATATTCTTGAAAAACCTTATAAGCGTGGTTTTGAACTCTATATCCAGTCATTTTTTCCCCTCCATTTCTTTTGTTTGTGATCCCTTCCCTTGTCTCGGCATTTTCACTATGCCTGGAGAACTTCTGTGTTGGATTCAACCTTATGATACCAGACTTGCAAAACCGAAGAAGCTTCTGTTGAGCTTGGGATGGGTGGAGTCTCAGGGCTTAAGGGACCGCCTTGCCTTCCAGTCGGCCCCGCTCTCCACGGCCCCTGAGTCTCACGTGACTGGGTAATTGCTGGAGCGGTCCTTGTGTGCGCCTGCGCCCGCAGTGCCTCTAGACTGCTGCCTTTCCAGCTCCCCTGCGCACCAGGGCCACACGAGTCTAGGTCTCCAGGGTTTCACCCAAAACAGGGGAGTCAGAAGTGGCATAGTTGGGAGGGTCTGTCTCCCGCCCACTCACAAAAGCCAGCGGCACAATCAGCAGTCTGTCCTCTGCTCAGTGCCATGTGCACCAATAGACCTCTGATCTTTTGCGAGTCCCCCAAAATTCCGTGCACCTTTCCCTTTTCACAGTCCAAACTCCCCCCGTATGAGTTTTGGCTGGATTTGGGGTTTAGTGTCATAAGATAAGGGGTTCAATGCCGTTGGGAGTCTCCGTTTCTCTCCTGCCAGAGAAAGCCAGCCAGGTTCTCTGGCACCCACTCTCTCAGCGTGCGCATCTCCGTACCTCAGCTTTTTGTAGCTCCTCTGGGTTTCTGTGATCCCCTCTCTTTCCTTCTAGCTGTAGAACTTCCACTCAGCCAGCTTTCCTGTGGTTCTGGATGTGTCCATTCTGTTTTTTAGTTGTAGTTTTGAAATTGTTGTGCGAGGCAGCAGTGTAGGTGTTTACCTATGCCACCATATTGGATTCTCCACTGATTTTGCTTTTTAAATTTAACAATTCCATTCATTTAAAAAGCAAAACAAGAGGCCTAAGGGTGGGTGTCTAGGCTGAGACAGGAAGGACCTGGCCAGAGGAGGGGAGAGAGTAGCACTCCGGGCAGAGGGAAGCAGGCGCGACTCTCCCACGGGGTCCAGGACCCACACACTTTCCATCTCTGCCCCTTATAGATAGAACGGAACAGATGCACCATAGCAGCTGCCAACTAGGAGCAGGTGCACTCAGACCTGGCACACCCTGGGGTCCAATCCCAGTCCATGTGATCTGGGGCAAGGCTCTGAGACCTGGTGCCCCCCAGGGGAAGGGATCAGCCAGACAAGAAAATTGCAACTGCCCACAGGCGGGGGCTGCCAGCCCAGGCCAACCCAGGCCAGAGCCCATGGGCCACACAGAGCAGGAGAAATGGTCTTTCCTATCTCAAGGGCTCTATGGACCATGTAACCAATGAGAATCTCAGGCCATAAGTCAGAGAGGCAGGAAACAGGCCTTTTCCTTATTCTTGCTATCACCAAAATTCACTACCAGGTGCTATTCTGCCAGCTGAAGGGCACTGTGGGCTCCCAGGGTTGTGCGGAGGTCTCCACAGGCTCCAAATGTAGAGAAGATCCTTCACCCACAAAGGAGCCCACTGCCCAGCCCACAAGATCTGGCTGGTGACCCCCACAAGCTCCCTACCTTCCTCCTCTGGCCTATCCTGGCCCCCTATCTCCACCAAATTGCCCTGCCCCTCTCTCTCCAACTCATCCAGGACACCAGCTCTAGTTTGGCCAGTGCCTGAGATTGGGTCAGGACCTTGAAATCATTTCAACCTGCTCATCTCTGCCACCCTGTCAATGACCTGTGAGGCCTGGGATGCCATGAGTGCAGCATGAGTGGAGACCAGGGAAGAGACAGTCCCTGTCCTTCATGCAGTTTCTGCAGGCAGGCAGAACATGCCCCACAGAGGAGGCAACTGGACCCAGGCCATTGTTGATGAACAGGGATGTCCAGATTAGCTGGTTCCCCAAGAGAAGTGAGGATTCCAGGTTTTGTGTGAAATCAATGAATTCCAGTTCACAATGGGTTTGTTTTACAAGGTGGGAGACCTCCAGCAGGTGACTTTACCTGAGCCTGTTCAATACACACATGCCAGGAGGCAAAGAATGCAACTGTCCAGGCGAGCTGCTAGAAATGGGTTGGGGGAGAAAAATTATAAGGAAAACCAGGTCAAGTGACTAAAGAAATGGCCAGCTACAAAGGAGTGAGAGGACCCAAGGAAACCCTAGAATCTCTGAACCATCAGAATCCAGTAGGCCAGAAGAAGATGCAGAAGAAACTGTGCTCTTGGGGGGTGATGGAGAAATCTCGCCATTATGGATGGAGACTCTATGAGCTCTTCATCTTCTCATGGGAACAAATGATCAATTCCCAGATTAGTGCAGTGTGACCAGCCCCAGAGTCCTTTGTTGACACAGTGATGATAACACAGCTCCCGCTGGAGGGGAAGGCATCTGCCTCTGTTCAGATGAAAGATTTCCAAAAAAGTGTGGTGATGTCATGGCCATGCTTCAACAGGTGAAGCAAACATAGAACATTCCAATTCCCCAGTACTGTGCAGAGCTGCCACTGCTTCAGAGGGAGTTGGAGTCATTTTCCCTTTGTTCCTGTTTTGCTCTTGGAATTTACCTTCACTTGGTAAGGCCTGCACTAGAGTTCCCTTCAAACTCAATAAGCTGGCACACAAGCACCACCCCAAAGTGCTTCTCCCACCCATCACAGGAGAAAGGGCCCTTGATTTCCAGAGCCCCCATCGCCTCTGTAATCATCATGAGTCAGACTGGGCTGCAATATAGATACTTATTGATTAACTTTTCCCACCATGATTCACTAAGGACTTCCAGAAGGATCACTGTTGTATTCCCAAGGGCTTCACATCACAGAGGTAATCAGTGATTGCTAGGTGGGTGAATGGATGGATGATAGATAGATAGATAGATAGATAGATAGATAGATAGATAGAAAGAAATATGATGGAGGTAGAGGGGTGAAAAGAGAAGGATAGATGATTTGTCAATCAATAATTAAACCAGTGCCTCTCCCATTTTAGTGTGCAGATTCCTCCTCTCTAAAATGAAAATAGTAATCATACCTGTGAGTTGAAAGCCATCATTCTCTCTACTCTTCAGATGAGAAGGCTGAGGCCTAGCAGAGTGAAGTAAAAAATGACCCAGGTTCCCACAGAGGTGACCTGCACCCAGAGTCCACATGCTCCCAGTCCCTGTCTTGTGCTGCTCAAAATGAGATGGTGAGGAGATGGATGCCAAAAGCCCCAGCACATAGCTACTTTGTCCTCTGACTACCCCTGGGGAGGATAAAGGAGCAGCACAGGAGGTAATGCAGACTAAAGAGGGACTCCATGTTCAGGGGAGGACAAAGAGGTTGAGGGTGCCACCTTCATGACGATATAGACTCTGAGCAGCCCGGGTGTACTCAGATAGTTGTAGCATGGTGACCTTGCCCAGTGAGTTCGGCAGCAGCAGCCCTTGAAAGGGCAGCCTGGGGGGTAGACTTGGGGTGGGGGGCGCGGAGATTCCTGCAAAAGAACTGAGGGCAGCTCGAAGTTGGCCTTCGAGTGACTGTCCTCACTGACATCTTTAAGAGCTGGGTATCTTGCATGTAGCCTGCCGAGCACAGGCCCAGAGCTTTCCTGTGCCCAAAACACTTCTCCGGTTAAAGGAGCCAGTTCAGTCAAAGATCTTTGGGGAAGGAGATGAGCACAGGGACAGTGACCAGAAGCCCGGCCTGGGACACACCCCATGAAATTTTCATGTCTGTTTTTTTGCTGCAGACATGTTTGCTGCTTTTTTGTATCTGTTGAGACGCCAACATAATCCCTGAAGAAGGTAAACAGCCCTTCCAGGGTGTTTCAGGGTCCAGTGGGAGGAGACAGGGCTGACTGAGTGCACTGCTCTCTGTGCTTGCTTGAACTCGGTGTCCTGGGGTGTCAGTGCTGGGTGGTCCTCTCTTCCTCTAAGCCCGGGGTACAGACAGGAGATAGATGCTCTGGAGCTGCAGGAGTCTCTCTGTCAGAATGGACACGTGGATGTAGATATGGGTAGTCACATATGCAGTAACTACAGCTACATATCCAGGTTGGCATACTTGTCTCCCTCTCCTTCCTCTGCAGCTGAGAGTGAGAACAACAGCACCCGAGCAACAAGCACACGGCATCCAGGCCTGGGTTCTAATCCTTCCCCCAGTGAGAGGCCCAGATCCTGGGACCCGTCGCTTATTCTGGACAGGAATATGCAGGAACCTGGGGCACCTTACAGTGCAGGAAGGAGGACGTGCTTAATAGTAATACCAAACAACAACAGCAGTAATAATAACAAGCCATAGTGATGGGTTATGACAAAGGAAGACAACAGGAGCCAATGGAAGACACCCAGTGGTCAAAGCTGGAGCACTGTGGGGACAATCTGGATAATGTAGTATTGAATTATAGGCCAGACTAAAAATAAACATCCCTGGGGCCACACTGATAAAGCAGATGACTGAGTAAATCAATCACTCGGGTAGGAGAGACAGATATCCACGGAGAAGAATGCCACACAGCTGGTGTGTCCCGGCCTCAAAGACATGGGGCCCATCCTTCCGTGTGGGCCTGGCCCTGTGGGTTCTTTCCAGAGCAGACATGGTGGGAAGAAGAGAGAAAAACAAAGAGAAACTTCAGGATAGAAAATCTGATAATGCCACCTTGGCAGAGAGATCAGGTACAATTTCAGCAGCTCCACCCGCAGACAGGCCTGGGCCCAGGCTGGGTTGGAGGAAGGAGCAGCTGGCCACACTTTGAAGTCACCTCAGCCTCTCTCTGAAGCAGTGGTTTTTGGTCAGCCAGGGCCGGTTTTATACCCCAGAGCACATCTGCCCATGTCCAGAGACACCTCTGGCTGTCACTAATGGGGCTGCTGAACATCCTATAACACACAGGGCAGCCCCACGACACAGAGGGACACAGGCCAGGATCTCAGCGGTGCCCAGGCCAGGAGACCTGGTCCAAGGAGATAATGATGAAGTTAAGCCTGTAAACTCAAAGGCCTGAAGCTCAGGAGCAGCCTCCACCCCTTCGGCCGGGTGCCCAGCCCTTTCTCACTTCCTCTTCTGCAGGATGAAGCCCAGGATGGTTCCCACACGAGTGCAGTGAGGGTCCGTGGGACAGTTACTGAGATCTCAGCCTGACCTGACACAGCGCTCAGGTGCGCAATGACCTTCATCATCAAGCTGTCCCCAAGCTCACACCCAAGTGTTCAATCGGCTCATAGCTGGCCCAGTAATAAGAGGGCCCAATAAAAAAAAAACAAAAAAAAAAAAACGGGCTCACCGCTGCCACCATCCTATGATGCCCCAAAGCACCTCATCTTCATTTTCTTTCTGTGTGGTGCACCCATCTGCCGGGGCGTGACCATGACCAGCCAGATGACAGGGCACTGTGGACAGAGCTCCGGGCCATCTGCGGGGTGTCCAGACACCCTATCAGATAATAGTCAGCTGTCATTACAACTGTCCCACGACACTCTCCATGACAAAGGAACTCAGGGTGCTGCCCAGCCACTCAGCTCAGCTGACGCTCCAGAGCTTTCTGGGAAAGAGTCTGCATTCCATGTTTACCCAAGTTTGGCAGCCAAGCTCCCCCTACAAAGGAAAGTACTGGAGAGAGACGTCACCAGCCATAAATCTCTCCTGAGCAGATTCTCCTGCGTGAGCATGTTGGCAGCATTGGGGGCCACTGGGCGGCAGCAACTCCACCCTTCGGCACTGCTTGCCTGGCTGGGCTGCTGATCCAGGGCTTCAGGCTCTCCAGGGCTCTGTCTGACCCCCCCCCCCCCACCCCTGCACCCCCAGTGGATGATCCAATTGCTCTTTCTAAAATGAGAACCTAGCTCTGGCCTGTGTGCCTTGGTTGGTGGGAGTGTCATCCCACAAACCAGTTCAATTCCAGATTGGGGCACATGTTTCACATCAAAGTTTCTCTCTCTTTCTTCCTCTCTCTAAAATCAAATAAAACAACTTTAAAAATGAGAACCTAGTTGTCACCTCTCTCCCGAGTCCCCCAATTGCTTTGAAACCAGCCAGAGCTCCTCCCCAGGCTGCCTTGCCCTCCGCAACTCTGCATGGGCAGCCTCCTGTCTCCTCTTGTCTCTGTTCCACTCCAAGGCTCAGGAAACAGTTTCAAGTCCTTCAACCGTTTTGACAGTTTCCAGGAGGCTCTGTCAGCTGATACCGCCAACAGGAAGGCCCAGGATGGTGGTCCCTCTGTGTCATGTCAAGTTTGGTAATTGCTAAAATCAGTTGTTGTTTTCCAATTAGGACATGTAGGATGAACCACACCAGAGACAGAGAGCTAAGAATTTGAGGGACTAAATCCCCTCTCTTTAGGCTCACCAGGTAAAACACAGGACACATGGTGAAATTTGATTTTCAGGTAAACAATGAATAATTTTCCAGCATCATATGTCTGAACCGTCGCATGGAATACACACACACCAAACTTTTATTTACTGTTTGTCTGAAACGCAGATAGATCTGGGTTTTCTGTAATCGACTTGCTGGTTGGCCAGCCCTTCATCAGCATTTATACTTCACCTGCTTCCCTTTCACATGTCAGAGCAGGCCGTGTGCCTCCATGCCCACAAGCACTCACTGGACACCAGGCCATGCCAAGCATTTTCTCTGAGTCCTCTCAGACATCGCAGAAGGACCCCGAGGCCCATGCTGCTAGTGGTGGCATTCTTTTACTTACCGCAAGAAACACTGACTATTTGAACAGCTGCTGTGAGTCAGGGGCTCAGGTGTGGCTAGCTGGGGTTTGAGCCTGGGGTCTGGCATCTAGGCTGCAGTCCTCGGAAGGCTTGTAGGGGCAGGGGACCACCTCGAGGTGATCCACTCACATACCTGGCACACTGGTGCTGAGTATTGGCAGAAAGCTGTGGGTACTATTATCGTCCCATTTTACAGGTGGAAACTTTGAAGCTTAGAGAGATGAAGGAACCAAACAGCACAGCAAGTGGAGGAGCTGGGGCTGGGACCCAGGCCGCCTGGCTCCAGACATGAGCTCTTAGCTCCTTCACTCTTTGTTGTGGGCAAAGATGTCCTCCACACGCATCATCGAGGGAACCACTGTAATTAGCTCTGTTGAATGCTGCTCTGTGTGGCCTAACATATGACTTCAGGCATAAGAAACACCCAGGGAATGGCCCCTGCAGGACCGGGCAGGCCAGGAAAAGTTGCTGGGAATTACCTTATTACTTTAGGACTTGGTAACAGATGTTGTGCAGGGCCATGGGGCTTATTCCCTTAAATCAGCCAGGCATGTCCCATGCAATTAGAGTTATGCTCTTAATTCGAAGAGAAGATGCAATCCATGCCCTGTCAGACCAATTACAAACTCTACATTTATGGAGTCCACACTATCAGCATTGAGCACACAGCTCTGCAGGTGCGGGAAATGTGACGTCAGAGGCTGATTGAATTGAGGCATCCCTAAAAGCAGCACAGTTCTGCTGTTTCAGGCCTTTTCGGTAATTCACCAACCCAAGCCTCTGAGAGGCTTCTGGGCTGCAGGCCCATCTCCCTAATCCTTTCAACAAAGGATATCGTTCCAGCATCTTCCATGGTCCTGGAAACTGAAGTAGGAGACGCCTGGGTCTCTCTGCCAGGGGGTGAGAAAAATGTGGTCACCACACCAGGTGGCACCACCTGTGGTTGGCTCCAATTCCAGGCCCACAGCTGCTGCTCAGCTACAGAGACCCAAATCCCAAAGATTTCTGAAAATTTTCCCACCAGCTGGGCTCAAGGATTCCCATGCCCAGAGCTTCCTCATGAGCCAGCGTCTGGTTTCAAATGTTAACCCTGCTCACAGTCTCTTGCTTTCCTGAGAACATGTTAATTCTGCCCCACCAGGCCCCCCACCTCGGGTAACAGGCATGCCCACCTGCCTTCCAGCAGCAACTGTCCCTCAGAAGAGGGGCTTCCACCTCACCAGTAATATTCCCTCACCCTTTGCCACCCGAGCTCTAAGCAAGAGTGATATTTAAACTGCCTGTGCCAATAGGAAGTACCTCTGTTAATAAATACTTTTGGAGAAGATTCAACAGCAATTCTAATTGTTTCCTTACTGCTAACTTACACGTACTATAATTAGGGCCCCTTGATCCCGAGTGAATCAATCAATAATTGCAAAGGTGTTTCCCCAGATTGGTGAAGGTTCAGCATTGAAACTGCAGATGCTCTGGCCTGAGTATGACCACGTGATGCTTGTGAGTGACGGTGGTTTCCTGTCATCAGTCCCTGGTCTCAGACAGAGTCGCATTGCAGCTTTGGAGGCAGGCGCCCCTAGCACATGCTGGGAAGATTGCATGTTCCCTGGCTCATAGTGTTAGACTGTGTCGTGGGCCATGGGGCATGGAGAGGGCAAAGTCCCAGGCACTTCCATAAGCGATGCTGGGGAGAGGTGTGCTTGACGAGAAGGCGCTGAATAAGCCTATTGAGATGCGTTTCGGAGTGACAGTCTGGAAACTGACGGAAACCATGGTTTCTCTTGGAAGGAGTATTTACATCACTTTATTCAAAACAGGTCTGGGGTTTTCGTCGGGGCCTTGGGTTCCCAGGCACCTGCAATAGTCCCTGGTGGGTTTATCAGCCCCTCACCCAGTTTCCCTTCTTCTGGAAAGATCCTGGAAACTTCCTTCGGCCCAAGAGCTGAGTGAGCATCAGAGCCCAGGCTGGTCCTTGCACTGTATCCTCCTGCCCAGTGGTTGGTTCGGGGATAGACATGTAACTCAGGTCGGCCCAATCACAATGGAGTCAGGACTTGTACAGGAGCCATTGAAGACAAAACTCTTTCTTTCTCCTTGGACTTGAGGCAATAAAAGCTGGTCATGACTGGATTCTCTTTGGTAAGTTAGAGGAGGGTGTTCCCATGAGAATTTTTACTCTGTTACATGAGCTCAGGAACTGGGAGGATTTTACATTATTGGAGAGGAAAATGCATTATTGCATGAAATCCAAGTTTAAAGTAAGCCAGTCCTCAGAAGTTAAACCAGAGACAAAACATCACTAAAACCGAGGCTGCTTGCTGTCGCGTCTCTCTCCCAGGGGTGAGCTTCCTTGTCCATCTGTTCAAGACCATTTTCCTCAATGCTAGAAGGACAAGGCACAAAACCTCCAGCTCGCTCATCTCACTCACACCACCACTTCTCACTCCTGGCGACAGCTTGCTGAGGCACCTAGCCCTGATCCAGCTGAACTGACCAGAGCAGTGGGGTCCTATGCTATACACTTGGCCCCAGAGATCTACCCTAGGGTGGGGGGCCGCTATTTTCAAAGAATGGGCTTTATAGACAACCCCCAATACTTGGCACGCATGCATACAGAGTTTATCTTTGCATTCTCACTGAGGTAAAAGATTCTCCTCTTGGTAAAAAGACACAAAGGCGATTTTGGAAAGATGGGGGCCATCCCATAAGCAAGCACATGGTCCGCTCTGACAGAGTCCCAGTGCAGGACGCACTCCACAGTGAGCAAAAAGAACAAAGGAGCTGGTATGAATGTTCCCACGCTCCTTCCCAGTGATGTCACAATTCCGACAAGGAGTCACTCTCCTCTAGGAGCACATGGGCGGGGGGAGATGATCCACAGCCTCAGTGGCTCCCACTCCCTCCAAACCGGCCCTCACTCCACTTGCTGTTTGATACAATGGTCCAGCTGCTGAGCTTCCTCACCTGCTCTACCCCAGCACTTCCCATTCCCATCCATCACTCTTCCCTGTCTCCTAAATCAGTCGTGATTATTTTTACCTCATTGTATGGGTCACTTTGGGGAAATTGCTTCATCTTTGAACCTCAACTAGGTTACTTATCTAAAGATGGGGTAATAAGAATACATTCCTGAAGTTTGATAATATCTACCCAAAATATGGAAGTATTTACCCTTTAACACAGCAATCTCACTAGGGATCCATTCCACAGATAGACCCACATACATACGAATTGGCAATTGTGAGGTTATTCTTCATATTTTTTGTCATAACAAAATATTGAAAGCCATCAGTGGGCTAAAATGCATAGATCACACTATACTCATCTCCCAGATCTATTAAAGAAATTTGTTTTAAATAACAAGACTCAAAAACGTGTGGGTTTTGTTATAATAAAAAATCAATAGTGGGTCTTTGCCCCCAATTCTTGGCACAAAGAACCTAAAACCTTCAGAATTGATTGTCTTTTGTATGCTAATGAGATGATTGAGTCTGGGGCCCTTACACATCAATCACCAGTAGCCAGCTGTTTAACCAATGATGTTTGTAATGAAATCTTGATTAAAAACTCCTAATGGGGCTCAGGAATTTCTAGATTGGTAAATAGATTAATGTGCTGAGCAAGCAGTGGGTTTGAAGAGGGCATGGTAGTTCTGGCCACTTTGACGCCCTCTCCCCCAGTAAACCTGCTTTTTGCTTCTCTTCCACTTGGCTGTTCCTGAGTTGTAGCCTTTATAATAAAGCTAAAATCAGAAACAAGAGAAGTTTCCTGAGTTCTTTTGTGAGTCATTCCAGCGAGTTATCCAACCTGATCAGGGGCAAGGGCTGGGGAAACTGATAAATTTGCAGTCAGCCAGGCCGATGTACTGGCATCAGCAGAGGGACAATCCTGTGGGACAGAACCCTTCACTGGTGGATCTGAGGCTCACCAGGTCAGTTGTTGGCCACCCGATGTCCCAGAATTTATCTAAGGATGCAAGCACAGGTGGCCAAGAGTATCCTCTGCCAATAGAATGGACTTATATGGATGACTCAAGGCATTTATTAAATATTGGCTGAGCGTAAATGACACAGGAGACAGACAGGCAATGCATGAATCACACGCGGTTTATTTACCAGAGTCCTGGTGGTTTCCAGACCTCAGCAGGCCACCAGGAGATCTGCGCTGACAGACACACACACTGGACGTTGGACGTTGCAGCTGCAGCTCGGCTTCTTGTGGCTCACGGTTCGGAACCAGGGTCCACGGCAGAGGGCAGAGTTCAGGCAGGATGCAGGAAGGGGAGCGGAGAGCGACCATCTGTGGAGGAGCAGACAAGCGGTTCTAATCTCCTTTGGAACTTGTTCTCTTTTATGTGCTCAAGCAGACATCTTCAGTATGTCTTCAGTGGGTCTTATCAGTGGGTCCCAGGTGTTCTGCTATCTGGTCTTTACATGTGGGGTACAAACTTTTTTATCTCTTACACGCACATCTCTTTTAAGGGCGTTCACACTTCATTCCACTCTCTAATATGTCACACCCAATTTCTTATTTTATTTTTGTATTCTATCCTTATTATTATTACTATAACACCTGGCCGGTATCAGAAAATGGGTGTAGAAAAATGGCATATATTTGTTGTGCAGGAAACCAAATGCAGTTTTGGCGTGCTAGTAAGAGTGGCACCTGAAACCATCGAGCAGTGCTGTATGCCGGACTCTGCATGAGAACTAGAGGAGCAGGACTGAGTATTTATATGTCCCTGTGTTTGCACGATGAGACAGTGGGAGGATAGACCAGGAAGCAATAATATTATGACCTGGAGCAGGGTGGGCAGAGGCAGGGATGGGCAAGACTTCCCTCTGTCTACGGTGTTTATAGCTTTCATCTTGAATCAGACAAGCGTACCACTTCCATCCTCTTTCTGGATTGTGCACACCCAATACCAGCATAACCTAAGGGGACTTTTGTCATGAGGATTACAGGGAGGGAGAAGGTGAGATGATGAGGTGAGTGTCAGCAGGAGCCCTGAGAAGAGTCTGGTACTCCTACGGAGGTGCAAGCCCTGCCAATACCAGGAGCCGGACTTGGCCCTACCACCTCTTGACAACTATGTACCTCAATAGGAATTGGTATGAAGTAGCTTCACTTGGGTGGAGATGGGGGAAGAAACAGGGAAGGGGAGGAAGGAGAAGAGAAAGAGGAAGGAACAGAGTGGAGGCGGCAATTTCATGTTCATTAAACACCTCCTCTGTCCCATGAGATGCTTTCTCTCTGACATGAAGTTTTAATGCCTCCTCCTCTCCCATTTATCCCCCCACCTCTTGTCACTCACTCAGTGCTGCATTGTTCCGGAAGGATGAATGAGGTATGCCTCGCACAGGGCGCTGCCTTCATTCATTCAGGTCCCTGACAGTTTCTGGTCCTCACAATTTCCCTGCACTGAAAACCACTCAGATCCCGACAATTCTAAGCATTCCTGCCAGCAAAGAATAAAGGAATTGCATATTCAGTGACTGCAGGACCCGTGGGTTTATAATGGTCTGAATAACAGGTAACTTGATCTCTCCTAAGAGTTGAGATACTTAAGAGTCATATAAAAGAATTTTGGGATTTAGAGAATATCTGTCTTCTGGGGTAAAAAGTAATTATCCTGACAATTTTGATAAATCAAATTCTATTACTTTGAGGAATATTCTAAGTTCAAAGATGTGCTTCCATGCAAAACTTTTAGTAACAATAGGATCTGGTGACTACTTGGAGGCAAATTTTGCAGAGTGGAAGGCTGTGTTCTATGCCTTCAGGGTTTTAAAATGTTTGCTGCATCCCATCGTTTCTTTCCATTTGACTGCTGGACAAAGCTGTGGGGTAGGCAAGGTGGTCTTACCCTGCCTTTTTGTAAGTGATGACATTGAGGCTGAGTTGAAGGCCTGTCTTCCTCAGAGATTTGGTGGCAAAGCCAGGTCTCTAGACTCAATAGCCCCTTATGCTGGGTCTCACAGGGTGCAGCCTGGGCAGGTGAGGGCCTCGTGCTCTGCAGGCCCATGTTTGGTTCAGTGCTGTGCTGTCACCATCTTGAAATCCTCAGTACTTTTGAGCCAGGAGCCCTGTGTTTGCTTTCTGCACAGAGCCCTGCAAATCCTGTTGCCGGTCCTGCTCACAGCTCTATGGACTCCCCTCTGGCTTCCACCCAGATCCCAGAAACACCAGCATGTCTGGGACCAGATTCCTGCCTAGTTAGCTCCCTCCCTTGCCTCAGAGTCTGTGGGGTCTGTAGGCTCCAGGGTCCCAGGGCCTGACCAGGCCTTCGGCAAATATGGGCAGCTCCTTGTGCAACTTCACCTCCTGCAAAATAAATTAGTGCCCATCTCCATCGGTTCATCAAAGTCAAACTCCTTTAAAATGAGTTCAATTAAATCAAGAGGCTCTTGGGTTTTCTCAGATTCAATGTGACAAAACCCACTTAGAATACTGGATTCCTCTCTGCTCTTTAGGTGGGCCTCTTTGTCCAGTTCCCTGCTTCTGATGGTCTCCGGTTCTTAACTGAAAAGAAAGGAAAAAGAGAAAGAGAGAAGAAAGGAGGGAGAAGGGGGACAGGCTAAAATGAAGAAAACACCCTCTCTCCTGACACTCCCAATTCTCAGAGATGTCTTCTAAGTCTTGAAGGCTTAAGAATATTACAATTGGTAGAGAAGATCAGATAAAATGTGGTCACTCCTGGCTACTACTTTTCAAGAACTGTGAGCAGCAGAGCACAACAAAACACCCCCAAAAGGGGAAGAGGTTGGCCTCAGGCTGCTGGCCGTGGTTGCTTGCTCTGGGGCCTGTCCTGACCTGCCGGCCAGTACGGGCCTAGGACAGAAGGCTCCGCATCCTGTGGGGTGAACTGTGGTACCAGGGGGAGCAGCCAGCTCTTTCCTCACACTGTCTCCTCCTGACCACTTTGAAAGCCTTATTTCCCTCGGATGGTCCCCTAAGCCCTTAGTATTTAAGCAGTCCCTCGCTGGTCTGGCTCCAAATTTGATGGAGTCTACTTCCTGAATGCTAACAGCCTCTGTCCTCCCCGAGGTCCAGGGAATGCTGATGCATAGCCGGCATATAACTGCAGCAAGAAAAACCCACAAATCTGAGGAAACATTGAGACCTTTTTATTAGGCATTTGGCAGTATTTCATGAGTTTAGTACAATGCATGGAATTCTCACCAAGATAGTCTTACCACTGAGCCAAACAGTGAGTGTACATTTTAAAAATGTAATTCAAACTCCAAGGAACATAAGCTTGGATTCAGAACACAATGTAAAATCTCTCTATGTAGAGCAGCTTCCTTTTGAACAGCCGCATAAAGCACTGGGAGGAGACAAGAGCTTCACAATAAATAATTGCTTCTCTAGACTATCCAGAAGCCTGCCAGCAAACCATCCTCCATTTCCTGGGGATAGACATTTACCTTCACACCTGTCAGAACTTAGGGCGCTCAGAGAGAATTAACACCTGGTCAAGGCCAACGCTGTCCTTCATTACCCCAAACTCCCCCATGTTGAGACCTCAGTACACACCCCAATGCCAGTCTGTGGTGGAGGGGAAGCAGGTGCTTGGCCCCCAGATGAGCTCGCCCCCAATCACAGGCTCAGACACAGCTGGCTGGGACCACGCAGCTGAACAAGATGGGGAGCCTTGGCGGGGTGGGGCGGGGTGGGGCGAGAGGGGCGCGTGTATGTCACAAATCCTAGTTGTTCCCAATCATACAGATAAATAGGAATTTACATAATTTACAAATAGTTTGTGTTTGAGGCTTATTTTAAAGCCATTTCCTGAAGACGCACATTTATTCATGAAAGCAAATACGGGATTCACCTAATGGCCTTGACCTGGGACAGCTTTTCCAGCAGCTTCCTGCAAACAAGTTCATGGTGCACACTGCTGCTCCTCCCGAAGCCGCACCTCCCAGCTAACCAGTCTGTCCTTGTCACAAACATCAAGGCTTCTTTTTTCTTTTTCTTCTTCATTTCCTTCTTCTTCGTCAAGCACAGCTGAACATATATGTCTAAGTCTTATAAGCCTCTAACTCATCAAATCCTGTGCAGCTAGAACTGCATCTACAGCAGCCCCTCCTGGTGCTGGCACATAGCTCCACCCTGCTCTACATTGGGATCCAAGTGTGTGGCAGCAGCTATGAGATGGACATGTGTTTACTTGCAAAGGGTTACCTTGGAGTTACTGACTCGCCAAGAGAAGTCAAGTCGAAAGCTTCCCAATGTGCCAGACCTCTCTAAACCCCCTCCAGCAGGATGGCCACAGAGGATCGGCCCAGGGCACATCAGGGATCACTGTCCCCAGGAGGAAAACTGGGTTGTTGGAAGGGGAATTCTTGGGAAAGGGTGTACTGTTTAGTTGAGGACCCTCTAGGTGGGTTTTCTCCCCCAGGCAGGACTCTATTTTTTGTTTTCGAAGAGGCAGAAATGTGAACCATGTGGGGGCAGGAACTGAGGCTTTCTAACACAGGCTGGGCAGGCCTCTTGGGAGGGCTCCAGAGGCAGCAGGCAAAATGGTAGGCCGAGGCAGGGCCCACGCTGGGCTAGCCTGTGATGGTGGAAGTCTAAAGACGGCTCTGTCTATCTGTCCTGGACTTCAACCTATCTTGGAGAAAGGAGGAAAAAGAAAAAAGGAAGGGTGTTACAGAAGGACTCTTTACTGGCTAAAAAAAAAGGCAACTTCTCCCCACCCCAGGTCTAGTTGTTTCCCCATTTTGAACCGATCCTCCTCGCCAGTGTTTCCCAGCAATTTCAGTGACTGCCACACATGGAGGAAGGTGTGACTTTCACACCAGCAGGCACTCCTGCCAGCAGCTCTCCCAGCCTAGTTCCATCTTTGATTAGCACAAGCACAGGACAACACAGCCTCCCCTCTGACAATGTGAATCTAGGGATTACTAACTCAAGTTTTACAAGAAAGCAGGGGACCTGGTTTATAAGGAAAGGCTTTTTCTGCCCCAGTGAAGCTTATTCTAGGAGCTTTCCAGACCTGGTGGATACCGTGCCACCAAAGCAGCAAAGGCAAAGCCATGCTTTTCCTGTGTACGGTCCTCGTGTGTCCTTGAACACACCCACACATTCCTACCCCAGGACCTTTGCACTACCTGAAATCCCCTCCCTTGCTCATCCCTCTAATTCATCCATTTTTTTCCTTCAGGTCTTCATGCCAATGCCTTTGTCTATACAAACCAAATTGCAACCTGCCTCAACACTTCCTCTCCCCGTCCTGGCCCCGGCTCTGCACACATCTCACTCAGTATTTTACGTATTTGTTTGCCATCTGCTTCCCCCACTATTTAAGCTCCATGAAGGCAGACTCTTTGTCTTGTTCCCTGCTGTGTCCCCAGCATCAAGAACAGTGCTCCGAGGTGTCGCAGGTGCTCAACAATTCTTTGCTGAGCAAATGCATGAGGGGATGTATAAATGATGCAATGGATGGATGGCTTTAATCATATCTCTCCTTTGCCAAAAGGAGTTTGAGTCTGGAGCGAGGAAGAGAAGAGAAGAAAGAATAAAGAGGCAAAACAGGACCAGCTGGGGCCTGACTCATGCTCCCCAGGGACCTCTCTCTGCTGCCTCAGCCCCTCTCCTCCCTTTCCACTTTTATTATGAATGCTGACAGATCCCTCTTTGGGCCACAAGGAGCAATCTGCCACCAATTTGGAAAGCCTCCTGGATACTGAGCATGGTTTAATCTCCCCTTGATCACTCCCTTGTAGGAACCCAAGCAACCTCAAGGCTGTTCCCAGGAACATGAATTAACACCCATTGCAGCTGTGTGGGTGGGTCATCTGACAGATTGACACATACATCTAGTTTGGCTGCAGGAAACCCTGAGGATCTCAGATGAAAAAGACAAGCGGGGAGGAGAAACAAAGATGGCTGCATAGGTGAACACCTAAGCTGCTGCCTCGCACAACAATTACAAAATTACAACTAAAAGACAGGACGGACACCATCCAGAACCACAGGAAAGCTGGCTGAGTGAAAATTCTACAACTAGAAGTAAAGAGAGGGACTCACGAAGACTCAGAGGAGCTGTAAAAAGCTGAGGTATGAAGACATGCTCGTGGAGAGGACAGGCGGAGGAGGGTCTAGCTGGCTTCCTCTAGCGGGAGGGAGAGGGAAAATCCCAACTGCACTGAATCCCAGCTCCAGGTGAGACTCATACGGAGGAGTCTAAACTGTTGTGAAAAGGAAGAAGTGCACGGAAACTTAGGGAAGTCACGAAAGTGAGTGCGAAAGTGCACACAAAAGTGTGCACACAGAGCGCTGACTGCTGATTGTGCTGCTGGCTTTCTCTAATGGGAGGAAAACAGAACCTCACAATAGCACTAAAATCCAGGTCCAACTGCACTGAACCCCAGTTTCAGGTGAGACCCTGGGAACCCAGACTCATACAGGTCCCTAGAGTGCTCAGAAACTCAGGGGAACCAGAAAGGCAGAGGTCTGGAGGCAAGCATGCATGCAAACACAACTGATCCTCACAACCAATTGGTTTGGAGGTCAATTCCCCCCAGTGATACCAACAACAATCAAGAATTAACTACAAGACTATACACACAGTTCACAAAGGGGTGTACCAAGAGAGTCCACCTCAGGTAATGGGAGGAAGAGCTACTGGGCCACAAAGGACACCTAGCACACAAAGCTACTCTGCCAACTCAGGGAAGCAGCAAAATATGCGGAGACAAAAGAACAGATCACAAACGAAAGGAATGGAAGAAAACAAACAACTGGATTTAGAGTTCAAAACAACAGTTATAAGGATTTTTAAGAATTTCCTAGGAAAAAAAAAGGATAAATTTAGCAGACCCAAAAGGAGATGAAAAAGGACCAACTAAAAATTAAACATACACTGACTGAAATAAAAAATGTTATACAGAAACTTAACAGCAGACTAGAGGAGCACAAGAATCAAGTCAAAGATTTGAAATACAAAGAAGCAAAAAACACTCTACTGGAAAAGCAAAAAGCAAAAAGAATAAAAAAATGTGAAGATAGTGTAAGGAGCTTCTGGGACAACTTCAAGCATACCAACATCAGAATTATGGGGGTGCCAGAAGAAGAGAGAGAGCAAGATACTGAAAACCTATTTGAAGAAATAATGACTGAAAACTTCTCTCACCTGGTGAAAGAAATAGACTTACAAGTCCAGGAAGCACACAGAACCCCAAACAAAAGGAATCCAAAGAGGACTACACCAAGACACATCATAATTAAAATACTAAGAGCAAAAGATAAAGAGAGAATATTAAAAGCAGCAAGAGAAAAACAGTTCATTACCTACAAGGAAGCACTCATATGACTGTCAGCTAATTTCTCAACAGAAACAATGCAGGCCAGACGGGAGTGGCAAGAAATATTCAACGTGATGAATAGCAAGAACCTACAACCAAGAATAATCTATCTAGCAAAGCTATCATTCAGAATTGAAGGGCAGATAAAGAGCTTCACAAAAAAAAAAAGCTAAAGGAGTTCATCAACTCCAAACCAGTATTATATGAAATGCTGAAAGGTACTCTTTAAGAAGAGGAAGAAGAAAATGGTAAAGGTAAAAATTATGAACAACAAATACATACCTATCAACAAGTGAATCTAAAAATCAAGTGAATTGAAAATCTGATGAACAGAATAAACTGGTGAGTATAATAGAATTAGGGGCACAGAAAGGGAGTGGACTGATAATTCTAAGGGGAAAGAAGTGAGGGGGGGGGTACAGGGAGAGACTGGACAAAAATCATACACCTATGGATAAGGACAATGGGGGGAGGTAAGGGCAGAGAGTGCGGTGGGAGCCAGGTAGAGGGGAGATATGGGAGGAAAAAAGAGGAACAATGGTAATAATCTGAACAATAAAGATTTATTAAATAAAAAATAAAAATAATAAAAAATAAAAAGACAAGCAGGTCAAAATATAATAAAATAAAAGGAATTTGGAGAGCCCCATACTTCACCTCTATCCTGAGGCAGTAGCTGAAAATAAATGTTTTGTTTTGCCTAGCCGTCATGTGTCAGTGGCTGAGCATTGACCTATGAACCAGGAGGTCACAGTTTGATTCCCAATCAGGGAACATGCCCGGTTGCAGGCTCCATCCCCACTGTGGGGCATGCAGGAGGCAGCCCATCAATGATTCTCTCTCATCAGTGATTTTTCTATCTCTCTCCTCCTTTCCTCTCTAAAAGCAATATGTTTCATATGTGTTTTTCTCTAAGACCTTGGGTTGTGTGGGCCCGGGGAGATGGCAAGGGTTCCAAGAGGCAGCGTTCGGCTTGCTTTGACGGGTCCAGTGAGCTCCAGGGCTGGATATTACTGAGTTGATGCCACAAGGGATGCCAAGGGTCAGTGCCTAAGGTGCAGGGAAGGCTGGCCAGGGGCAGGGCAAGGAGTGGCTGTCCTCAGCCCTGGCCTGCTCTGTCCCCAGAGATGACTTACCAAAGGCAACCTGCCTGCCTAATATGGGGCACCCATGTGCAGCGAGGTTTCCACTGGCTGCCTCACAGGCCAGATGCCACCCCGCCTCCATGGGAAAGCAGTGTCACCTTCTTGGATGTGGGCTTCTGTCCACCCTGCCGGCCAGCACTGCCTCTCCTTGGTCCAGTTCTTCTTCGGCCCCTGAATTCCTGTGGAGAGAGAGCTGGTTTAGTGAAGCCACCTGCATTTCCTTGTGACCGGTTTTTCAGTGTCAAGTTATAACTTCCTCTTCCCAGCAGGCGGACCATAGTCAGGGCACAGCCACCCCCTGCACTCCAGCCAGGCATCCCGGCCTCACCTGCCCCAGGACCACTGACACCTGGGACTAATTCAACTAGATGGGGTGTCATACCTGCTGACAGCCAGGGTTCCGGTGCAGAAATGCTCACAGTCATGGTCATGGTTCGCCGTACAAGCACAGCGCAGGGTCCACTTTGAGGGCTGTGGGCTCTGGGGAAATGGCGCTGTGGACCTCCTGCCTCGGGCGTGTCCTCGGTAGCTGGACAGTCCATAGGGCACAGTCTGTCTGCAAAGCACAGAGCAGTCAGTGTTCGGGTCCTGGTGGGATGCACGAGCCGCACAGCCTGGCGATGTCCCAGGGCCTGGGGTACACACCCTGCCCCTGCACTTTGGATCTGAGGATGCTTCTGGAGTGGACTGTTCACCCCTTATTACTGCTCAGCCCCCAGAGAGTGTGCTGGGGCCCCAGATGGAGAGGTGAGGAGGGCCAGGGGAGCTAGAGGAGGACATCTCCACACACTCCTGCAGCCAGGCTGGTGGGAGGGACAGAGGTGGGGAGCAGACGCTTCGTGTGAGCACATGGACCCATCCATCTCTCCTAGTCACTGCCTTGGCTGGGTAGTTCTAGTTTCCTTCTCCACCCAAACACCAGCACAGAGCTTCCCATTGACCCACATAAAGGGCCCAATGATCCCAAAATGAAACTTTCCTAACCTGCAGCCTGACATCCCCCGCCTGTCCTGGAATCTATTTTACTTATTTATTTATTCATTCATTCATTCGTTCATCCATTCATTCATTCCTCATCTGAAGATTTGTCCATTGATTTTTAGAGGGAGCAGGAGAGAAAGGGAGAGACAGAAATAAATATGAATGTGAGAAAAACACATTGATGGACTGCCTCCTGCATGAGCCCCGACGAGGGTCCATGCCCTTGACCGGAATCAAACCTGGGACCCTTTGGTCCATAGGCTGACACTCTATCCACTTAGCAAGACTGGCAAGGGCTATCCTCAAGTTTCCTCAGTGCCCACGCCAGCCTTGCAGCCAACACTGACTGGACAACAGCCATGCAAATATGTCCGTAGGGACGCATCCTGGCCTCGAATGTTGCTGCCTCGAAGAGAAAAACTTCAGAGGACCCTTCGTGCCTGTGAGGGTGGCCGATGACAGGACCCACCTTGGGAAAAGGCCTTAGAAGAAAAAGCCTGAAACTGTTTACCAGTTTCGTTCACGTTTGAAGCTGGGAGGAGGTACCTGTGCCATTCAGAACAATAAGGGTTAGACCATGTTTATACTCCACAGTGTCCTCTGCAGAGCAGGCAGGGCTCAGGCAGTGCTGTGGAGATGTTCAAAGGAGATGCTTAGCTCATTAGGACCATTGAACAAGATTCAGAGGATAAATTACCAATAAGTAGAGTAGACTTATGTGGCCAAAGTCACTTACCCAATAAGCCTGTTTTCCTGCCAGTCCTCAACACGACCCGCCTTGGTTTCTGAGACCCCCCCAGAGTCTCACCAATCATCAACCTCAAAGGAAAATCTGACGTCCTCTCCCCACTGTCAAGGTCAAATCAAATTGAGTTTACTTTAATTTGAAACACATGCCATGAAGCCTTGCTGGGATGGTGAGGCAAAGTGGGGGGTGCCCCATCATGACCTGACGCCTGGACCCCACTTCCTCTCCCCTGGGCTAGGCTGCGGAGTGCCACCAAGTATTATCTGTTACCCGTGGTGGCTTTTCCACCCACTGAAGCTGGCCCAGTGCGGAGCAGTCCGAGCTCACCAGCTGCAGAAAGTAGGCAGGGTCCAGTCCTGTTCTGAGCATCACCTTTGCAAGAAAAACATATTTTTCTTGAGGAATGGGAAAAGCAGATGGAGGTGGGTGGCCAGACAATGCAGATACTGTTGTGAGGCAGGATTTGGTTCGAGGTACATTTTTCCAGTCATGGGGCCACATTAAATCTCCCAGTGCTGACATTAAGCCCAGTCCCTCTTTCTTGGTGAAAGTCACACATAAGGAAAAACAAAGCTTCCACTTTCCCATCGACAGGGAGACCTCAGTTCCAGAATTTCCCTCAGCCAATCATGCTTTTCCATATGTGGAGCTTCACAACCTCAGTGAAAACTCTGGGTGTTTCAAGTAAGAAGGGGGCAATGCAGTCTTTATTAATAGAGAGATACTACTTGCTCTACCAGCAGCCCTGTCCTTTCCCACAGGGAGAGGTAGAACCTGCTTCCAGCACAGGTGTTTGATGTGGGCGCTCTGCTGGCCCACCTGGGACTCACCCTAATGGTGGATGAGCCCACCTCCCACAGGTATAAAACTGACTGGCTGTAAATCAACCTGATAAGCTCTTAAATGAGACTGTTCTATCCTTATACCTGAACAAATATGGCCTCAAAATGTCTTGCAAGATCAGTCTTGAATTTAGCGTTCCAAGGGTCCTTGGAATTTGTGTTGAAAGATGGAAGACTAAGGAGATTCACTCAGCACCTTCTCTTCATGCTGCTCCATCCCACAGCCAGGGGGGCTCATCCACCCCCGTAAGGCACACCCCAAGCTTCACCTGCCCTTCACCTTGCCAGCCAATGCCCCTTGGCCACACTGTAGGCCTCAGGATATATACCCAGAGCCCTGTTCTGTCCCTGGGTGTCGAACCCTGGAAGTGGGCCTGGGAATATTTGGGTAGGAGAATCCAGAATACTGAATATGGAACATGGTCTAGAAGGGACAGTATGTGAGTTTTAGTCCCATAGACTCCTTGCAGTGGGTTTGCAGACATGGCCAGAGGAGTGGCAGAGGCAGCCCTCAAGCCCATAGGGACCTGGGAAGGGTCATGTTTGCCCAGCTCTAAGAGTGGATCACAGCTCCTCACAAGTAGGAGGCAGGTCTTCTTCTTTTGTATTTTTCATCAACTTAGCACCACTTTGGACAAACGGAGGCCTCTGGTTGAGCAGCTGGTAACTAATTGTGAGATAATCTAGTCCAACAACTCAAGATTCTTTCCAGCCTAAAATGTTCAATAACTATAAAATTTCACTACAAAGAACTCCAATATTAGCCAAGCATTATATATATGTGGGGGGTGAGGGGAGGAGGGAGAGAGAGAGAGAGGGAAATACCCAGTATCATTCTAAGTGTTTTTGAGATACAGAAAGGCATATGCATATCTGTGCCTTCAGTAGTTAACTTGCTACTGGAGTATGAAAGCAGGTAAAGGAAATATTACAAGTCAGCACATACAGGTGTGTGCAAGGTACAAAGAGTGCAGAGAAAGATTATCTGTTAACTCCATCATTATGTTGTAAAACATTTACATGATGGTCACTCCACCCTGTCAACAGTTTCCCGATCTACAAAAGGGTTGTGGGACACATTGGATGAGACATTTCACTGCATAGGAAATACTTACCAGGAGTTACCAGTAAGGCAATGTTAGCTACTCTTGTTGCTTATTTGGTCTGGGAATTCCAAGTCAGTTGCATCAGGCAGAAATATCCCCTCTATCAAGCCTTTATTTGAGGTGTGTGACTAAGCAATAAGAAGAGGTAAGGTAGTAAAGAACTGGAGAGCCATTTGTCACAGGAATGCCATTCTTTGCCATCCTTCCTTTTGGTTGGCCCATCATTCCACATGGCCTGTCTAATAAGCACTTGTATTTCAGTTGTCTGGCTGCTCGTTGGCATTTTCTGTTTTTTGAATGGTGAATTGGAAAGACCTAATGGTGGAACCATGAAAATGCAGTTAAAACGGCTGAGAATCTTTGACTTTTTACTCTTTGCCCAATTGTTTTAGCCTATAGGGTTTGGAGAATGTAGTTCTTAATCAATGTAGACAGCTCTTCAATCTGTGAGTGTCTTGGTTATAACTCAGAGCTCCATACTAAAGACAAGAAGATGAGATGAACCCAGATGTTCTTAGACAAAACAAGAAAACCCTCCAGCATACTTGTAGATGCAATGTTTCCTGCGGTGTCTTTATGTGATAAATTGCACCGCAATGTACATAGTCAGAACATTCATTATTTGCTCCTTGATGGTGATGTGGGAGTCTTATTTATCACCTAGCTTCTTCTTCACCACTTTTCCCCAAATGTCACATATAAACATTATTAAATATTAACCTTCGAAATCTCCTATATTCATTCTTTATCTGCAGCATCATACTGAAAACATTTTCTTTCTCTCTGCAAGAACCTTTTAAATAAGGGAAGCTGACTTCCTTTTTTAAAAAGATTCTGTTTTTAAATTCAGTGCTGTCTTTTCATAAATGAATTAATGATCTCCATCTTTCTGATCAGAATTTTAAAGGAAAGATACCGATATTCACAGAGGCAACACAAGGAGCTTCACTAGCCAATTCCAAAGCCTCAGGGAAGTTATCAAACTGTCATTCCCTCAGAAACCCACTTTTCAGCCTCATGTTAAATGGCATTCAACAAGTAAATGACAAGTGTTTTTTATAGGGCCCTGGACTAGATTCTGAGTGAATATCTGAGAATAAGATAGACAAGTGGCCTTGTACACAAACAGTCTTTGTTTTGTTATCTTCACCTGAGAATGTTTCTTTTCTATTGGGTTTTAGAGAGAGTGGAAGGGAAGGAGGGAGGAGGAGAAGTAAGAGAAGGAATGAGAGAAAGAGAGAGAGAGATGTGAGAGAGACACATGGATTGGTTGCCTCTTGCATGCAATGTCTGGGAATCAAACATGCAACACAGGCATGTGCCCTTGACTGGAACTTGAACCTGTGACTGTTTGGTCCTTAGGCTAATGCTCTAACCACTGAACAACTGGGAAGGACTACATTTAAATTAATATAGAGGTCAGTAAATTGGCATTTTATGGGCTTCATTCATTGGCAGAGGGATTCTTTAATTTAAAAATTTCTCATGAACATCCCCCAACTTTTAGCTTCTCTTGATTAACTTGAAGTTATGCTAACACCAACCTCCCACTGCAACATGTGGCAATCATCTGGAATTCTATCACTTCATTTTGGCCCAGTTCCCACCACTCCCAGTAGTTTTACACTTGTCCTTCTTTGCTCACCTTTGTGTCTGGCCCTCATGGACACCTGAGTTTTCAATCCCTGGTCTAGTGGAATGTCCCGTAAAGCAAAGGCAGGCAGATCATATGATCCAGTGATAAAATTAGCACTTGGAACTATTTGTAAAAATAGAGTTGCTTTCAATTTTAAAAACTCCAAGTTCTCCTCAACATATAGATCATTTTTACATCACAAGCAGAATGTCAAGGTGACCAATACCTCCTTCGGTCACTTTTCCTCCTGAAAAGGGGAAGTAAAGGGAGCATTTCCTTTGGGTCCATGGGACATATTGCCCAGAACGTAGGATGCTATTAGCCGGTGATCCTGTGGCCTGTTTCCTGGTGGCAAAGAGACAGGCAGGCAGGAGGCAGCTACAGCTGCTGGGCATCAGCAATCATTACTGCTTCTCACCAGTCCCCAGAGTAACAACTTCCAGACTCCAGTGCACTTTCTAACTACACCTGAATTTCAGATTTTATTAAATTCCTTCCTTGGCAGGCGCCCCTTATCTGCTCTTTGAGCTTAGTAATATCTTCCTGGGCAAGGAGGTATGGCTTGCCTTCATTTGCTATCATTTAACCTTAACCAGAAAGAACAACTGGCTAAGAATTTTGTTCCAAAGTAAGACAAGACAGAGTCACTATCGGAAGTGGCTGAACAGTCAGCAACCTATAGAAACATCCGTTCACTTCAACCAGCATCTAGTAGGCTTAGCTGCATGGAGACAGGACAACACAAGCTCCGAGATAGGAGTCCCCTCTCAAAGGACTTAAAAGTCCAAGATTCTTTAGAGCCAGGGGCCAACTTTGATTGTTTTTGTCTCCAGAAATACAATCTCTTCTCTTTGTCATCAGGTATTACCCCTCCATTTTGTGTGAGGTCTTGATGAGACTGTCAATCATTCTGCCTAATCTTCGCCTGCCTGAAAATTCACCAGGTGACCCTTGTGAGGCTGGACCCTTTCTCTCCCACGATGAGTAGAGAGCAATTCAAGATCAGAAAATACTCAGTGTTGTTCAGTTGTATCCCTGGAACCCTAGTCCTATCCTGATACCTCTCCCTTCTGAGCCTGGGGCTACTTCTCCACCAGGTATCTTTCCAACAACTTCTTTTAAGCTGTGTTAGCTGGACCTGGTTTTCGTTGCTTGTGATCAGTGGCCTCTAGCTGACCTGAAACTCACTTTCTTGAGATTAATGCAATCAGCATCTCTTAGTTTAATAGCAAAACCCAGGCTCTCCCCAGGTGCCAGGGATAAGAAGAGATTTCCTTCATTGCAACAAAACACACACACAATATGGTTCAGAATCAGAACAAAGCTCAGCACCCTCGGCTGTCTGGAGTCCTTCCTTCCCAGGTGTGCCCACTGTGAAATGTTTGGTTTGGATTGGACTGCCTTTTACACAGATGGAAGCAAGCATACTACCCGGCCCCCAACACTTGGTTGACCATCGAAGTCTTATTCTCCAGCAAATGTATTTGTTGTCCACTCATCAGAGGCTACCGAAGTCTGCTGGGGCTAGGCCTCATGCCAGACAGCCATTCAGCACCCTTCCAGCCACCAGGAAAGGAAAGCAGGCTGGCATACATGGTTCTTCGGTGACCTCGCTTCACAAACAGACAACACATATGCTCACTCTCTCCTCTAAAGAACATAACCCAAACTTTCTGCCCACAGACACTATGGAGTAAACTGGTTTTACTTCCACTGCAGAAAACTCTAGCATTTTTAAGTTGGAAGACCTTAAGGCAGACTACTCAGCCCTTGAAAAAGCCAAAAATATCAGAAAGTATCAAAAGAGTGAACAATGTTTTGTGAGTTAGTGGTTAATTTCTTTAAGGATCCCCCTCTACCTCCTCACAAAAAACAAAAAACAAACAACAACAAAAACTTTTGGGTTTATGCTGGACTTAACTATTTGGGAATTTTACCAGAATCATATCATATTCATGTTCAAAGAGAGTTGGGCACTGACCCCCACCAACAGATCCAGAACAGGAGTCATTTCTGCACCTGTATTGCAGGGGTGGCTTCCTTCTTGTCCCCAGGATGGACACAGCTGGACCCTGTCCACCCAGAATCACATATTGTTTCTACCTTTTTCACCTCTGCATCCAGGACAGCTGGTGGAGGGAGGAAAAGGAAGGGAAGGAAGAAAGGAAAGGAGGGAGGGAGGGAGGAAAAGGGAAGGAAGGAAGGAAGGAAGGAAGGAAGGAAGGAAAGAAGGGAGGGAGGGAGGGAGGGAGGGAAAGAGGGAGGGAGGGAGGGAGGGAGGGAAGTCTGAATTACCCATGACTTCTAGAGGTCACCATGGAGCAGGCCCCTGCCCTTCCTCCCCACAATAAAGCCATAACCAGTGTGGAGTGTCTGTCCCCATCAAGATAAGAGGTCCCTAGGACCCCCACAACTGTATTTAGAAAGCTTTTATGTCCTGTTACCATATAACTGAACTGAACAATAACCCCAAAGCCACAGACTCTATCATCCATCGCTCACCAGGACACAGACACAGTCTTCCTGAATGCAGTACACACACATGGAGAGACATTTAATGGAAGCATATAGGTCGAAGGAAAAACCTTTCTGAGTTTGTTGTGTAGTGTAGGACTTGGAAGTGTTATAGCTCAAAAAAAATTTTAAAGCCACAAACTGCTCTGATCCCTTGGGAAATGATGTCTACAGAACCCTCCAGATTAGGTGGTGTCCCTCCCACTGGTACAACCCAAAATGTGTCCCTCCAAATCAGGCTGGAGTTCCACCCCCAGGCCCAGTGACCCTGAGGAATTCCAGGTCCACTGTAGGCATGAGACAGCACGTCTGTCTGGCACAGCCTCATTACAACTTTATGCAAAGCTGCAGACAGATGGGGCCCAAAATAGTTCCCAGCCATGGAAACAGAAGGGGTAAAAGAAGGAGCAGGTATTGTTTGTAAGGCGAGGGTGTTTGTAGAGGGGTTTTTCAAAAATGCACACATCCCTTTTAGTAACACACAGGAAGCATGAGATGACAACACCCTTGCTCATTTTCAGGCAATTCACCTAAAGATAAGAGTCCTAGGAACACTCCAAACCAAGGGTGACACAGACGCTCACTGTCCTCCCAGGGGAATAGCTCACGGTTGGTGTCACATCCTTTTTGGTCATCTATCTCCAACGAAGACTTGAGTGCCTGACAGACACACACTTTATCTCCAAACAAGAACCAGGACCGTGATTACAGGGGCGGCTAAGGGAAGCAGAGAAAGTGCAGATGCTGCCACTATGTAAAATGTTGATATTTTATCAATCATGAAAGTTCTGCACTAATTTTGATTTTTTCTTCTTATCAATACAGTAGCTTTTATTTCTTTGCTGCTGACGTTTTGGCATCTTCTTAGTGTGTGTGTGTGTGTGTGTGTGTGTGTGTGTGTGTGAGAGAGAGAGTGAGAAAGAGACCCTCGCCTCACCCTATTCTCAACCCTGCAAGAAACCCATGGAAAGCAGAGCTATAAAACTCCCGAAAAGGCACACACATGCCATCTGCTCACTGGCTTGTTTCTGACTTGTAGCAGAGGGGCTCACACTGCCCAGGCAAGGGCGGGGCTGTCCATTGTGGACATTCGTGCCTTTGTTGAGACAGAACCGCGGCGCCCCATGGCACTGTCCTCCACACCTTCCTCCTGAAGTGGATGTTTCTGCTTTTGAATGACTGGCCAGGGCCCAGGGCCCTGCTGCCCTGTGCTAGAGCTACTGTTCATCTGGGCTGCTGATACATCGGCCCTGAGGCCAGAAAAGCCCCAAGGTCTGTGCCTCCAGGCCTCCCACGGCCAAGTTCTCCAAGAGCTCTTGGCAACTGGACATCCCATCCCTGCTTGTCCAGTCCTGTGGCACTTCATAGATGAGCAGGAGCTGGAAGCATCCCAGGTACTGTCTGGGCCAGCAGCTCATCCATATTGCAGCTACTATCTGGATTTAGTTTCTAAAATCAAGTTGGTTCCTATTCAAAATAGTGAGAAAGTGCATGTGCCTGTGTGTGTGTGTGTGTGTGTGTGTGTGTGTTTGTGCACGCACACACACATGTGCATGCCTGTGCATACGCGTATCTCATTTTAAAGAACTCCATTTGCATATGAAGCATGACATAGAAGAACAGCAGGTGCTTGAAAGCTGAGCGGTGGTTCCCCGGCACCTGCAGGAGGGAGAGACTGCTCAAGGCGCTGGGATACGCTGAGGTGCTCATATCCAGTGCAGGACCCAGAGCCAGAGATATAACCCGCACAGATACCAGCACAGCACGGGGCTTACTCCAGGAAAGCACTGTTTGTCTCCCTGAGTCCTTTGTTTTAAATTCTTGCAGGAATAAACCGCACTAGAGATACCACAGGCTTTTATCTGCCTCCAGATTTAAGGCCAAGTTCTGAGCTGCAATGTCCCTTGTCCCTTTCATCTCGCAGAAATCTAAATTGCCCTCTGGGGTCACACAGGGTCACAACCTCTTTGTACCAAGTTTTCTGAGTGCAAATGAAACAGCTCCAGCCTTGAGCCACTCTTTCTTTTTCTTTTTTAAAAATGTATTTTAGTGATTTCTTACAGAGAGGAAGGGAGAGAGATAGAAAGCCAGAAACATCAATGAGAGAGAGACAATCGATCAGCCACCTCCTGCACGCCCCACAGTGGAGATATGACCGCAAGCAAGGCACATGCCCCCAACCGGAATCGAACCTGGGACCTTTCAGTCCGAAAGCCGACGCTCTATCCACTGAGCCAAACCAGTCTCAGCGCCACTCTTTCTTAATTAGCTACCTTTTAACTAAGCCTGACTTCACACCTGCACAGCCCCTCACCTACTGAGACACCGCTGGGGCACAAAATGGGGTTTTCAGGCTGAGTAACCCCAGCAGAAAGGTCATGGTGTGAGCAGACCTCCATAGCAAACTCTGAAATGTAGCCCCAAGGCCCTCACATTTTAAAGACAGATTTTGCTGCAAAATGTCCTAAGACAAACTCATTAGTCAACAGAGCCAAATATCAACAGTACAATTGAAATTTCTTTTGAAAGCCAAATTTTTTAAACTTAAACTTCTTCTAATGCCACTTCTTCAGACTAGACTCACCCAGGCCATAGTATTTTGTGGAAGAGCCACACTCAAGGGGCCAAAGAGCCTTATGTGGCTCACGAGCCACAGTTTGCTGACCATGGTTCTAGGAGATATACTACTCGAACTCAAAATCAGGATCTAAATATGTACTAGATTTCCAAGGAGGAGACAGAAATGGAGGAATGGGCCAAAACCAGTTTGGCTTAGTGGATAGAGCATCAGCCTGTGGACTGAAAGGTCTCAGGTTCGATTCCGGTCAAGGGCATGTATCTTGGTTGTGGGCACATCCCCAGTGGGGGGCATGCAGGAAGCGGCTGATTGATGTCTCTCTCTCATGGATGTTTCTAACTCTCTATCCCTTTTCCTTTCTATCTGCAAAAAAATCAATAAAATATATTTAAAAAAAAAAAGAAATGGAGGAATGGGAGGGAAAATTTTATAAAATAAAAACTCCATCAGCCAGGCCCTGAGTTCAGGATCCTTCTCAGCCTCATCTTCTCTTATGCATTTTTATTTATCTATTAGAGGCCCAGTGCACAAAATTCATGCAAGGAGAGGGGTCTCTGCAGCCCAGACTGTATGTACCCTCTCCAAATCCAGGACCCTTTGGGGGATGTCTGACTGCTGGTTTAGGGATTGGGCTTAAACTGGCAGTTGGACATCCTTCTCACAATCCAGGATCACTGGCTCCTAACTGCTCACCTGCCTGTCTGCCTGATCGCCCCTAACTGTCCCACCTGCTGGCCTGGTGGCCCCATGCAGCCTCCTGTTCAGTCATTTGGTCACCCTGTGAGCCTGGTCCCCCCATGCAGCCTGTTAGGTCTTCCATTCGGTTGCAGTGGTCACTTAGGTTTTTATATTTACAGATCATTGTTCACAAACAGATGCCCATAGTATTTCCTGGAACTGCTTCCTGGTGACATACACTTCAGGTCCTGGGCAGTGCTGAGTGCCATTGGAAACGAGGGCCTCAGGACCCATGAGGTCCTCAGTCTGCATATCACAAGGCATCATGTTTGCTCTGCTGGACTAGCCAAATATGAGTATAAGAATGCAGACAGACTTGACTAAGATCTCAGTGCCAGGCCTTTAGTGAAAGGGCTCTCAATGGATCATTCAAATTTGCCCCCAATGCCAGATCCCAGTCACTGCTCGCCTCCCCATTAGCAGGGGAGACCCAGGCCAGTGGCTTCAGAGAACATCAGGTCTCCTTCCACAAACACTCCAGTATGCCTCCAGGTGAGCAGGAAGTAACAGAAAACAAGGAAGGAAGGACACACAGGGTGGGACCAGATCTCAGTGAGCCCGGAACAACCTTTGGCCACCAGCATCCCTATCAAGCTGCTTATCAGTTCAGCAACCTGGCACACCTTTCTCAGGCTCTGTATGCAAATCAGATGCTAACAGGCCTCCCACCAAGCCCTGTAGGAGGCTGGGCAAGACCATGGTTGGATGGCCAAGGAGGCCAAACTCAGTGGTACTTGAGAAGGAACTTTCTACTGGGGTCCTCCAACCAGAGTGGGATTTGGCAGGCAGGCCCCAAGCCCACCACAGAGGTTGTATAGTTACTTTACGGTCATATCTTCCAGGTGCTAAGTGCTGACTACATTCCAGACACTGTATGAGCATGTCCCAGGGACTTTCTCATGCCTTCATCATGCATCTTTCCTCGTACGCATCACAGTCAATATCAATGCTGCCACCATCACCATCTGTATTGCTGTGATTATCATGATAGGCAGAAAAACTGTCCCTCTGCCTCCACATCTGCATCTCTATCAACAATATTCTGTCCTGGCTCACAGTAGGGTGACTGTTATTGGTTCCCTGAAATCACACAGTGGATGCACAGCTAACCTCATGTCAGTAGGAGGCTGGGGTTCCAGGTTCTTCCATTCCACCAGGATGGTCTATAATTTGGAAGGTTCCTTCTTGGAAACATGCTGACACCCTTTTCTTAGACAACACAGGGGGCAAAGTTCAATTTGTTGAATTGTTACTTATTATGATTATTCTTTTTTACTCTACTTCTTTGGGAAGAAAAAGATCCCTAAACAAAGGTTATTCTTGTTGGGCTGAGTCCACATGGCAGGCTTTGGAGCAGCTGAGGTGGCCATGCTGTTCACTATCCTAGAGCCTGACTGGTGTTTGCACCCTCCAGGGGCTACAGTGAGAGTGTAGTGTCCCCAGGCCATGTGTGAGTCAGAGCTCCGGGGACTGGGGGCTCCCCTGAGGATCTGTACATCCCCAGTTGTCCAGCAGTCATGACTTCTACCACTCTGCTCTGATCTTTTTATAAATTTATTCCTACTTGCCAGCCCATGTGGCTCAGAGCTTTGAAAACCACAGTCACTGTTATAGCATAGAGATGCTCCCTTCATTGTGTCCCAGGAGGGATTAATAGAGGGCAGGTCCCCTCCATTCTTAGAAACAAAGTGGGGAGGAACACAGTGGATCCTGCTGGGTCTCTTGAAGTTCCATCAGCCATTCGATGGGCTAGCTCCACTGTCCAGCCAAGGAAAGTCATGAAAATCAGACCATCTCAGCTGCCTCCAACAGAGAGAAGAATGGCAGATGCCAGACAACCTGGGTTCCTCTTTGGGGGCCATGGACTTTCTAGAGGATACAATGGAAGTTATATGCACCATCACTGAGAAAATTCCTCCTCCCACACCAGTCCGCAGGGAGGTGCGGGCCTGTGGGGAGCATCCATGCTCCTGGAACAAGAAGCCTTATTTCTGGGAGAAAGCTGTGCACACCAGAAACTCAGCAACAGCAAAGCCAGGAAAGCACCAGCAAAACTTGGCCGGAGCTCTTGTGTGGGCTGCATGCTGGCAGAGAGGGCTGGCTGACCCAGCTCAGTCTAGAAGAGCTGAGTGTGTGGGAAAACCTGGGAGAACCAGAGAACCTTGGTTCTCTGAAATAGTTAGGGAGTAGTGGGTCTCTCGGGCCTGAACCGGACGTCAACTCTCCACCCGAGATGCAGAGCAGATCTCAGCCCAAATCCCAGCATCCTCCTGCTAAGTAGACTTTTAGATCCTTAACTGTGGCGTGGAGGACTACACTCACAGCAAGCCTGTACCGCTGCAGACATCCTTCCTGAATAAAGGAGATGGCTGATCCATCTCTGCTGCCAACTGAATGAGCAGTAAGAGGAAAGAGAGCCAAAGCTGAGAATCACCTCAAGTTCAAGATTCTTACTTAAGCATGAAGATCAAGATGCTCTGGGTTCCCAGAGCAGCCAGAAGCTGGGACAGGGAGGAAATCATACCCTGGAGGAGTTCTGAGACACCAGGAGGGTCTAATAAAGAAGAGGGGGTGGCAGCTAAGAGAGAGACGTGGGGCTGTGATGGCAGAGGCCTGGAGAAGACCTTGCTGTGCCACTGCTACTCCTTCAGTGTGACTGAGTAACTTTTCCAATTCATTTCTCCAAACCCACGTTCCCTGTTCCTATAGCATCTGGATCACCGGCCACACAAGACCCTTGAAATCACTTGGTCTGGCCCTGCCAAAGCATTAGAGGTAAGTTAATTCAATGTTTGGCCAAACAGAGCAGGCTGATTTTTATAAAAACCCAAATGGCCCTTGGCAGGAAAAGGTTCCCACCCCTAGTTTAAAGATAACAATGGACCAATCTACATACCAAAGAATAGTTTGGAAAAGGAAGGAGGAAAGCAAGGAAGAATAAAGGAGGGAGGGAGGAAAGCAGGAAAGAAAGAAAGGAGGAAAAGAGAAAGACCATCTGGAAAAATCTTTCTTATAAAAATAATTTTGCTTGTCTAACTTCAAACTGCTCAAGTCTGGCTATTGTCATTTTTGTTTCCCGAGTAGTTCACGGGACGCCCAAACACCATATTTAATCCCTCTCCTGGTGTTTAAAATGGGCCTGGGTCAGGGGGAGAGGAAGGTGTAAATCACACTGTGAGGGAAAGTCATCATCATGTTGGCTGTCCTGGCAAAAGTCAGAGATTGAGGCTTCGCCTCAGCATGCAAGCCACTCAAAATGAAGACAGGGTTCCCATGGAGGGCAGGGGTTGGCCTAGCCTCCGATGCATGTCAGCATTGGGGCTTGGGAACGGGCAGAGGACCCAGGTAGTCTCCGAATTCTCTTCCCTTCTGCTCACCTCTGCCCCAGACCCCCTGCCCCTAACTCAGGGGGCTTTTTTCTTTCTCCTTTTAGATGAATCCACAGCTTAGGATACGTGCCAAGGCAAGATTCAGCCCCTTGGTTGACTACCCTGAGTGATGGGTTCTGAGACACTCATTTCATCAGATCGCAAGGCCATGAGGCTATAATAAAAGGTGACCCTGACCATTTTCTGTGGGCAGAAGGCAGTCAATGGCAGCCTGGTCTAGGAGCCCCTCAAAGGGAAGCTAACAGGGTGGCTGCCATCCTCCCTGCTGCAGACTGACTGTGTGTAGAAGCCTGAGCACACACAGCCCATCAAGCACCATTCAGCATCAGGAAGGGCTATGTGGTTTGTGAGGCCCAGGATGAAATGCAAGCATGCACCCTCTGGTTCAGAAAGAATTAAGAAGTTCAAGACGGAAACAACAGAGCATCAAACCAAGGGTGGATCCTTCCACACCCCAGAACCTGTGCCTGAGTCCAGTTGCTGGGTGAACTGCTCTGTCTGCCATTCTGCCATACCAGTGACTTTCATGTTAATCCCAGATGCCATGAGAGGGCTCCCTGTAAAGCTGCCTGGTTTGAAAGACAGCTGATCCCTGGGCTCACCCTGCTCTGCATGTCTTTCTCCAGGAGTCTGTGGAGCAAGGTGGCAAGTAAGTCCATGGTTGCTCAGAGGTAAATTGGCTTGGGATGGAGAAAACTGTGAGAGGCATAACAGAGCTGTGTTTTGGCCCAGGGTTCCCGTTCACAGCAGTGACTCGAGAAGCAGCCCTAGCAGGGGGCTGAGAGTCCTGAGAGATCCCAAGACCATGCAGGGTATGAAATGCACCAGATTTAAGAGACTAGGAAGGCAAGGCCCAGCCCTCTCCACTGCAGGACAAAGCTTCAGCTCTTGCTGGGTCTCCTGCCAGCTCAGTCCTGCCTGTAGATCAGGGTGTGATCTGCATCCCTGGGAGGGCCTGGCAGGGAAGTGAGCTGGGAAAACAGCAGCCCCTCCCAGCAGAGCACTGCCCATGGCCTGGGTAGGGTCAGCTTCACGGAGGGCAGATCCAGGACCCAGAGAGTCCTTAGGACCTGGAGGGGAGTGGGAGGCTGTCAGCAGCAGTGGGTGCAGAGGGCCATAGGAGCCAGCCTATAGGAGGGCCTCTCTGCCCTCCACTCCTAAGAAGAAAGGAGCCTGGGGAACCTCACCCTGAATGACAGGTTCCACAGGCCCTGCCAACCTTGCCAACCCCCCTCCACCCCTCAGCCCCCAACTCCCCACCCACCCACCTCCTGTTCCCTGAGGACAGGCTGCTCTCAAGGAATTTGAAACTCCTTGGAGCCTGATAGGGTCAGGAAGGGGGATGGCCCTGCAGTCCCCGGGGCAGGGGCTTCCTCTGCCTCAGAGGGACTTCTCAGGTATCTAATTCCTCTGGCTGGCTCATGTCACTGGAAGGGGGCTCCCCTTCCACTGGAGCAGAAACTCTGGGGTTATATTTCTCCAGGGCCAGGTCCTCCCAGGGGATGGGGGTCACATCCTGACCTACAGATGGGACTGGACTGGCAGGAGACTCAGCAAAAGCTGAACTCTGGGCCAGGCAGGCTCTGGGCTAATGGGGCTGGGTGGGACCAGGTCCTCTGGGATATGAAGCTGTAGCTTGGCACAGGAAGCCCACCCCCCACCTCCACCTCCCCAGGCACGTCTCCACCCCCAGGGCTCACTCACTCAGGGGTATTGATCCAGATGATGTCCAGGTGGCAATAGTAGACACACTCCTTGTCCTTGTAGGTGAAACACGTGCAGCGTCTGGCTCTGCGGCGTGCAGGGCCCCCCTTGACCACCTGCTCCCCAAACCAACCTGGTCCCTGCTCTCGCCCAGAGCTCCAGGTACTTGGGCCCTGCGCTGCAGTCCTGGCCACAGTCTCGATGTACCCCTCCAATCTGGCTGCAGGCTGGGCGCCAGGCACCAGTCCTAAAAGAGGCAGATTAAGGGGCCCCTGAGCTGCTTGGTGTGATGCCCCCCTGCCTCCACTTCCAAAATCCTGGCAGAGGAAGACCCCCAAACTGTCTGCAAAGTTTGCAAGCTAGTTGCACTTTCCAGAAAGTCTCCAAGCAATGCCAAATGTTCTGAAAAGTTTGCAAAGCTATGTGCCCAGTTTCCGAAAAGTTCTCAAACTATGTGTGTACTCCAGCTCGCAACTATTTTCACTTTCTGCAAAGTCTGCAACCTATTTGCACCCACTGGTAACTTGCAAGCATTTTGCACACTTTCTCAAAATTTTGCAATCATTTTGCAGTTTCTGAAGGGATTGAAAACTTTTTGAAAAATTCCAAGTTAATGAAAAACTGGCGGAGGCAGATCAGGCCACAGGTCTTTAGTCTGTGCATGGCCTACACGTAACCTCCAGAGCCCCTGGGGTAGTTTGTGCTCCCGCTTCTCCCCCAATCTCCCCGCAGGAGCTTCCAGGAATGGCGAGCCCAGGCAAAAGGCTGCTCCTCGAAATGCACCCTTCCCTGCGTCCCCCAGCCCCAACGTCCTTTTGTGTGCGCTCGCGCCAGAAGAGGCATCCCGCCCCGCCCCGCTTTTACCTGCAGCGGAGGTCACTGTGAGCCCGAAGAGTAGCCACAGCTCCAGCTCCATGAACCCCGATCAGGCGCTGGAGCACCGGGCCTGGAGGACACACCTCTGTGGCCCCAGAAGGGTCTCGGGCCTCACCCTCCAGCTATGGGGTTTAATGAGGGCCTCTCACTTGCTGGGTCCCCGTTCCCGCCAGGAGTTGGCTGCAGAGATCACAAACTTCAGAGCACGCTGCCCATCCCTGCGCAGGGAGGCCGGTTGTGGGCTCAGGCTTTTCTGGCTCCCGCACCACCCCCTCTCCTCCCCGCCCCCCAGAGGGCTGGAGCTGCGCGCAAAGCCTTTGAACCCAGGCGCTCCGGGGGTCTCCTAGCACTGAGGAAGTGTGAGCACAGCAGCCCCGCAGCGCACCCAGCACTGCAAGGGGTGGGGGCAGTGCGCAGGCGGGTGCAGTGGGGTGTGGGCTGGGACAGCTGCTGGGAGGCCACACAAACACACACACACACACACACACACACACACACACACACACGGGCACACACTCGCATTCACATTGCCTCTGCTGTTTCTCTGCTGCTCCAGGACCTGCAGCTCCCACTCCCGAAGGGAATAGGCAAGATAGAAGAGTGCAGAAAGGCTGCTATCTTTCACCTCAGGGGCTAAGGGAAAGCAACTTGTCTCACTGTTCACCTAATGACACCTTACCGTCCTTGCACAAGGCCTACCTGCCAAGGCCCTGGCCGTACTTTACACTTCTGACTCAGGGCACTGGCTTGTCTCCCTGCCTCTCCCAGGAGCTCAGAGCCAGTGGGTGTGGGCACTGGCTGGGAGCAAAGTCAGCCAGGCAGGGTTAGCGGTCCTGGGGTGGCCTGGACTTGCTTATGGACCCTGCACAGGGGGGTAGCCTCGAAGAGAGGCAAATCCCCTCCTTCAGAGTCCACGTGCTGGCTGCTCTCCCAGCCCATTGGGGACCTGTCTTCAGCATGAAACATGCCCAGAACAGGAGGGCTAGTCTATTTTGTTCTTTACCAAGGCCATCTGTGTGTCCCTGGGTACATAGGAAGTAGTCACGAAAGATTTGTGGGTGAATGGATGGATGAATGAATGAATGGATGAATGCTTCCCATGAATTAGGCCCTGAATACTGATTCCTGAGCACACCAAGAAGCCCTTGTAGTCCCTCCTTAGCAGTGTTCCCTACCAGAGGAAAGGACCATAAGGAGGGGCAGCGCTCCCCACCACTGCTTACCCTATCTGCTTGGATTGGATTGGAGAGGACCTCCAGGGAGAACCTAGGACACCACAGGGAGTCACGGGCCAAGGGGAGGAAAAGAAACAGGTCTGAGGCCCTGCGGATGCTCCTCATATCTCAGGCCATTTTCAAATTAAAACATGTCTGAAATCCTTTGACACTCCTCCCATAAAATGTGATGTTGAATACCACCCTTATCCTCTTTAGCCTGAATGACCCACTTCTAAAAAACAGTGTAACGAAAGTGATAAGAATGACTTCTGGGAGAAAGTCATAAAAGATGCTACAATTTTCACCTGGCTCTCTCTCTCTCTTGGGACATTTGTCCTCTGGATTCAGCCACCATGCTAGGAGGAAGCTCAAACAAGCCTTCACATGGAGTATTCACATGGAGATGGAGAATCCTACATGGAGAGACACAGGTCTCCCAGCCAATAGCCAACAACAACTAATATGTAAATGAATGAGCTTCAGATGACTGGAGGCCCCAGCCTTCAAAGCTTCCAAATGAGGACTAGCTGCACCAACTGTGCCCTGTCTGAATTCTGACCCACAAAATCCATGGGCATGATGAATGGTTGTTTTGGACCACTCAATTTTGGATGACTTGTTCTAGAGCCATTGTAACTAAAATAGTAGTCAAGCATCAGCTCAGTCCCCTGCCCAGATCCCTCCCGTTCTTCCAGTCCTTGAGTCCAAGTCAAGGAATGGAGAGTGATAGACACCTCTTTGAGGGTCATTTGCTGCCCACAAGGACAAGTTCTGTGCTCCATAACTTGAGAAATAGAAAAACCCAAAAGCGTTTCTTCTAAGAGTAAATTCTGCTCCACTGGGCTAGAATTTGGATTACTTCATTATTATCTACTAGAGGCCTGGGTGCACAAAATTCATTCACTGGGGGTTGGGGGTAGGTCCCTCAGCTCGGCCTGTTCCCTCTCTCAGTTCAGGACCCCTCGCTTCTTACTGCTAGCCTACTCTCTGCTCCTTACTACTCAGCTCGTGACTCCTTAGCACTGCCCCAGAGGTGGGTGAGGCTCCCACCACCACTGCTGTGCTCGCCAGCCATGAGCCCAGTTTTTGGCTGAGTGGCCCTCTCCCTGCTGAACATCTGCCCCCTGATGGTCAGTGCACATCATAGTGAACAGTTGTTCTGGTAACTCGGCTTTAACGGTAGCTTAGGCTTTTATTATATACATTCTTTGGAATTAAAATATCCATCACACACTGTATAAAATAGTATTAGATTGGAGGATGGCTGGAAACAGAAAATACACTAATCAGCTAAAAGGGGTAAATGGCTAAAAGACATTTCCTGATGTGTTCAGACTGTGAGATGTCAGAGCTAGTAGGCCACGTGCTGTGTCCACTGCCCTCTGCAGCTCGAACTAACACTGACACCCCTGAACAAGCCTGGGAGGCAGGTGGCTGCAGGGTCGGGATGGTGCTGGCCTTGTTAAACCATCACCACCATCAATTTTCTTGGAGTCTTACAACCCAGTTGAAAGCAGGAAGTCCAGTGAAGAGAACATGGTCCAAGAGATCGTCTGAGGAGGCAGACTTTTCACCAGTCCTCACAGCAACCTGAGTGCTATGCTTGGAGGTGGCACTCATCATGACAGTCACCAACACCCACGCACAGTGACAAAGTTCTTTCTTCTCTCCTGTCCATTTCTTCTGACTGTGCCCAGAAGGACACCTAGGCTGGCTGGGTCTTTAACAGCCTCCGACAGAATCCCTTTTTGTGCTAAGAGAGAACAGGCCACAGGCTTAGAGCCTTGGCAGACCACAGAATCTAGCTAAACTTTTGTTCTCCATTTTATTTTATTTTATTTTGATTATAGGTCCCTAAGGCAAAATACCTGAAACATAAAATTGACCATCTTAACCATTTTAAGTGTTCAGTGGTTTTAAATATATTCATAATGTTGTTAAAACATCACCACCATCCATTTCCTTATATTTTCATTTTGTACAACTGAAACTGCACCTAAATAAACAGTTGTTAAACAGTGACTCCCTATTCTTCCCTCCTCCCAGCTGCTGGAACCATTCTACTTTGCATCAGCCTCTATAATTTTGACTACTCTAACTACTTCATATATGTGGAATCACCTAGTATTTGTCTTTTTGTGTCTGGCTTATTTCACTTAGCTAATGTCCTCAAGGTTCATCCATGTTGTAACATGTGTCAGAATGTCCCTGCCTTTTAGGGCTAAATAATATTCCATTGTATGAATAGACCACATTTATTTATCCATTCATCCATTGATGGGCACTTGGGTTGCTTCTACATTTTAGCTAGTGTGAATGTTGCTATCAACACAAGTGTGTAACTATCTCCTTGACACTCTCCTCTTAAATCTTTTAGGTACATACTCATAAGTGGAATAGATAAATCATGTGATAATTCTATTTTTAACTTCTTTTAGAAATGCTATACTGTTTTTCATAGAGGCTGCACCATTTTACATTCCCACCAACAGTGTACAGGGTTTCAATTTCTCCACATCCTCACTACACTTGTTATTTTGAAGGTTTTTTGGTAGTAGTTATCCTAACAGATGTGAGGTGATATCTAATTGTAGCTTTGGTTTGCAGTTCCCTGATGACCAGTGATGTTGAGCATTTGTCATTGGCCATTGGAGAAATGACTATTCAAGCTCCTTGATCATTGTTGAATAGAGTTGTTTTTTGTTGTTGTTTTACTTCTGTAACATTGTTTATTTTCATTCTGCTTATCTTTATATTTACCTTTCATTTATGACAAGTGATGCTGGTTTTTCATGTATGGTAAATAAAATAAATCACATGGGTTTACTGAAGTAAAATAAAAGTAACCTGAATTGAAATATGAAGAAGTTATTGTAAAGGTGGTATGGAAACTTGGCAAAATCACAGAGCTGGTTTGCCCACAACCCAAATCTGGAAAGCTTGAATGTAAAGGAAGCTAGGTAAGGAGGAGGGGGAGGAGAAGAGAGAGAGGGGAGAGAAAGAGAGGATGAAGACAGAGGGAGGACACGGGAAGGAGCATGAGGAGCAGAGAATTTTGATTATAGGTCCCTAAGGCAGAGGACAGTGAACAGCACCAGAGAGTGCTCATCATTCTTGAAAAGAGCATTTGAAAAGAATCTGTGGAAATTAATAAAACATACTATATATTTGGGAAACTTGAAGGTACAGAGGAATTTCAAATATCCAAATCAGTGATGATTTCTGATAACTTACTGTCATGGAGAAAAAGGCCAACAGACAGTAAGACATCTCTCCACACCTTTGGCACTGCCTTGGGAACCCCAGGGCTTGATCCTGTCCTCTTGCGATTGGAGCCACCTGGTTGGATATGGGAGGAAGGAGGACTTGGGGAAATCAGATGGGAGTCAATATTGTCAGCACCCATTTGTCCCCTTACTGCCACATTGATTGATTTGTTAACCTTAATTTCGCTGTCAAAGACGCTGGCTATTTTTGTCCACCCTGCACCTGCTCTTTGCCTTCAGGTCACCAGCACTTTGATTCTTCTTTGGGGACTCACCCACCCTTGGCCCATGTGGTCAAGTGGATGGTACTCCAAGGTAGGTCTGTGACTAAGATCTAGCTAATTGGTAGATCCACTCCACTTGGCCACACTATTGGTCAGGCAGGAGCAGGTTGGATGAGATCAGAATCAACCTCAGGACTTTTGCTGGAATTTGAGAAAGAAGTTCCCTGTTCAATAGAATTATAGAGAAGAAGGGAAATGTGCCACCATCCCACCATGAAGCAAGGCCAGCCTAAACATGGACTCAACACAGAAGAAAATGGGGTCAGGAGACTGGGTTGATGTCCTAATTCAGCCCCTGGATTCAGCTGGGCCTGAAATCCACACTATTCATTGTTAATAGCTCATCATTTCTCTTTTGTGTGAGCATATATGGGATTCTATCACTTTCAAGTGAACAATCCCAGTTCTCCTGGGCTCCAGACTAAGCAGTGTGCAAAAGAAACACAATTCACATGATTCAAGGGCAGATTGGTAGTGAGGGTTTTAATGACTGTTTTGCCCTTGTAACTACTCAACAAAACTCAAACTATCATTATCCCCATTTTATAGATAAAGAAAAACCCCCAATGAGATTCACAAGGTTCAAGTGACTGGCCTATGGTTAGCAGCTAGTAAGTGACAAAGTCAGGATTCAAATTCAGTCCTATTCAGTTCCATGGTCAGAGTTCACAGCCATTAGCCAGCTCTGGTTCTTGAGCTAGTACCCTAAGTTTATAATCACACTTGGCTTTTTCTGTGTATCAGTGACGAATCATTCCTCTCCACTGGTCTAGTTTCCTTAGTCACATAATCTCTAATGAAAGGTCATGTGGAGGAACGATGGCCTCATGCTTTCTGTGTGGAGGACACTCATGAATGGTCCTTCTCCTTCCTCTTCTAAAGTCGGCCAACACTCTTGATGGCTCTTCACTCTCTCTGTTATCAACCATGCCCCTAAGAGAAGCCACAGATCAAGATACTCTGGGCCTTAGCCAAGGGCATGGCTAGGTCATTCTGTTTATTTTTCATCAACTTTTTTCAATCTGGCAGATGTATAGCTGTATCTTTGAGATGGTACCTCTCACTCCAACTTTGATTCAAAATCCAGCCCTTAAGAACACAGGGTGCAACACAGGATGTATTTGGGTAAGCATCTCCTCAAGTGGCTCTCCATGTGCTTTATGATTCCTTTGAAGATTGTTTTCCTTAAAATTTAAGGCATTTAAGTGAGAGTAACATATTACAGTATGTAGTTTTCCATTATCCTGGAGTTTCTTCCTCCTGCTTACCCTACCTAGTGGAAACCCAAAACCAACTCAGAAACATGATAATTAAGTGTTTTTCCATGTTTTCCAGGTTTCAGCTGTGTGCCTCCCCATTGTCACGTGGTTCATTGTAAGATGCACCTGGAGGAGGGACCAGGTTCCAAATTCGTGGCTTTAAAAGCAATGTAGCTCAGCCTGTGTGGCTCAGTGGTTGAGTGTCGACCTATGAACCAGGAAATCACAGTTCCATTCAGGGAAAGGGCATATGACCACATTGTAGGCTTAATCCTCAGTGAGGAGGGTGCAGGAGGCAGCTGATGAATCAATGGTTCTCTGTCATCATTGATGTTTCTCTCTCTCCCCCCTTCATTTCTGAAATCAATAAAAATATATATTAAAAAATAAAAACAAAAGCAGCATAAACTATATATAAAGTTCCCAATGAAATAAAATGATCACAATGAGTCTCACACTTCAGCCCTGCCAGTTACATGTTCTTGGAGCTCAAAGAAATTGGCCAGTTCCAAAAAAAATCTGACAGCAAGTCTAGCAAGCATTGTTTGAGAGCTCCATGGTATCCGTTGTAGACTTTGGCTGCTGCTGGCCCTTCAGCATCCTGTTGCCCTGAGAAAGAGCCTTTCCAGGCTTGTGTCTCTGGATTAACCAATCAGAGCGTTGCATGCCCTGTGAGACAGGCAGACCAGGACAATAAAACAATGCATTTGTGTTGTTTTAAGCCTCGAAATTTGTGGTAATTTGTTACAGCAGCTGGAGGAAAATAGCACAACTTTGAATACAGTGATGGGTTCAGGGACAGGCCTGTGAGCTGAGCCCAGCTCTGTCCATGCCAATGGATTTAGTCTGAGATTGCAATGTGAGGCCTTTCTGGTTTTCAAAGGAGTTGCTGAGAGGTCAGATGAAAGTTTTCACCAGGAGGAGAAATGTCTGTTCAAGAATGGAGCCAACACAGAGAAAGCAGAAGAGGGGGCCATCCAAACCTGAGGCAGCATGTTACACAAACATCAATGCCATGCTGCCCAGAGCCTCATGCTGCCTGGCATATATGGGTTGCTTTCTGACAGCAGGGCCCAGGGCAGCATCTGACTTCACAGAAGCCAACTTTGTTTGAAAATCTCTGCCTCACATTTCTCTGCCTGTTTTCCTCAGCAATGCCTTCAACTCATACTTTCCCCATCCCTTCCCAGGGCTCCTGCTCAGACCACTCTCATACATACACCCTCTCAACTTATCTCCAACAACACGTGTGCGTGCTGACTGGCGCCATCAATGCCTTACCCGAAGGTGGGAATTTCAGGCATCCTGGTGGATTGATGAGAGAGATACTTTTGAGCAAGTTAAGTCAACATGCCACAAACACACCTGCCCGCTTCACCCACCTTGAAGTAGCCTTGACTTTTATCAAAGGAATTTTTTGCCAACTGGATGGTTCATGTGTCTTATTGCAACCAGTCACTGGGTTTGGGAAACTTGATGCCAGCAGCTGTTGAATGCTTTAATCTGTTTGCAGAGCAAAGATATTCACAAAAGCACTTCTCCAATGCCTTCACTTTGTTGCATGGATCCTGCCCAGAGCCACTTCAAAGCCCAACAGCTGCCTTTTCTAGAAAGTTCTACCTAATTTGCTTATTTAAAGGAAATAACTTCTGACCCTCTTATAGCTGCTAAAACATTTAGACTTGAGGTAAAGCATGATAGTAACACTTGTGGGTATTGGACTGAAACAAACTTCCCCTAATCTTGCCTAAATGTGTGATCTTGGCCAAATCATTTCAACTCTCTGAGTCTCAATTTCCTCATCTTTGAAATGGGGATAATAGTTGTAATTGCCTAGTAGGATTACTCTATGGATGAATAAGAGAGTGTAAGGAATGTGTTGACTATAGGCCTGACACAAAATGAATAAGCATTTAATGGTATTATCCAGCAGTAGTAGTAGTTGTAAGAATGACCTCTACCAACAGATGGAAGACCTTTGAGGGTGGTGTTTCCATCATTTATTGTCATACTAACAAACATCTCCCAAATAAGAACAATAGTCAACAAAGCATATATTGGCTAGGCAGCTCTGTGTTCTTGTAGGTTCACTCATATAGCCAAGTATTAACTGGCTATGGAAGGATCCAGGTTGATCTTGACCAGAACAACAGATGTGACTCAGCTCCACTCTGTGTGTTCCTCATCCTCCAGCAGGCAAGCCCAGGCATGTCCTCCTCATGGCAATGGATAGGGTTCCAAAGAGAGAAGACCAGTGAATAGCCCATTTCCTGTTGAACATACCATTGGCCAAAGCAACTTCCATGGCCAAGCCCTTGTGACTCAGGAAGGCCCAACAAGGTTACATGGTCAAGGGCATGATTAGGGAGGCATGAAGAATTAAGTTCATTTGGAATCTATACAGGGAGGAACTTCAGTCCTACAACCTGTCTAAAATCATGTCTTCATCCTGAGGCATCTGTAAATGTTAGGTGAGTTGAACACAAATCTGGGCTCCAAACCTAAGTTGCCAACATAGCAAATATCAGAATCAAAGATTAAAAATAGAGAAATTTATGGAGAACAGGTGATTCATTGTTATTGAGGTTGTGTGCACCTTCTCCCCCCCCCCTCCCACTTCCCCAAATAGCTAGTTTTATTTCCTTACATGGAAATTTTAAACTTTTTCCCAGGGTCAGAGAGAAAAGATACGTTGCATTGGCCTAAGTCCCCTGGTGTGTCACCCACCTTTTCTCCTCATCTAGGTCTCCCTCACACCTGGGGAATTACCCACATTTCAAGGACAAGTAAGGAGATGAGGGATGAGAGACAGTAAAAACAAAGGGAATGGAGCAGGAAAGGTTTCAGGTGGTGGGAGTGAGGGGGATGCGGGACAGAAAGCTAAGCGAGGCTGCTTGATTCTGGAACTTCCAAAGTTAGAATAGAGAAGGCACTCCACAGAGCTTCCCAAGTTGTGGCACAGATGCATTTTCTTCTGAAAGAAATTTTGCAATCAAGTTCTTAATGAGCTCCACATTTTGTCGTATGAAAACAATTTCCTTCTAAAAGACAAGAGAAGCCACCTCAGCAGGATACCCGTGGAACAAAAGAGCAATCCAGTAGAGTCTGTGAGCCATAACTCCAGTTCAGAAATCCAGAGAGGGCAGGATTGGATCTAATACCTTCTCAGTCGCAATGTCTCCTGCCAAACACATTTGATGGGTTAGAGGAGGGCATAGATATATGTGGTACTTTTATTTAATCTTAGGATTAAACTCTAGTTTTCAGAGATGTCTACTGGTATCAAAATGAACCTATACTTAAAAGGGGTTCTAAGTTTGTTCATTTATTCATTCAACAATTATTTGAGTATCTGTCAGGAGTCAGAACTAGTCTAGTGCTGATATGAGGACCTTGAACAATACAGAGGCCTCCATGATGCCAACAATGAACAATAAAAACACACATCATGAATTAACATGATTCGTGTGGGGACGAATACTATGAAGAATGAAGAGAAAGAGTGTAGAGTGATAAAGCAGCAGGGAATAGGGCCCTGTGTTAAATGGAGTGAATGGACATGCCATATGAGCAGAGACCTAAAGAACTGAAGGACAGAGCTAAGCCACACAAAGATATGGAAGAGCATCTCAGATGGAGGGGACTTTGAGGTGGGAAGAACTTATCATCTCCCAGGAAGGGTGATAAGATCAGTCTATGAGTTACTCTTCACAGCATGATCTGACAATAATGCCACCTGGGTCTCCACATGCTAGCCTGACCAGCTCAGGGAAGCCTTGAATGGTGACCTCACAAAGTCAGAGATCTAAAGTAATCACAAAAAAAGGTCTGAAATTAAAACCTTTTAATTAGAAAGTAGTTTATAGTGGGTAATCGTGTCTTAGGCCGATATCTTCCCTGACAAAGGTTAACTTCGATCTTTACTAAGCCTATTATCTTCTTGCATCCTGTGGAATGTCTGGGTAACTTGTAACTTTTCTTTTTCCAGACCCCGTGGCACAACAAATAGTGCCACAGACCACAGATTCCCTCATAATTATTGTTATCTGTTAATTGTTGACTATTAACTGTCCTGCACCCACCTAAGTAAAAGAAGCATGTGTCTGATATTTTACTTTTTATTCAATCCCAGACGTTCCCCCACTTTACTTTCTCCCACTTCTCTAATCTATTACCAGTGGATTTCTTATAACCCATTTGTCTCCTCTTTTGATTGTAATTTTTAAAACAAGGTGAAACCGCCATTCTCCAGAGCATTATCTCAATGTGTTGAGATTTTGCTTCTTGCCAATTGAAGACAACTTGGCTCAAATAAACTCACAAAAATTCTTTACAAGTTTGAATGTTTCTCATGTTAACACTAGGAACACCTGGAGCGTTCTTCAGAGTTGTGGCTAAATGCTTATTTCTTCTGATTTCTACTGGTGATCTGGTGGCTGTCTGCTTTCCCCTAAAATGCTGCGAGAAGGCACAGACTATGTCCTTGTATTCACCACTGTGGCTTCTGTACCTATATTAGGGTCTGACAATTAACAGATGCTCTGCAAACACATTCCAGGCCTTCTTGCTTCCTTCCATCTAATCCTCACAGTAACCTTGCCAAGTGGGTACTGCCATTATTCCCATTTCACAGATGAGGAAACTGAGACAGAGAGGGGAAGTGACTGTCCAAAGGTCACACAGCTGTGAAGAGGGGAGGAGGGATATGGTCAGGATTTAAATCTGGGCCTGTTTGGCTCCAATACCCAACCAGCACACTCCACTCCTGGAGCCATCTTTCCACTGTTGATCCTAAGGAGAAGGTCACATCATGGAAGACAGAATGGAGAGAGAGAGAGACAGAGAATCAGGTCCATAGTGATGCCATTTGAAGCATGGGATCCAGCCCACCCCCCTCTACTCCCTTGCCATCAGACCTGCATTTGAGCAACCAGTCTTTATGTTCTAAGGCAGAGTGAGTCTGTCTTTTACTTGCAACATCAATTATTTTCTAATTGATTCAACCTGGTGGCAAGAATCATCACCATCATTACAGGGGATGTTGTTTTATGAAATAAACTCTGATATTCTAGTAAATATGCACATATATTACCCAGATCTAGTTACACACCAAGTTTTCTAGAAAAGTTACCATGGGTTGCATCCCTTTCTATGTTCTCCAACCTTCTCAGCTGCTCAAAGTTCCCCAAGGTAGACCAGCAATCCCCTCTTTCCTGTGGCCACCATATCCCAAGAAGGAATAAGATGCCTGGAGATGTTTGTAATAAGAAAACTCTGAGCCACACCTACTTTTTCCTCAATACCTGGATAAATGATTACTTTGTGCCAAATGTTCAAGTCAGATACAATCACATGATAGCAGATAAGCCGAAAGAGATGAATCCATCAATGGCCGGCAACTCAGGCTCATTGTGTAGGTGTCCAGGGGCATGCAGAAGTGTGATAGAGCTTTTGCTCCTTAAGAGCCTGAGATTTGCTGGGGAGATAAAGGAATTGTCAGAACACAATGCAAGAGAGATGCAGTTAGGTCTAAGAGTGTCCTGGGCTGTCCTAGGACCTACATGGGTGACAGGCAAGGCTAAGTCTGGGGAGAAGCCATAAGTCTGGGGAGCCTGTCACATAGCTCACCACCCACAGAATTCTTGCCATAGCTAGGTGATTCCCTACCATTATTCACTTAATATCTTTCCTTTACCCTGTAAGTTTTTCCTCAATTTCTTTGCTTTAGAAAAAGCCGAGGTCGGTTACTCAAATGGAAACCAGTCTCATGTGCCATACAAAAAAAATAACTATAAAATGAAATATAAGGAAAGCCAAGAACATGAGAATCAAATCTTTAGGTAGAATCGTGCACTAGACTCTCAGCTTTTGGCTAGTCCTCTCTTTATGCAGGTGTGCAGGCATTAGGGAGGTGTTTGAAATATGCTATTGGCAGAGAGAGACTGTCCTGGTGGCAATGGGGATTGAAACAGAGCTAGGGAGTGGCCTGGTCCTTATTTGGTCAGTGTTTGCATCATGAGCCTATGCATCTCACGTACCCCACAGAGCATGCCCGCAGGCTGGCAATGGGTGAGGGTGCTCGCATCACAGCCCAGGTCCAGGGCCACTCAACATGCTTAACTCTTCAAATCTTGGTGTCCTCCTTGGGAAATGGTGACCATAATGACACTTGGCTGGCTCATTTTTATTGGGAGGATTTTAAGTGAAATGACTTATGTACAATGATATACACACCATAATTCAACAAATACAATCTGTCATTATTTTTGTTGTAATGACAATAATGAGAAAGATAACCTTGGAGATTCACTTCCTACCTGTGGGTGGAGTGCCATTGAGCTTTGTTTACAATGACAACTGTGACAATCGCTGCCAGAATGAGCCCAAGGTGACAGAACAGGACAATGCATCCTTGTCTGGGGGATTGAATAAGGCCCCCTGAGAAAGTCCTTTGTGCTGAGAACTGAAAGAGAGAGAAGACCCTGTAAAGCAGTGGTTCTCAACCTGTGGGTCGCGACCCCTTTGGGGGTTGAACCACCCTTTCACAGGGGTCACCTAAGACCATGGGAAAATGCAGATATTTACATCATGATGCATATCAGTAGCAAAATTTCATGGTTGGGGGTCACCACCACATGAGGAACTGTATGCAACGGTCGCGGCCTTAGGAAGGTTGAGAACCACTGCTGTAAAGGGATCATCCCTGCCATGCAAATTAGTGGGTCTGGGCAGCCAATGCAAGAACAGCTCCAAGTACCTGGCTGCTGCATGTCTCCACATCAGTCATTGAGATTCCCACCCAGTGTCCCTCTGGACCACAGTCAGGCTGGCCTCACCCTGGCAGGCCCTGATTGATCATCAGTGAAGGTGTAGTCAGGCCTTGCCTTGTGTTCATTCCAAAGGGCTGCCTGGATGGTGACCCCGGTTTTCTTGGTGAAACGCTAGCAACACCCCTCCATTCCCATCACCCAGTGAACATTGCTTCTCCTAGCAACAGACCTGAGGCCAGGGGCTCCCAGACATCTGCTCTGAAGTAGCCCCAGAGTCCCACATTAGGTGAATGGTAGGAGTTGCATACAAAATTGAAAACTTTGATGTGTCATGGTTGCTTGAAGGAGACCTAAGGGCCCTGCGGGAGACAGTGGGGAGACAGCTCCAGAGACAGGCCATCTTAAAGCCATTAACTGAATGCTACTTGCTCCCCCAGGGCCTCTCTGGAGCAGCCTCTCCCCCACACCCCCCACTCTCCCCACACACATAGCTATAGTGAGCAGGAGCACAAAAGAGCAGTGTTATCCACTCTTCGAATGGCCACATACAAAACCCAGGAGGCAGGAGGAGGGTATTGGCAAAGACTCAGTGCCTTCTAGGATTTGAGCCTGGTGCTTGGTTCAGACATGGAAGTGTTTTGAAATATATGATGAAGTATTGTCTGAGTGAAGGGAACCCTTCACACCCTTTCAGTAGCCAAAAGTAGAGGATGAGCAACTCCCAGTTTCACTCTCAAAATTAGAAGGTCATGTCCCAAAGACCTCCCCTCTAGCCCAAAACCAGTTTCTCTCTCCTGTTCCAACTCTCACCTATACTTTAAATTCAAAGCATGTTTTTCATAGAGAAGTTCTAGGGTGAAAATGTAGAAAACATAGGGGAAAAGCTTCATGACCATGGATGATCTTGGTAATGACTTCTTGGATAATGACACCAAAATCATAGGCAACAAAAGAAAAGGGCTATTAGGGTTTCATCAAAATTAAAAACTTTGTATGACAAATGACACGATGAATAGAGTAAAAGGCAATACTTGCAAATTATACATCTGATAAGGGATTAATATTCAAATTATATACAGAATCCTAAACACAACAAAAAGACAGACACTCAAAAGTGGCAAAGGACTTAGACATTTCTCCAAAGAAAATATACAAATGATCAATAAATCCATTTTTTAAAAAATGCCAACAACACTGATCATTAGGTAAGTGCAAACAAAAAACGTGAGATATCAAATCACAACCAGTAGGTTGGCTACTAAACAAACAAACAAAAAAAATAGAAAATAAGAATTGAAAGGAGGGCCTTGAAGAGATATTTGCACACTCATTCATAGCAGCACTATTTACAATAGCCAATAAGTGGAAGGCACTCAATGAGCATGGATGGATGGATGGATGGATGGATGGATGGATGGATGGACGGACGGACGGACAAGTAACATGGTCCATCCATACAGTGAAATAGTACTCAGCCTCAAAAATGAGAGAAATTCTGACACCTGCTACCACATGCATGAACCTCGGTGACACTGTACTAGTGAAATCAGCCAGCCACAGAAGGACAAACCACTGCATGATTTCATTCATATGAAGAACTTAGAGCAGCTAAATTCCTAGATATAGAAAGTAAAATAGTGGTTGCCAGGGGCTATGGCCAGAGGAATGGCAAAGTAGTGTTTATGGGGACAGGGTTTCAGTTTTGAAAGATGAAAAAAGTTCCAGAGATGGATGGTGGTGATGGCCACACAGCAATATAAATGCACTTCACACCACTTAACTTAAAAATGGTTACAATGGCCCTGGCTGGTTTGGCTCAATGGATAGAGCATCACCCTGTGGACTGGAAGGTCCCAAGTTCGATTATGGTCAAGGGCATGTACCTTGATTTTGGGCACATAAGGCAGCTGATCGATGTTTCTCTCTCATCAATGTTTCTGACTCTCTGTCCTTCTCCCTTCTTCTCTGTAAAAAATTAATAAAATATATTTTTTAAAAATGGTTATAATGGTGCAGTTTATGTTATTTTACCACAGTTTAAAAAAATAAATTAAAATAAAAAACACAGGAAAAATAAGTCCCTGTCCCCCACAAAAAAGTTACTATGGCAATAGTGGCCAGTGAGCTGGCTTTTCAGAGCACTTTATGCCAGGTCAGAAGGGAAGAGGAGGAAACCCAAGAGCCTTTGCAAAAGTCAGTGAGACAAGTCTTTCCTTTTTCTGTTAGCTCCTCTAAAAGCAGCACTGTCCTGCAGGGACCCACTCTGGGTCCTTCTCCCACCCACTCCTGAAACAGGGGGTCAGTTGGGGAGCCAAGCATGTGGCCCCTGATGTGTGATCCTCGTCCTATGGTCCCTGTAGTGCTACCACATGATGCCCAGCACAGAGCAAGTCACCTGGATTGTGCTCAGGAAGTGCTGGCTAGCTGCCATTTTTTCAAAGCTATTTCACGGGGGGGCAGAGGTAGGAGTTTTAAAGATAATAAACGTTTCAAGTGAAAAAAAAAGTGGTCCCCATCTCTTATTGAAAACAAAATATTAGGAAAAAGAAAAGGGAAGAAAGGTCATGTGGTAACCAAGTGGAAGGCGAGAACCCAGTGTGGCTCTGGGTGCCTACATCAGCCCAGCACCAGTAGTCAGCATGACTCTCTGTGACCAGCAGAGGTGGCCCAAACTATGCAATTTGACTGCAAAACAAACTCTTTCTCTGGGCGGGACATTGAAAACCTCGGTCATGTTGTTTCAATAGATGGGTGGAAGTTTGTCCCCTGGGGAATATGGTCTCTTCACCCCACCCCTGGCCTCCTGACTTGCAGAAGGAGGACGTCTATGCCCAGTTGGGACTGAGGCCCCCCAGATGGTTTCACATCCTTTTTGTTGGCATCACTCAACTTGTAGCCTTTAAGGTTGCCAAGCCTTTGTCCATAACCAAGCTCTCTTTGCCAAGTTTCTCTCTCATAAGGAGAATTTTAACATAAAATACCAATAGGTAGAGAAGCAAAGGCTTCCATTCTAGCTTGGGCTTTGTTTGGGAAAAGATCTGTTATTTAATGACATCTGGGGAAATATTTCAAATTGAGGGATTCTTTTGATGTTCAGACAAATTAAAGGGTAAATTGTTCCATGGAGTTGTCTGGAACAGGAAACAAGATGATTTGCTATTTGCAGTGGTTTTTTTGTTTGCCTTAAATATTTATTCTGTATAAGTCTTTTAGGTTTCCCTGAAAAATCAGCTTTTAAATATATGTTTACACAGATCCACCCAGGCAAGACCTCTAGATCACCCTTCCATTTCATCAAACCAGTTTAAAAACCTGGCATATTGAGCAACTAGCCTTGTTGCTTTTGTGTCTCCCTGCATTGGATAATTCAATTTGTTTCAATTCAGCCTGCTAATGTGTCACTGAGGAATACATCATTGTCTTTCTCCTTGCCTGACATTGTCTCCTGACCACTGTCTTCTTCTCTGAAGTTTGTGTGTTCAGAATGGGAAGGAGGTTGGGACATCACTGGAAATATGTCCCAGGGTATTTTTAAACACACACACACACACACACACACACACACACACACACACACACACCAAAAAAAAAAAAAAAAGAAAGAAAAGGAAAGAAAAGAAAAGAAAAAAAACCCACAACCCCAAAATTCTGGATGAATTGGGGGGCGGGGGTAGACGTAGGGGGTAGGGAGGTAAAGGAAGTAAAAGCTAAGCTGAAGAAGAGCTGTCTGCTCTGAGACTTGTGGGTCTGGTCTCGCCTGGGTCCCTTTCCACAGAGTCAGGAATTCCGACACTGCTTTGGGAAAGCAGGCAACATTGGGATGTGGGCAGCATTGCTCTTCACCTCTGAGGAGGGGGTGTCGATGTGGTTGGTGTCTTTGTTCTGTCTCTCACAATAGAATTATGAGCAAGTTTTCAGGTTCGACGTAGCCTTGGATGCCCGGGTAAGTGATGCTCAGTCTCATGAGAAAATATTTTACATAAGCTGAGAGGGAGGCCAGAGGTTGTCTAAATAAGCTTTGAGAACTCATAATTCTGAAGTAAGCCGAGACCAATTCTGTGGTGTAATGAATGTTCAACGCTGTCCAGACTCAACAGAGGAGATGACTGTTTAGAAGAGAAGATCTGCCCAACATCAAAGGCCAATTAAATATGAAGGTGCGGAAGGGCCAGCCTACATGCTGGCCCCTCAGGCTAAGGTGTGTACACTGCCCCTGGCAGGGCCATCTCTGAGATTTCACACCTGCCAACTGAAGGAAAGAGAAGCATGTTCTAGTGACAGAATTCAATTAATTGTAGGCTCCGTTATAAACATTCAGCCACACAACTTGGGCAGAAAGTGAATTTGTCATCTCGAGAGGAATTCAACATTCTAAATAAATAAGTGCAATCAGGATGATAAGCAAACTTCTACCTACTAGAAACCCTTTCATCATGAAAAAGAGAGGCAGAGACGGTGCAAATGTGAGCAGGACAGCAAGTGTTCAGTAAGAAATTGAATGACTAAAGCAGACCAGCAGGTGAGCGGTGACTGGCATGGGGTATGAAACCAGTTTGCCTCTCAGAAACTCCTGGAAAGTCTGGGGGCGGGACCAGCTCTAGGGTTGACCTCTGAAGTGGCACACCTCTTGCAAAGCCAGAGTGACACAAAAGCAAGGGCTGGGTTTCTGCCTGATCTTGTTCCGGGGTGTTCTCATCTGACCCACATGCTTCTTTTTATAGGAGCTGGTCAATCCCTTTTTCAAAATGAGCTATTGTAGGTTTGCCTGATCAGTAGTTCTCAATCAGGGTGATTGGCTCCCCAGGGGGCACTTGGCATTTCTGGGGACATTTTTGATTGTCACAGCTTTCAGGAGGGATGTTGGTTACCATCATCCAGGGCCATCCTACAACACACAAGGACAGCCCTCTTCCCCCAGAAAGGAGTGTAGATGTTACTGGGCCAAAGCGGGAATCCTGGTTCTCTGGGCAGGGCATTGAAAGCGCCCATGGCTCAGACAACACCCCCGAGCAAGTGTCTCTGTGCTCTGTGTGTGGAAACCAGAGAGGGCTCCTTCGAGGACAAGAGACAAAACCCAACTCTAGCAAGTTCAGGCAGAACAGGGAACTCACTGGCTGGAGTAACTACATCTATGGCTGGAATCTTGAAGGATCTCAGAATAGTTGGTGTCCTCACCCCAAAGCTGTCCAGATGGAACAAATGTCCGCAGATGAAAGTTCAGGCCCGCACTCCCTGCCCTGCACTTGGTCCTGCTGAGGCATCGCCAATCCACACAGAACCCCTGCTTGTCAATGGAGGTGGGAGAAGAGGTTCCCTGGGTCCTTCGATTTTTGGTTGTCTCCTCAGCTTACTCAAGGACGGTTGATAGTCTGTGACATGTGAACTTTGGCCTGGAAAACAGGGATGGAAAAAAATGCAACTTATACACAGCACACATTTTAAAACTCCCAGAGCTGCCACACATACACGCGTGGTCCAATGCCAGTTTGAGAGGTTTCATGCAGACTTGCCCATCAGTGCTATGCTGGGAGGTGTCTGGTAAGCACTGGAGCATTGGGAAATCCTCAGAGACTGGGCAGAGCATTGTGCGAAGCCAGCATCCTCCCCTTGTCCTTAAAAATAAAAATAATTGGATTTTATTTGGTGTCCATCTTTCTCCCGTGATCCCAAATGTGCTGTGAGCTCTTTATTGATGAGGAGAAAGGATTAACATGTTCCAATTATTGCAAAGAACAAAAAACAGATACCACACAGACCTATCACCGCTTCTACCTCAGCCAAAAGAACTTTTTGGTAAACGCTCATTTGGGTTCAATTGGACAATCGCTGCTACAAAAGAACCCAAGAAAAGCGGCTGTGCAGATGCCTCGAATGCTCAGGAAGGCCAAGGACTGAAACAGAGCTGCGGAGCTGTTTTCTGAGATGCAGCACGGGCACGCGGAGAGATGTGAATCTCCCAGAGTCACTCACGCTCACCTTGATGTGTCTCCGTGGAAAGACTGCCATTTTAAAATTCCTGTTTCTTATAAAAAGAAGGAATTTTCCTCATTCTGTGAGGCCGGCCAAGCAAAACCTCCCACAGCCACATTTTGTACATTCCGAGATGAAATTGCAGTGGGATCTCCATGCTGGTGAGAGAAAGAAAAGGAAAGACAGTGTTGGCCCTTTTGGCCTTTTATTCGGAAGTGTACATTCACACTGCATTCCCTGTTGCAAAGCACCTGGGACATGTTTGGTCCATTGGAGTCTCATGAAATGATAAAGCTGAGCTTTTTTAGGACTGGGACTCTTTTTCTCTTTGTAGCTACATGTACCCAAAGCTAATCAGCTTAAATTGAAGAGAACCTGGTGATAAAGGCCAACCGACTATTGTTGTCTCCACAGGACATACAAGGAGACCAGCCTCACACAGTTGGAGGGTTCTCTGAAGTTCCACAAGAAGTTGGTGGAAGAGCCCCTGCGGGTGTTTCTCTTGGCCACATGGTTCCCCTGAGGGGTCCTCCCCTCGATCCCCATATCCTGCTGAGCAGTCATTCTGTGAGCCCCTGTTCCTCAGTCTCCCAGCTCTTCACCCTTGGCCAGGAATGACTGTTGGCTCCAGTTCTGCTTTCCCACACAGCCCGGAGGCCCACAGCTACTGTCTTAACTCAGAAGTTGCTGAACAAAGCAAAGTGGATGGCAAGTGTAGGTGGCTGTCCATACCTGGACTGTGGGTCCAGAAAGGCAGGCGTTAAGGCTACTTCTTTCTGAAATGGACACACAGCCTGACAAAGTGAAAATTCCTGTGACCACTGACTCCATGAATCTATTTGTCCAATCATCACAGACATGGGCCACAGCTATGGGCCAGGAGCTCATACAAGCATCTCATAAGCATGATATCATTGAATTCTCAAAATGACCCATGTGATCAAGGTAAATGACCACATGGACCCTTACATGATGTGATAAGAAGGGCAAAACCTCCCCCAAACCCAACCCCAGCTGGATCCTGAGGAAGACCTTGGACAAATCCAATTGGAGGGACATGCACACAACACCTGACCAGTCTTCCTCCAAATCTTCAAGGTCACCAGAGCCAAGAGAAGCCTGAGAAAGCGCCACTGGCCCAAGGAGCCTGAGAAGCCCACAGACACAGGATGGCCCAGTGCGAGATGGTGTCAGGATGGGTCTTGGACCTGAAAAGAAACTTGGGGTAATAACTAGTGGAATCTGAATAAACTGTGCAGTTCAGTTACTAGGAATGCACCAGTGTTGGTGCTGTGCGAGAGTGGTGACCAACGTGGCATAGAAAAGGAAGATGCTGCCGGCCGGCATGGCTCAGTGAGTATCAACCTATGAACCAGGAAGAAAAGGAAGATATGTCAAAGGTTCATAGGAACTTTCTGTCTATCTTTGCAACTTGTCTGTACATCTAAAACTACTTTAAAATAAAAATATATTTACATTTAAAAACTTGCTAAAAATGTAACCCTCTAAGGCAGTGGTTCTCAACCTGTGGGTCGCGACCCGTTTGGGGTTCGAACGACCCTTTCACAGGGATCACCTAAGACTATTGGAAAACACCTATTTCCCATGGTCTTAGGAACTAACACACTGCTCCTCGGTGTAGCAAAATGTAGCAATGTAGTTTACTGTTGTTATATGAAGACTGTTGCCCATGCTACACCACGATTCAAGACAAAATTTCATTTATTTGTAATTAGAAATAAATATTTCACAATATATAATTACATATTGTTTTTGTGATTAATCCCTGTGCTTTAATTATGTTCAATTTGTAACAATGAAAATACATCCTGCATATCAGATATTTACATTACAGTTCATAACAATAGCAAAATTACAGTTATGAAGTAGCAACGGAAATTTTATGATTGGGGGTCACTGCCACATGAGGAGCTATCTTAAAGGGTCGAGGCATTAGGAAGCTTGAGAACCACTGCTCTAAGGTAAGCACTATTAATTGCCCCAGTTTGATGGGTGAGGAGAGTTAAAAATCATGGTCTCCAAATCTGATTGTCGTTCTAGCAACTTCTCAGACCCTGCTCTATGGCTGCTATTGATTCTGCAGAAACCCTCTCAGAGCTCTAGAGAGTTAGAGCCTGAGGGATCACAAAGGGCTAATTTCTCTGCTTGGAGGCTCAACTGGGGAGAGATGACAAGGAGTGAGTCTATGGGTCATTTTGAGGATTCCATGTGAGTGCTGGGAGCTTGCTTAGTAATTTAATTGCTTGAGCCCTCCCAGGGGAAGACATAGCAGGATTGATTGAGATGGATGCCTGAAGACCCCCTCATACTCCTGGAAGTCTTGGATGTCTGAGGAGGTTGAAAAATGATTCCAATTCGGTGGGACCTAGGTGGCAGGAAACCATCCAGAGTAACCTCTCACACCAGCAACACACAAGACTCCCCCTTTCTAAGAGCCAAAGGCCACAGCTGCTTCCAATCAGGGAAGCAACCTTTCCACTCCCAGCATCCCAGCATCCCAGCTCTGAGCTCTGAGCACTGTGCTCTCGAACACCCAACCGTCGCTGGCTCTTCCAGCACAGCTCCCTTCCTCTGGTGCAAGGAACAAAGCACAGGCCTGGCAAGATGCAGGACTAATGTTCCCTTTTTCCTCTCCACACCAACCTGATGCTTTTCTGGGTCCTTGGCCACACCAACATCACCCACAGGGGTTTCTCCCACTGGACTCTTCCTTCCTGTACTTAGAAATGCCCCTGCATGTCTCCCATGGCCTTCAGGGTCATAAACATCCAGGGCTGCACAAATGTTCAGTGCAACCTGTGGTTCTGTTCCCTCCCTCCCATACAGGTGGGCAATGCTGCACTCCACGGGACAGCTCTAGTCCCCAGGGTCCCTCCTGCCTTGTCCAGGCCTGGCTGAGTCCCAGTCCCGTGAATATTGGGCTCTAGGAAAAGGACTAAGAACCAAGAGGGTTTGACTGGAATTCTGTCACCAGCTAAGGAGAGTCCCAAGTCCTCTTGGTCAAAAAGGAAATCCTCCTGAGATGTGCCTGGAGGCTCGAGTGGCTTCAGATCAGTACCTGTTGGGCAGGTCTGGCTCTGCCTCTTTTACTCTCAAAGGGGCCCCTTGTTGGCCAGTTAATTATGTGACCACATTACTTATGACACCACCTTCCTGTGAGGAAGTCACCATCAACTCTTCACACACATTCTTCTCACTATTTTCCTCTAGGCTCGACTCCCACACATTATTCTTCTTACTTATTTTTACAAAATCGCAGGCACCCTATATGCATTGTCACACACTTTCTTTTAGGACAAGGCCTCCCTTCCCTATCAACATGCCCATCGGCTTGTTCCTTTAGATGCTGTGGTATATCCATGAGGGCACTGAGGTTTATCTCCCATTGACTGCTGACGGGTATGTAGGTTGCTTCCCTATGTCATGGGGCTGCATTGCAAAGGGTACTCATCCCCAGAAAAATGTCAGCCATCTTTGGAAAAAATGTATCTTTGTAGAACGAATGTCTGGAGGAGGACACGTGACTGGAAAGGGAAAATGAGCCCTGACCACACATGGGTAGACCTTAGGGTCTTACAACAGCTGCCTTTGACAGAGGCTCCCCGCAGCCGCCATCCCAAGGGGAACTTGAGGCTGGAAAACTGAGACGGGCTCACACTGAGAGAGCACTTCCAACTGTTGCTCTCAAACAGAACTCTCTGCCTTTTGAACTCCAAGGGCATAGAGTCCTGGGACTCAGAAACCACTACTACCCACCTTACAAATGAGAAAACTGAGTCTCAGGAAAAGGAAGGGGTTTTCCCCAAATCATCCTATATAATAAAAGATTAATATGCTAATATCCAATTGTTCGATCTTTCAACCAGTTACTATGAAGCACACTGACCACCAGAGGGTAGACACGCTGGCCAGTAGGTTAGCTTGCTACTGGGGTCTGGCTGATAGGACTGGGCGAGATGGGCTGGACATGCCCTTCCATGGTCTCTCTCCAGCTTCCATCATGCACCGGCAGGGTTCCTTGGCCTGGCCTGCACCCTTTCACAATCCCTCAGGGGATGTCAGAGAGCCAGTTTTGGCCTAATCCCCGCAGGCCAATTTGAGGAACCCCACTGGTGCATGAATCCGTGCATTGGGCCTCTAGTAAAATATAAGACACAAAAACAGATATGCGTTTGGCTGCAGTGCTGCCTGACCCTAGGGGTGCCCATCCCATCTCTCACTCCCAGTGGCTGCATACTTAGACGCTGTGTGCATGTCACTGCCCACCTGCCTCCTGGACTCTGTGAATGCCCTTTCTATAACAATCAATTAGAAATCAGAGCAATAGGTGGGGGCTTGGACCTGAAGTCCCTCCTCATCTGGTTTGAATTATTATGAAGTCAGGATTATGCTGGTATTTTTCATGCTACAGCCCAGAGGACAGTGATTATTTTCCTTTATTCGTTTATTTTCTTGTTCTATCCACTCTGACTACTAAATCCCCCTGTATAACTTCCCAGATCGCCCTGAAATTGCACAGGAAGAGAGGCTTTACTGCAGCCTGCGCCAGTAGGCTCCACCAGGAGGGTCTAGTGGCCTCACAGGCAGAAGGGCACTTACAAGGCCTTTGCCTTTTGGGCTCTTCTATCCATAAACTTTTGCCTTCTTCAGGGGAAAATGTGTTTTTTCCACAGTCTCCTCCATAAACCTCCATGAACAACTTCACAAACAGACGTTGTGAGTCCAAATAGAAAAGTGTGTCTTCCAGGGCAGTGGCTGCCATGCCCCCTGGCGCTCATGGGCAGTGAGAGGCTTTATGAACCAACATGTACTGTTTTCTTACTCGTGCTTATCTCCCTGGGGCTCCGAGAAAGACTTGTCTTGGAATTTCTGGGCTGCTGAGTGGCAGGCACAGTTACAAGCCTCATTGGAGTGATGGTGTGAGCTCACCACAATCACAGTGTCATCTGAGCATAACTCAGAGGCAGAAGGTGACAGGCTCTTGTGAGCAGTGAGGAGAGGAGGGTTCCACACCCAGAAAGGATGCCCACATCCTCCAAAAAATCCTTGTCAAAAGGGAGGCACTAATGAATTTAGCAAAAGCATCAAGGACATAACATATATAAGAGGTTCACTTGGTAAACCTCCACCCCCAACCAGGGTTAAAACTTGACTTTATCATGTGTCAGCAAACTGAGAAATGCAGCATATTTCCCATGCACAGACCCTGGAGACATTCCCAGCTGCATCACAGAGCTGAGCACCCTGGAGAGGGCAGGTGTAAACACCCAGGGTCAGCACATTAAGTGCTGTATGTGAGTTAGCAGTGATAGGTGCGAAGAACACCTAACAACAAAGATGGATCTTAACAACACAGACTTCAAGAAAACATTGAGAAACAGGACAAGATACATGAGGCCATTTATATAAATTGAAAATGCATGCCCAAAATTTATCTACGGTGATAGAAGTCAGGAGAATGGTTACCTTGGGGGTAGAAGGTACAGTAATTGACTGAGAAGGACATGAGAAAGTCTGCTGGGCCCTGAAGGTCTTCTGTATCCTGAAGGTCTTCTGATCAGGGTGGTGGCTATGAGTATAGACATAGGTGAGATCCATTGAGCAATACACTTAAAATGTGTATGTAAATGTGTACATGGATATAATGCAACAAAACGTGTTTTCCAAAAATACAAACAAAATGATTAATACATTAGTATGGGGCTGGGAGAAAGGGGAGTGGATGGAGTAGGCTGACTGGCTGATGGATGAATGGATCTTGGATGGATGTATGAATAGAAAGATCAAGGGATAATTGGGTGTATGGATGGATAAATTGAGAGATAAAGCTAGTTGGTGGGAAGGATAATGTGACAATTCTTGACCCACCATAGTAGAGTCTGTCTACTATTATGTTGCTGGCATCAGAAGCTGACTCCATCTAGTTTAAGCATTGAAGGAATTAATCAGAAGGGATTTTGGTTATCTCACAGAACTTACAACAATGTTGGGAAATTTGGCTCAGAAAGTAGGCCAGTCCTGAGGGAGCTGGGAAGGTCTTGCTTCAGGAATCATGATCTGGATTCTACAGCTGGACCCGCTCTCAGAACACAGAACTCCACTGCCAGGTCCAGAGTGGGCACTAGTGGTCCCAAAGTCTCCATGTGTCTCCCTGAAGATTCAGAGCCAAAGGTGAAAGCATGTGATTGGCCAAGGGAGGACACATGCTTGAGCTGAGTCCCAGGGGTGAGAAGAAGGTACCGGGACCTGAACAGCCGGTTGGCTCCTGCAGTGATGGAGGACCACACCAAGGCGGTTTCGCCCAAGGAGAATGGGAGTCCTGATGCCGGCATCCACTCCTGCCTCACTGACGCTACAGGCAGAGGTAGAGTGTGGGGTTCAGGCTGTGAGGCCAGCCCTTGCCAGCAGCAGCCAGGAGCAAAACTTCAGGTGATGGGAAGAGCGGCAGTGGGTTCAGAGTATGTGACATAATCAGGGATTGTCAACTGAAGAGTGACCAACCTTTCCTGTTTCCCAGGACTGAGCGGGATCCTGGACCCTGGGCTCCTAGTGCTGAACCTGGGGAAGTCCCAGGTGAAGAGGGACAAGTTGGTCACCTGGCAAATGGGTCCATCCAGTTAAGGATGGGAGATCCCACCCAGGCTCTGACTGGACCACTCCCCAAAGCTGAGCCTGCTCCTCTTGATTCTCAAAGGAAAGTTCTGTAAAAGTTTGAGTTTGGAAATGCAATAAAAAATGTTAAATATTGATGACTTTTCCCCAGGCATCTCTGACTAAAACTAGAGTGTTTATCCATGACCTGGGCATGGTGGTACTAGGGTCAAGTCCCTAGGCCAGCCACTGATCCCAGCCAGGGCAGAAGTGCCATTCCTTGCACCTCTGAGTCCAGCCCCTGGAACATTTGGGAAAGCCTTGTAAATTATAAGGCATTATGCAAATGTAAGTAAGATATCATTATCATCCTGGTTTGTGATGGTCCCAGTTGGTATAGATGATTTCGTATATGACAAAAATGTATGCTTTTTCTGTGCTGAACTAATAATTTAGTTATGCTTATAAAACAACAAAATTCAGTTGCCAGTTCTCAAAAATAATCTCATTTCATAACACAAATTCTTTTTTTTCTCTCCTTGTTTATTGAATTTATTGGGCTGGTACTGGTTAACAAAATCATACAGGTTTCAGGCACATCATTCTACAACTTTCCATGAATTGGAATGTGTCTGGTTTTTTTTTCTCTTCTTTTTTCCTTTTAATTGGCAAATGGGAAGAGTTGTGTTGTAAAGTCAATAGAGAATGTTAGGCCAAAAAAGAGTAAATTGTCCATGAGTTAAAAGACATATACTCTTGGAAGAACTCAGGCTGTCCCCTCAGCTGCAGGTCATTTGAATCAAGGACCCGCCTTTTTGGTGAAAGTGTGAGACACCCCAGCTGGTGTGACTCTTTTCTCTCTGCCCCTCATCTCCTGTTTCCTTGTTCTGCATAAATGCGCAAAGCCAGCCCTGGCGGCCAGGGAATGTCCAGGGAATGTCCAAATGTCCGTAGCTTCCCCACATCAGACAGACAGACTCTCGGTGAGCATCTTCTAGTCCCTGTAGATGTTCCAAATGATTTGGGTGATTAAATAATGTTCAGATTCTTAGTGACTATTTTCCCAAATGCTCAAATCTCAATCCCATTGGGTTCTCTCTCCCCCCACTCCCACCCCCCCCAACTCTTGCCTCCATCTACTCTGTGCACCAAAGAATTGGCCCTCAGAGGGTAGGACAGAGAATGTCCTGGCCCTTCGTGCTGTACCAGCTGCTCACGACCCCCACTAGTGTTCTTTGGCAGGCACAATTCAGCTTTCTCCCAGGACAGGTTGTGGTGGGAAGAACACAACCCTGGGGCAGACCGCTAGGTTGCAACGCCAGTTCTGCTGCTCTGGCCTCGGGCACGATCCTTAACCTTTCTCTGCCTCACTCCCCTGACCTGTAAAATGGGAATGAAAACAGTACTTGCCCTGAAGGGTTGTAGTTAAGACTGAATGACACTTAGCCAGGTAGTGTTCAAGGTGGGGCTGGGACCATCCCCCCAGCTCCTTTCAGGGTTTGACACTGTTTTCCCAAAGACTGGAAGATGATACTACTGGCCTTTCACAACAACCAGCTTCTCTTAGGAGTACGCCCAGTGGCGTTTCCAAAGGCTACACGGAGGGGATGTAGCAACAGACCTTAAAGAGGTGCCAATGGAAAACAAATCCTTCTTCTCACTAAATTCTTGGGCTGGAAAATATTACTGTGTTTTGTTTTGTTTTTTAAAAAATATATGCAGTGTGTTATTACTGCTATTTTTAAATGAATTACTAAGTAGCGTGAAGTGTTTCCAGTGTTAGTTTCTATTATGGTAAGTATTGATCACTACTAGGGACTCAGTAACAAGCGCTTTCTATTATTTTTAAAGGTAACAAGGAGTCCTGAGATCCGAGCTTTTGACCAATAGATGTGCGGCATCGTTAAATGCAGTAAACCTGAGAGGTGGCTCTTCCTAGCTCCATTGCACAAAAGGGGAAACTGAGGCATAGAGCAAACTCAAAGCCAGATAGTCATTCAGAGCAGAGGCAGATGTAAGCCCAGGTGTGTCTGGTTCCAAAGCCTGTTTTTTAGCCAGACATCGAACTTCCTCTCACTCGATCCTTCATTCAGCTTACACAGGATCACTTACACAACTGATATGGAGCCTGGGCTAAAGTATGCTTCCCCAGAGCAGGACCAAGCTTGTCTTGACCTCTGAGTCTGGTGCTCTGAGCAGACCAGGTTCATATTAACAACTCAATAGGCAAATCAGTGAGCCGAAGTGTGTGTGAGAGGGTGGTGGGGGGGGAGGGGGGAGGCTTTTCTCCATGAAAACAAAGGACTTTCTCAATAAAGGGAACCATTGTCTCTTCTTATAAATCAACCTCATCACAAAATCATAGTCTTTCATTTAGGAAAACTCTGGAAGGCTGATAGAATCTTCCAAACTTGGATGCTAAAGCATTCATATTAATTCAGAAAAGCTTTCCTGAGTGAGCTCCTGTAATCCGAGGCAGCACATGGCTGACCGCCCCCAGAAGCCTTTCCTATTTGAGCAGATCTGAAACCTCTCAAGGCCGGGCTGTGCCTCCCGGCTCTCAAGGTGGTTGCTCTTATGCTCTCCCATTGTGTCCCCAATGCTCTCTAGCTACATTGTTTGGTGGGGTGATGTGCTCCCACACAAATTCATCCACACAAATTCGTCCACACAGGGATGACAGTGCCCCATCACACCAATTCCCTCTAGTATCCAGGTAGTCATTGGAAATTCCTATGGATGTAACTGCAAGTTCCATTTCTGTCGGCCCTGATGTGGTAATGGATGGTTTATCTTCCCCACCAGCAGCTCCGAGGTTCAGGGGAGAAATCAATTAGGTTTCCACCTTCACATTCCCTGCTGCTCCAAAGCAGAGTATTTTACTTACTCTGTCAGTCACTTCCAAAAATCTGTTTATACAATCAGAGTACAATCTGTGGTTTTTTTCCCTCCATCCACTCTCCCTCAGGCTCTTTCTCCCCCAGATGAAATAGTGATGAAATGTGCACAGTGAGGTTCTGATCCTTTGTTGGAGGTCATCCTTGCATGTTCCCATGTCCACAGCTTTCTCCTGGGAAAGGACTGCTACCTCCCGAGCTCTCAGCTTGACGCTCGCTCTGGCCGCCTGTGAAAATTGACCTGTCACAGCTCAGGGAGTGGGCAATTATTTCTAATCTCCCTCTTTCCCCCACCACACCACTGGCAAGCATTGAGCTTTGGATCAACTGCACAGGACAAAATGGGTACCAGAACAGCTGGGACAACAAGCCATCTTCTCATCAGGAGCTTCATGCCACCCACCTGTAAGATATCACCATTTAAGATGTTAAATGTTCCTCACTCTCAACCGTGGCTTTAATTGGAGACCAACACGCATCTTCTAGTCCCAGGCTCCCAGCCCACATGTGTTATCTCCTGACATTTGAAGCCAGCACATAATGAAGTATTTTTTTTCTGATGCAGTCCTTGTTGTGTGTGGGCCATTTTTACAAATACCAAATAAAGACTACCGTTAGTGTGGGCCAGAGTTGATTTTTTAATTGGATGATCTCTGTGAAGGAGAGCTCAGCTACCAACAGGAAAGGTTAAGCTTCTCAAAAATCGGAGCTACATAAGGGCTGAGATTTCAGAAGGAAGGAAAGCACTGGGTTGGGGAAGGATTCCAAGCGAATCCTGAGTGGGATCACAAATGGTCGGGACCTCCCACCAAAAATTGGCTTGTTTTTTCAATGCTTCTGCAGCATTCTCTTTGAATGAAGAAAGAATGAAGGAGGGAGGGAAAGAAAGAAAGAGTTCGAATCTGAATCTAACCTTCTGGAATTTTCTCAGATCCCAATTCATCTCAACTCTGTTCTTACATAAGTCAGAAGAGAAACTTCTTATTCCCTGAGTCCCATGAGACACAACACTGACATCAGGCATCTGGAATCTTCTGGGTGTTAAAGTGACTTTTTTTCTTTCATCTTTTCTTCCAGATGAAAGGCGATTTGAGCTGTCTCCTCCTTCATCAGAGGGTTTATGGACTGCACTTCTCCAAGCTTGTAGCTGACTGCCCCTTTAAGTATTGCATGGTATCACTTCAATTATCCCATATGGATGAGCACCTGTAAAAACAATGGTTACATTACTTGTGAGGCTGAGACAAGACACTGCTTATGTCTGTATAGAATTTTTAGTAGCTCTGAATGGCTTCCCCTTGAGCCACACTGACCAAAGCTATTTTAATCTTAGGCACTGCCCATTCTCCAGTACAGTACAAATCTTGCATTCAGGAGTATGCATTTAAATTTAAAGCCAGTCTGGCTGGCATGGTTCAGAGGTTGAGCATGAGTCAGGAGGTCACAGTTTGATTCCCAGTCAAGGCACATGCCCAGATTATGGGCTTGATTCCCAGTGTGGGGCATGCAGGAGGCATCGAATCAATGATTCTCTCTCATCATTGATGTTTCATATCTCTCTCCCTCTTCTTTCCTCTCTGAAACCAATCTACACTAATACAAGAGTAAGATGCAAATTGACTGTACCTTCACAACACCCACCAACCAATAAGGAGTAAGTATAAAAATTAACACAACAAAGCTGGTATGTTAATTTGCATATATAGGCATTGAGTGGCTGGGGGCAGGGCGTTCCACACCACCCCAGCCACTCTGGGCCTATGGGCAGTATGGGAAGGTAGAAAGGTGGCTCTGGTCAGAGTGAAGGTAGTGCCAGCAGCCAGGGGAAGGAAGGCCCAATCTTGCACAAATCTTCGTGCATCAGGCCTCTAGTAAATATATAAAATAATAAAAATGTTTTTAAGCCAGTTTCCAGTTTTCCAGGCCCAGGAGAACCTTCTTCCTGGATCTCCAAGCATAGTGTGGATTTCTTGGTCATGGTATTTAGGATAAAAGCATACTCCTTAACTCTGCCCACAAATCCTTCAGATTTGGCCATTGCCCACTCCAAATACAGCCCACATATGGGGCTGCACTATAGTCCTTTCCTTTCCTCCAGTCCAGCTCCCTCCACTGGGAATCGCTCTTTCTCTCTGGTCCTAATTCACCTTATGGAGTTCAGAATAAAGATTCCCTGATTCTATTGGTTCCCCCAATTATTTTATTTTTTCTACCTCATATAGTCCCTTTTCGCCATTTATCAATTTGTAAGTAAACAATGTGTAATTATGGTACCTTTTCACCATTTATCAATTTGTAAGTAAATAATGTGTAATAGGTGGCAGATGACAGATGCTCAATAAATATTGGTTGGATGGAGGAAGGAGAAAAGAGGGATGGAGGATAGATGTGCCCAGAGCAGAGCCTTATTGAGTGGATTCTGTGATGTGCCTCCCAGCTTCCCCTTAGTGAAGGGTTGTGCCCAGTTGCTGGGAGTGCTTTTGGCAGGCAGGCTTTAACCATTGATCTCTTCAGAAAATGTCTCAGCTGCCGAGCTGCCTCCTCCAAGGTTAACCCCTTCTCCAGTGTATCTCCTAGGTTGGCCAAGGCTGTCATTGTCTGTATTAGGACTCAACCTCTCCCTCTCCCTTTCCTGCATCCCTATCCTTTGCACTGGTGTGAACCCCAAGGGCCTTCCAAATAAACCTCTGGCCCACTGATCTGCATTCCAGAGTCAGCTTCCAGTCAGAAACTCTCATCAACCCCAGTCACCCAAGGCCCTCTGTTTGCAAATGGATGCTCCCCACAAAGTTTAGGATGAACCAGCCCCTAAAATTCTGGTTTCAGGGATGGGGGGAACATCAAGTGATATTCCCAGCTATACTTCTAAGTTTTGGCCAAAACCTTAGAAGAAATGGCCTTCCTGGAACCACTGTTGGAATCAGCAATGAGACATCTAGAAGTTTCTTTCCCATGATGGAAATTAGTTTTTAAAGTAGGAAAAGTCACAGAAAGTCTAGGCTGGTGCCTGGCAACAAACTCAATGCCCAGTAAATGTTTGTTGAAACATGAAAGCTTCTCTTTTATTTTTCCTGTTCTCTCTTTCTCCCCTTACAAATTTAAAATGAGAAAAGATAATAATACTAACATATCCAGCCCATGCAGTTTCTTTCAAATCACTTGTGTGGTTTTTTAACACAAAAGGGACAACTACTTGTGATGTATTTTTCCATTATTTTCTTTGTGCAGGAGATTTTAAAATTAATGTATTCTCTGTCAGGTTGTCTTATAATTGAAGATATGAAGTGTTTGTCTTCTAACGGCTTTCTGGTGATGTCTTCTTTGCTGCTAACATCTTTTTTGTCTACACTTGTAATCCCTACCAAATTGCCCATGGAACAGAACTCAAGTACATAAATTATGAGATCACATAGATGCTGCTCACATCTATTTGAGTTTAAATGTTTTAGGAGAGAAGTTTTTCTTTTTGCAAAACAAACACATTTAAACCTTGATTAATAGAACATTTGGGGGCATGGAATAGTCTAGATAACTTCATTTTCTGGGTAATTTTCAGGTAATCAGAAATCCATTGATTATTTCAAACCCTGATGCAGAAAATCCTTATACAATGTATTGTTCCTTTTATATTCTTAGCAAGAATAGTAGAACATATTGGAAAATTTCAGCAACAGAATGTGGTCATGTCATGGCATGAATGTTGGACATTAGGGCTAAAACTCTGGTATTAGTCACAGCTGTGTCCCTGACTCAAGCTAGGACAAAATCCTTTGATTCTTAGATTCCCCTAAAAAAAAAAGGCAAAATTAGGCACAAACCAACAAACTAGATCATTCATGAAAGTTTTCTGGTGCCCAGCACCTATGCTCACCCTCATTTGTTCCATTTGGCTCTGGAGGTCAAGGCAAACTGTGTGTGGGTTGTAGTTATCCTTACAGTCAAATCTGATCTCTTGCCCTATAAATAAGTCTTGAATGTCTACTGGATATTTATGCATCTGTGCACATAAACTTACCTTCCTGTGCCTATGTTCTTTCTTTTCAATGTGAATTAAAGAGTGAAAAAATGAGATTTGGAGTTCATTGAACCATAATCAATAGGTAGTCCATTTTGCATAGACTCTAGAAGCATGACCTCACATGAAAGTTCAGATGTTACTCTGTGCAGAGAAAACAGGCCTGGGATATGGAGCCTGGACTACTTCTGGTCCTGCCTTGGGCAAGTCTTTCTCCTCACTCCACTCTCATCATCAGTGGGAGGACTGAGCTGTATTAAGGTATGTAATAGATGGTAGCCTCATTTCCTTAGTCTAGGGTTTCTCAGCCTCAGCACTGTTGGCATTGTGAACCGGATGCTTCTTTGGGGGCCATCCTGTGCATTGTAGGATGTTGAACAACATCTCTAGACTCTACCTACAATAGCATTTTTCACCTAAGTTGTGAAATCAAGACTGTCTTCAGACTTTGGCGAAGGTCCCCTGGGAGGTAACATTGTTCCCTTATGAAAATTACTGCCTTGAAGGATGACCTCAAGCTTTCCTTAGAAAAAGAATTTAGGATTGAAAGCATCAGGGCATCAAATATGGAATGGCTTCTCTCCAGAAATTTAGGTCTAAAAATAGTGCCCACCTGGATTTCTTTGCTATTGTGGGATCCAAAAGACACTCATTCTCTACATGCTGAGCTGCCTGGAAATCAGCATGTTAGTGCAGTAGCACAAGTCACCATGCTCAGGTGGAGGAAATGCTTATTGATGCTCATCAAAGCTACCAAGAGAGTAAGAAAATCTATAAACAGAGGGGCAGTGAGACATCACCCTGCAACACTCTCTGCTCTATGTGAAAGGAACCAGATTGTTGGATGAAATGGAGGAAATGGATCTTAATATATAGGATGATTTCTCCTTCTCTACTAATGCCAGCAAAAGAAAAATGCTTGTTTTTATTCAATGTTTTGAATTACAGCATCTTTCTAACATCCTTCAGCTTTCTTAGCTCTTGATACCATCTGATATTATATTTTTTATATATTTGTTGGTTTGGTTGGTCCATGAATTGACACTCCCTTCCCCAAGTAAAAGCCGCACGAATCCTGTATGTCTTTTTTACTCCTATATCATCCTGTGCATGCTATATACAAAGCAGTCAATAAATATTGGTTGAATAACTGGAAAATCATTGCTAAAATCATTGGTAAACAGAAACTTCTCTAGATGTCTTTGCTCATTTCTGATAATGAAATAGACTTCTATGAGAACAGGGTGTGAGCCATATTCCTCATCTGAGAATCTCTCTTTTCCCTGACTCACAATGGGCCATTTCCATTCACTTATTTAGCAAATATGCAGCTCATACCTTCTGTGAGCCAGGCACTGTTCCAGCTGCCAAGAATAAGATGAAGACATCTTGAGCCCTGCCTCTAAGAGATCTCTTTTGTGTCATATATGGCTATCTCATATCCTAGATCAGTGACCACACTCCACCCATGTTCTGTATTTTAACAAGAACTTTCTGAATAGTTCTTCGATGTATGGTGTGTGTGTGTGTGTGTGTGTGTGTAGGGGGAACAATCCTTAGAGTAAACATGTCTGACTGGAACACTTCTCTATAGAGAAAAAAAGCCTGCCTATTAGGCCTTTCATTTGTAATGAAGTAATGAGGCTCATTTCTTCTAAATTAATTATACCCTATTTCACACAATGTATGCACAGAAGACATCAGATCTCCAGTAAGGCCAGAGGCAGGACTAGGCCACTCTTTCCCTGACATTGGACATACAAAACCACCAATTTCCTGTAGGAATTCATTCACTTATTCATTTATGCCAAAAAACAATCAATCTACTTCTGAAATCATATGGACTAATGCCAGGATGCTCAATGATAAAGGATGTTGAATTTGTCTCTGAAAGAAGCTGAAGGAGACTAAAAGCAGATGTTGTCACAGCTGGAGATAAAGGTTTTGTACCACAGAGAAAGTCCTTCTGTGTTCACAGCCCAAAGACCAAGAGGCTGTCACCATGCAGCAGAATCGACAGTCACTCTCTGTGGTTGTTAGTACAGCCAAATCAATTTGCTGTGCATTCAAAAGTATGAAGCAGGTCTTTCAGTAGAATTAATGGCTCTGCTTGTGATTGAGTGTGAATCCCTAATGATGCTTTCCTGTATATCATTTTGTACTTACCAACCAGCCAACAAAACATCAAAACAAAAATGTAGTTATTTATGCAACAAGACATTATATGATTAATCTTTGGAGGCCAAAACATGCAATAATCCTTTGACTTGGAATGTTATTAACTCAACTGTGCTGTTTGGCTGAAGAAACTTATATGATAAACCTAAAACTCTAGTTGTAGAGTCACTGTTCTATTGCTTCAGAGGGAAAGTGAGGAGAGAGCTGTGCTTAACAGAAATTAGAATAACTAGAGAAACTAACAAGGTATGTACCTTTTAAATCCTCTTAATATTTCTAAAGTGTGGGGATGTACAACTGGCAATATAAAGATGATGTCTGGTACATGGAGGAATGATTCTTAATAATTTTATTTTACTTTAATGCATATCAGAAAATATACATAACAAATTAAGATTTTATTTAGGACAATAGTAGCTTCTTTAAGACAGCGATGATTTGAATAAAAGTATTAAGCAAATAATAGACTCAAAAGTGGACCACAGAAACAGAGGGGGGGAGAGAAAATGGCGGCAGAGTAGACAGATGCGTTTGGAGCTTTGTCGCTGGGCAGAGGGAGAGAGAGCGGCTGAGAGTTGCACTGGGAGTGTTTGTTGGCAAGTTAAGAGTCAGTTATCCTCCAGGAGAAGGTAGGGGACGGCTGGACAGGACTCTCCTGGTCAGGCAGCCCCACTGCCATGGGGTTTTTGTTCCCCCACCGGAGCCACCAGCGCAAACACAGAGACCACACCATCTTGCAGAGGGAGGTGGATGTCTGCGGCAGTCTGAAGCCAGAGGCTGGGGCACCCATCGAGCAGCCGGGGACCCGGGGACCCAGAACTCCGTTCTCCAATTGACGCAGACACACGGCGGAATTAGAGATCCACAGAGCACATGGAAAGGAGAGAGAACTACATAACCAGACACCCGGAGAAGAAAGACCATGGGCAGAAAAAGAAACAGCCCACATAAGACGGGAAGGCAGGTTTCACCAGAAAAGGAAGTAAATGAAATAGAAGCAGAAATAAGCCTGCCAGAGAAAGAGTTCAGAGAAATGATCATAAGGTGGATGAAAAGAATGGAAGACAAAATCGACAATCTGAGTAAGAGCCAAGAGGAAATGAAGAAGACCCAAGAGGAGATGAAGAAGCAGCAAGAAGAAATGCAGAAGAACCTAGAGGAGGTGCAGAATAAACAAGAAGAAATGAAAAATGACATCACTGCTATAAATAACTCAATAGAAAACATCAAAAGTAGACTAGAAGAAGCAGAGGACCGCATCAGTGAGCTAGAAGACACGGTAGGAAAAAATACCCAAGTACAGCAGCTTCTAGAAAAAAAAGTTAAAAAGCAAGAGGAGAGCCTAAGGGAACTTTGGGATAACATGAAACAAAACAACATCCACATCACTGGGGTTCCAGAAAGAGTGGAAACTGAACAAGGATTAGAGAACGTGTTTGAAGAAATAATGTCAGAAAATTTCCCCAATATAAGAAAGAAAAAACCCACACAAATCCAAGAAGCTCACAGAGTCCCAAGCAAAATGAACCCCAACAAGCCGACACCAAGGCACATTATAATTAAATTGGCAAACACCAACAGCAAAGTAAGAATCTTAAAAGCAGCCAGAGAGAAACAGAAAGTTACCTACAAAGGAACCCCCATGAGACTAGCTACTGACTTCTCAACAGAAACTCATCAGGCCAGAAGGGAATGGAATGAAATATACAAAGTCATGCAAAGGAAGGGTCTGAATACAAGAATACTGTACCCTGCAAGACTCTCAATCAAAATTGAAGGTGAAATCAAAAGCTTCACAGACAACTAAGGGAATATATTACCACCAAACCAGCAATGCGAGAAATGTTAAAGGGTCTGCTGTAATAAAAAGAAAGAGGAAGCGAAGAAGGAACTCAGGGGTAAGGACTAAAAATGGCAACAGATAAGTACTTATCAATAATAACTTTAAATGTAAACGGATTAAATGCTCCAATCAAAAGACATAGGGTAACCGATTGGATAAGAAAACATGATCCATATATCTGCTGTCTGCAAGAAACACACCTCAGGAAAAGAGATGCACACAGACTGAGGGTGAAGGGATGGAAGATGGTATTTCAGGCAAATGGAAATGAAAAAAAAGCTGGGGTTGCAATACTTATATCTGACAAATTAGATGTCAAAGTGAAGGACATAATAAGAGATAAAGAAGGCCATTTCATAATACTAAAGGGAACAATCCAAAAAGAAGAAATAACTCTGGTAAACATATATTCACCCAATATAGGAGCACCTAAATACATAAAAAAAACTCTTGGAGGATATTAAGGGAGAGAATGACAGCAATACAATCATAGGAGGAGACTTTAATACCCCACTGTCACCATTGGACAAATTCTCTAAAAAAAAAAAATCAGTGAAGAAACATCAATCCTAAATGACTCACTAGACCAAATGGAATTAATTGACATCTTCAGAACATTTCACCCCAAAGCCACAGAATATACATTCTTCTCCAGTGTACATGGGTCATTTTCAAAGATAGATCATATGTTGGGTCATAAGAAAAGTCTCTTCAAATTCAAGAAGATAGAAATCATATCAAGCATTTTCTCAGACCACAGTGGCATAAAACTGGAAATCAACTATAATAAAAACAATAGAAAGAAATCAAACACATGGAGACTAAACAGCATGCTATTAAACAACGACTGGGTAACCAGAGAGATCAAGGAAGAAATAAAAAACATCATGGCAACAAATGACAATGACAACACAACAATCCAAACTTTATGGGACACAGTGAAAGCAGTCTCGAGAGCAACAAGAAAAGCCCAGTGTACTCAGAAGGAAGGAAATAGTGAAGATCAGAGCGGAGATAAACAACTTGGAGACCAAAGAAACAATTCAAAAGATCAACAAAACAAAGAGCTGGTTCTTTGAAAGGATAAACAAGATTGATGGACCTCTAGCCAGGCCCACCAAGAAGCAAAGAGAGAAGACCCAAATAAACAAAATCAGAAATGAAAGAGGAGAAATAACAACAGACCCTGTGGAAATACAAAGGATTGATAAAAAATACTATGAACAACTCTGTTCCAACAAGTTGGACAACCTGCAAGAAATGGACATTTTCCTAGAAAAATATAACCTTCCAAAACTCAATGAGGAGGAAGCCAAACATCTCAATAGTCCAATAACTATGGAAGAAATTGAAGCAGTCATCAAAAAGCTTCCAGCAAACAAAAGCCCAGGACCAGATGGCTACACAGGAGAGTTTTACCAAACATTCAAGGAAGAATTAAAACCTATCCTCCTCAGACTATTCAAAAACATTCAAGAAGAAGGAACACTTCCAAACACCTTCTATGAAGCCAGCATCACCCTAATACCAAAACCTGATAAAGACAGCACAATGAAAGAGAATTATAGGCCAATATCTCTCATAAACATAGATGCCAAAATCCTCAACAAAATTCTAGGAAATCAGATCCAGCAGTACATCAGAAAGATCATACATCATGACCAAGCAGGATTCATCCCAGGAATACAGGGATGGTACAATATCTGCAAATCAATAAATGTGATACATCACATAAACAAATTGAGAGATAAAAATCACATAGTCATATCAATTGATGCAGAAAAAACATTTGACAAAATCCAACACCCTTTCTTGATAAAAACTCTCAGCAAAGTGGGAATAGAAGGATCATACCTCAACATCATAAAAGCCATATATGATAAACCCACAGCTAACATCATACTCAATGGGCAAAAACTAAAACCATTTCCCCTAAGAACAGAAACAAGACAGGGATGCCCACTCTCACCTCTCCTGTTCGACATAGTACTAGCCATAGTATTAGCCACTGCAATTAGACAACAAGAAGAAATAAAAGGCATCCAAATTGGAAAAGAAGAAGTAAAGCTGTCCTTATTTGCAGATGACATGATATTGTACATAAAAAACCCAAAGGACTCCATTCCAAAACTAATTTACTTAATTAATGAATTTGGCAATGTAGCAGGATACAAAATTAATGCTAAGAAGTCTGTGGCATTTCTATACACTAACAGTGAAATTACAGAAAGAGAAACTAAAAAAACAATCCCATTTACCATCACACCAAAAAAATTAAGATACCTAGGAATAAACCTAACTAAAGAGGTAAAAGACCTATATGCAAAAAACTATAGGACACTGAAAAAAGAGATAGAGGAAGATGTTAACGGATGGAACAGCATACCATGCTCATGGATTGGGAGAATCAACATCATTAAAATGTCCATACTACCCAAAACAATCTACAGATTCAACGCACTACCCATTAAAATACCAATGATGTATTTCACAGACCTAGAAAGAATTCTTCATAGATTCATCTGAAACAAAAAAAGAGCACGAATAGCTACAGCAATTCTGAGAAAGAAGAATAAAGTAGGTGGGATCTCAATACCAGATTTCAAGCTATACTACAAAGCAACTGTTCTCAAAACAGCCTGGTACTGGCACAAGAACAGACATATAGACCAATGGAATAGAATAGAGAACCCAGATATCCACGCAAACCACTATGCTCAACTAATATTTGACAAAGGTGGTATGAACACACAATGGAGCCACGATAGCCTCTTCAATAAATGTATCTGAAAATTGGACAGATACATGCAAAAAAACGCAACTGGACCACCAACTTACACCAAATACAAAAATAAACTCAAAATGGATACAGGACTTAAACATTAGAAGGGAAACCATAAAAATACTAGAGCAATCCACAGGCAGCACAATCTCAGATATATGCCGAAAGAACTTCTTCACTGATACTGCTCCAAAGGCAATGGAAGCTATAGAAAAAATAAACAAATGGGACAACATCAAAATAAAAAGCTTTTGCACAGCAAAAGAAACCATCAACAAAACAACAAGAAAGATCACTGTATGGAAGAACATATTTGCAAATGTCATCACTGATAAAGGTTTAATCTCCAAAATCTACAGCCAACTTATACAACTTAATAAAAGGAAGATGAATGATCCAATAAAAAAATGGGCAACGGACCTAAATAGAACCTTTTTGAAAGACGACAGAAGGAAGGCCAAGAGACACATGAAAACATGTTCAAAGTCATTAATCATCCAAGAGATGCAAATCAAAACGAAAATGCGATACCATCTTACACCTGTCAGAATGGCAATCATTAACAAATCAACAAATGACAAGTGTAAAAAGGAACCCTTGTGCACTGTTGGTGGCAATACAGACTGGTGCAGCCACTGTGGATAACAGTATGGTTTCCTCAAAAAACTAAAATGGATCTCCCATTTGACCCTGTAATCCCACTCTTAGGAATTTATCCTAAGAAATTACAAATACCAATCAGAAAGGATTTATGCACCCCTATGTTCATAGCAGCACAATTTACAATAGCTACAATTTGGAAACAGCCTAGATGCCCGTCAGCAGTACATCTACACAATGGAATTCTATGCTGCCATTAAAAAGAAGGAATTCTTACCATTTGCAGCAATCTGGTTGGAACTGGAGAGACTTATGCTTAGTGAAATAAGCCAGTCAATGAAGGAGAAGCATCACATGATCTCACTCATTTGTGGATAATAAAGAACATTATAAACTGATGAACAAAAGGATAGGTACGGAGACAGTAAAGCTTCAAACAGACTGTGAAATTACAGCAGGAAGATTAAAGTTAGGTGAGGTAGATAAGAGATCAATCAAAGGACTTGTATGCATGCATATAAGCATAACCAATGAACATAAACATTAGGGGTTTGGGGCATGCCTGGGAGGGGGGGCAATGGGGAGATATGTATAAAAAATTAATAAAAAAAATTTTTTTAAAGTGGACCACATATGGAAAAAAACATTAAAATGGTTCTCAAATGGCTGACGTTTGGAAATAATGGATTAATTTATTACTATTAGAGTTTGATGAGTTAGCAAAAATGCTATTAAGATCCATGAATTAGTATATCTGTTTCTTCCATGTTATCACCCTCACTTTTTCTCTCTATGTATTGTGTCTCCATTGACTTCAAGTGGCTTTAAGAAGTATAGACAAAGAAGAATAGTATTCTGCTGCTATGTAAAATAAGTCTACTTATCCTTACAAAGAGTACAGGAGTTATCTTCATAAGGAGATATTGTTTTGAATTAAGGATGTTTTTTTCTGTTAATGAATAATATTAAATATCAAGAGACATCAATTCTGGGAGGGGAGTTTTAGAATAATGCACTGTGGATAGTGCCCTCATGTGGCTTCAAAGTTTAGCTACATTCCAAGTTATGGAATCTAAAATATGGCAGACAATGACAAACAAGACATGTGGAAAAAGGAAATGGCTCAAGAAATTGTGATTTTTTTTGCCACTACCAAATTCTTTGGTTGAGTGGAATGGGTCACCAATATGGCAGACAGGATGACAAGTTCTTGGGAATAATCAGACATCCAGTTCATATAAGATATTGATTGTGGTATATTTGGTTAGGATTTTCACAAATCACACAAGGCATTTTCAGTTTTATTTTTATCAAAACAAAATAATTTAACCATATAAAGAAACAATCATAGAGTAGCAAGTTCTGAACAGTTGAATGCACGCAAGATGTTGAGTTATCCTCTATGGTTCCAAGTGACAGAGACTATTTTCCCTGGTTCCTTCTCTCCACAGGGTGAAGTGTTCTGCTAGAATGTTCCTATACCTCTCCAGAATGAATTATGTATACCCCCACATAAGTACAAAGCAAGGGTACAAAGAATGGTACAAACCTAGCATGCAAGATTTGATGGGTCCTGATACCTATATATAATGAGTCCTGAAATATCAGGATAAGAAATTGTGCTTAAGATGAAGAAATATAATATTTCAAAAGCCAAAGAGCTCCCTCACAAGAACTATAGGAATCATAACTGACGTGAGCAAAAATAACCACACCCTCTTTGCTACAGTGGTAGGAGTGTGATTGCCAGGACCAGGCAGACCATCTTCACATCACCATATTAAATTACATCAGGGGAGGTGAACAGCCGCACATGCCATTGATTGTGACATTTTCCCTAACTATAAAAATCTGCTGCACCAGGCAAATTTTGTGCAAAATGCAAATTTCTATGCTGGAGGTTGGGTGGGGAGGGGGAGAATGCGATCATTCTAAGTGAGGAATCTAAAGTCAAGAGGAAACTGTGTGGTATGAGGCTGCAAATCCTTTGTCTTGCATATCCAAGACCTGGGGTCATCATGTATTGTATTTCTGCAAGGATGCTCCTCTATTCAGAGCATCAGAGGAGAGAGTTTTGGAAGGAATGTTTACCTTGTCCTCAGATATTCACCATGCTGGGCAGGGTTTTTGGTTGTTTTTAAATATATTTTTATTGATTTCAGAGAGGAATGGAGAGAGAGAGAAAGATAGAAACATCATTGATCAACTGCCTCCTGCATGCCCCAACCTGTAACATGGGCATGTGTCCTGACTGGGAATCAAACCTGTGACCTTCTGCTTCATAGGTCTGACATGCAACCACTGAGCCATGCCAGCCAGGCTGAGCAGTGTTTTAATGCAAATCCAGAGGCACCCCTTACCCCCATCTTTGTTTTTACCTCTTGGAAAATGAACCATAGGTTCTGTTTGATTGTGAACTAAAGGTATGTTAGCCTTTATTCAGAATCTCAAAGGTTGTATCAAACAGGACAGATGAGTTGTACTCCATGATGCCTTCCAACTGGAGGATTCAGGCTGTCCATCACAAACTATGTGGCTATAAAGTCCCTTAATAGTATAGGTTGCCAAGGGAGGGCATAAAACCTTTTTCCTCCACACCTCTAACAAGTGAGATCTGTCCAGGTGTAGGTACAGTGGCAGCAATAAACCTGATGATGAGTCTTGAGCATCTTGGATCATGGTACTTGTATACTTTGCCCCATGAAAATTGCAAAGGATTCTCAGTGTTCTTTGCCTTAACTCATGTCAGCATCCCTGGATTTCTTCTCTGTGGAAGAAGCTGAGGAACCAGTGGTTAAGACCTTTACCTGAGGGTACAATAAAATTAATAGCACTCAGCAGAGTAGGGGCCCTGATCTTTAAAGTATTGTTGGCCCTGTTATGAAATAGATTCATTTTTCTCTTAACCAGTACACAGCACTGGGTATAAAATTGTAGAAATGAAAAATTGAGACTATTGAAATTTTATTTTCAGTAACCCAAACTAGGTTATAGATTATTCATGTTATCCTTAAAGGTGTATCCCTAGAATTGAATTCTGCTTTAAAAAAAATGTAGGAAACTAAGATTTATAAAAATCAGACACTGTTGGTTGCTTTATAAAAGGATCCTTCACTAATAACAACAAAAAACGTTTACCTTAGGATGATTTTCAATAGCTAAGTCCTCTAGGATCATTCAAAATACATTTTTAAGACATTGAAATATAGCTTTGCACAAATTTATGTTTAAGGTACACTTTACTTTATATCAACCACCAGCTAAATGACCAGCTGTGACAAGGGGTTTGTCAACCTGCTCACCTTTGTAAGAGAGATATAGGGAGTTTGAGGTGGGCTCAACGTGCTGCCTTATTTAATCTAGGTTGGGATGCAGAAGCCAAAAGTGGTGGCTCGTAGAAAACAGAGCTTTCGCCACCATTAGTTGCTGACTTGGATCCAGTCAACTAGCTGACAGCTTGGCAGCCACCAGGAGCAAAGGATCTGGGAAGATTGTTTTCTCACCCTGACCAGGCCTCCGGAGTCAAGGTGGCCAGTTCAGCCTGCAGACATGCTGTCCCCACTCACACAGTAGGGTTATGGTTTTGCTTTTTATTTTTGAATGATGAACCAATGAAAATCAACTAGATGACTGTGGCCTCAAATCTAGAACTCTGGGGTGGGGGAGAATAGGTGGGGCATCTCTGAGCTCAAATTCTTCATGGAATTGGTGGAAGATGTTTTGGCTTTGGGTCCCCTCTCAAATATCTTGGGTGCAAGACCCCTCCCCAGGGGGATCCCACCCAACCCACCAAGACCTCCTACATGAAGACGAGGGCAGGTAGCGCATACATTCCCACAGGATCAAAACTTGGAGACATATCAGCTTACCTTGTCCAACTCTCTCCCTCTCCTTTGGAGAAACTTAGGCACAGGGAGGGTATGTGCCTTCACCAATATTTCCCAGGTGGTTAAGAGCAAAGTCAGGCCTTTGTTCTTCCTCCTTCAGCACTCAGGCCATTATTCTAGATAGCATCACTCATCAAAGTAGTGCAGGTAGCTCGAAGGGTAGGTAATCACCACATCACTTTTGTTTGGTTCAGAAAGCACAGAAGGTAAATACCTAACCTCCTTTTCACCTTTATCCTCATGTTTTTCTTGAATGAGCTTGACATCACTTCAGTACTTATTAGCTCATATGAGATGACCATGGATACATGCTAAGTCACCAGGGGGAGGTGGCCCACCATTAATGTTTTCTATAAATCATCCTAAAATTGAAAAATTCACATGAAGTTCCTTGCAATGTAACCATCCTTAATGAAAGGCAAGGCCATGTTAAAGTATGCTGTAGGTGTGAGATGTGCATCACACCATCTGAACTGTGAGAGGGCATATAATATTCTTACATCAAAGTTAAGTCAAAAGAACTGAGCTATAAATTTCAGATTGTACAAAATCATACCAAAAACAAGTATAAAATGTTACTGAAATGCAGGTCTCTTTAAGTTTTTCTTCTCCCATTTAAGGAGGAGAGGAAACAGGACTTCTGAGGCTGCATGCTAAGTCGGCCAATGCAGCCCAACTATTTTGTTCTGTACTGGGGTGCATTGGCTTGGAATATTGGGCGATTTTTTCCTATGCTGTTTTGACTTGCACAATATAGAGATTGATTTAATTTGACAGCAAAGTAACACTAAGCCTCCCAAATAAAATTACTGAGATGTACAACAGCATCAAAACTCCAATTGGTTTTGTACCCTTGAAGCCTCCAGTGGAAACGAAAAGGCTCTGTCATAATGAGCAGGCAGTGGCGAAGCGCAGAGATCACTAAATGTAACCCTCTAAGTGAAAGTGCTCAGCGCACAATATGACACAAAGAATTAGAGGAAAATAAGTGGGTTTTCCCCCTCGAAATAATGACCCATTTCAGAGACTGTTCTGTTAACTTTCAATACAACGTACATTTGCAAGAGTTGGAAAAACCAAGGTTTCAGAGGTCTAGACAGAAAAGACACCAGACACCAGACAGTACATGCTTGTGTCACTAACTCATACATAAACATTAGCCACTGAGCGACATTGAAAAATAATCAGCATTACCAGATCACGTGTTTTGACGTATATTTACAACTTTTGAGGAGGAGGAGAATTATTGTGACCAAATGTCAGTTTTTTAATGAATCCAATTTTGTCTCCAAAATGAATAGAAATAGTTTGGTGCCAAATTCATCCCCTGGTTAATCCCCCGGTGCTTATCCCCAGTTACTAATGAGGACATCATTGCCTTGATTCTACAGGATGTACTTGTTGATAAACGTTGCTTTCGTGGCATTTTACAGAGGACCCACTGAGGACTGAGGCAGACAGTATCTGGGTGTCCAGCCACAGTCGCTCTGTGCCAAGTGGTCACAGCCAACTTTGCCTTTCCTGGCACCTGTGAACACCAGTGGAGCATGCCCAGCGGGTCTAGGAAGGGTGAGGCTGAGTCAGGGGTTTGGAGTTAGTTGGGGATGACTTAGAAAGAACCCAATCTTTAGATGCTTCATGTCAAGGGTCCAGGAGCCCTCCAGCTCACTGCATTCACGGGAAGCATGGCCAGTGTCCGACCAAGACGCCCTCTGCCCAGGTGCTTCAGATCTCTATCACCAGCCGGTCTTCATCGTCGCTGCTGGTGTCGCTGAAATCCACTCGTGTCTGCTTCCTCATTCCTCCCAAACTCCTCTTCTTGATGGTTTTCAAAGAGGCTTCCTGGACACCAACAGGCTGCTCTGGCATCGAGGGAACCACAGCATCCTTCAAAGCCATTAATCCAGACTCCCAAGTTTCCTCAGTACCCTTTCCAACAGGAGGGCAGGGACCCAACATTTCCCCACTTTCTAAAGCACAGCCTGGAGAGTAAGTTCCTTTCTCCTGACCCCTGGGGAGAAGACATGTCTTGGGTCTCCCTTCCTCTTGGTGCGAGCTAGTTGGTCCTGGCCCTGAAGTTGGTATGTCAGGATGAGTTCTCCCAGGTGACCTCGATGGCACCAAACCTGAAACTCTTCGTGCAGGTGAAGGCTTCCCTGGCGAGAGTGATAGAGACATGCCCTGGGCGATAGCTTTGCTGTCCGGGGAGCTCTGTGTTCGAGTCTCCCCTACAGCTCGGCCATGGCCTTGTGGCTCTGTACTGGGAGCTCCCGGGGTGGTATGACCTCCTCCTATCCCCAGAGAAGTACCAATGGCAGCCACAGAGGTAGCCACATCATAGTGGGGAGAGCTTCCTTTGGACTCAAAGAATAAAGGCTCTTGAGCATCCAAGAAAACGTCTAGTTTGGGACCTACAGAGATTTGCTCCTGGAAAGGCAGCAGCTGGGTCTCAGGCAACCCCAGGTCGAGATCTTTGCCACAGGAGGAAAGGCTGTGGTCACCCATGTGCATGCGGGAGTCGGGTGGCAGGGCCAGTCCTGACTGCACAAAGGCATTCTGAGGACAATGGTCACCACACTCTCTGGCAGAGGGAATAATATCCTGTAATGAAGAGCAAAGGGAAGCAGATTGGGGCGGGTGGGGGGGGGAGGAGGAAAGAAGGTTAATCGGTATAAGAAACTTGTGGTAAGAAACATGGTCCTCAATGAAGCAAGGGCTTGAGTCCTTAATGATTCTTTACTGAGTGTGAACTTCAATATCATATTTTCAATCGGTTTCCATTAATTACTAATTGGGGCATTAAGTTGAGTCAAGTTCCCTGTTGACACACAATCACCTGATGAGACTGCCCTGCATTTTGTCTGGCTTTGTGAAAAACACAGAGCCCTCAATTACCCGACCAGTTCCAAACCCACTGAGCACTAACAAGGTCAGGAGAGCCATAACCCCAGACAACGTACAGACAGACAGCCAAAGCCGGACCCACCTGCCCGGTCCAGATGTCCCTGTCCCTCGCAGCCCTTGGACTTGTGCTGGTAGAGCTGCCTCTTGAGGTTGGTCTCCAGTCCTTCTCCTCTCTGTTCCCATAACCAAGAGGCGATGCTGAAGTGGCACAAGATGACTCCCCATGCAGGCTTAGCCCTAAATGTGGGAAGCACATTTACATACACCTGAAATTATTAAGTCAGCAAGTAGTCATTTCCTAGTTCACCTGTGTCTTCAAAACCAGATCTGAGCTTAGAAGCCCTCATCTCATACCAGGAAAGCCATGTCCCTTGAACCAATTCCCGCCGTCTAACAAAGCATCTCCGGTTCTGCTAAGATGAGTGGAAAGGGGGCAAAACCAATTCCCAAAGATAGGACAATCTCTAAACCTTCCATGAGGTTTTTGCATCAGTGTACTCTTCCATTTGTGAATCTCAGATTGAATTCTCTGGCCCTAGAGCCAGAGGAGGAGAGTAGAAAAGTCCCCCTGTCACGCCTGAGTCCTCGGAGCACTGGGCAGCTGGGGTCAAGCTGGTCTTGTGTTGCTGTTGTTTTGTGGTGGTGACTGTTTGATTTGGGGGGTAGAAGGAGAAACAAAAGTATGACCTTCACAACATCCACAAAACAGCCTCCTCCCCTGGAATGCAGGTCCGGATCTCAGGGAAGGCAGATCCCATCTTGAGTTAAGATGAGAAAAACATTCTAGAATTGCTGTGTCACAGAGAAAGCATTAGGCCCCATTTAAAAGTTGCTTTTATGTTGAAGAAAGCTACAAATGCACAGACTTTTAAAAAGTCAAACCTTTCTACTTATTAAGAAAAACAACAGCACCTGTCCACCCACTCCTCTTTGCCTACTGGATCCTATTAGTGTGTCTCCTGTCCTCCCGCAAACACATTTCAGAGCACCATTTCTTGATTTGTTTTTTTGTTTTTATTTTATTTCCAGTTTGGAGAATAGTCTGTGACTTCTATGAGGGAATAGGATGAGCACAAATTCTTCCCAACCCTCATCACCCCACAGGTATGCACAGTCCCCACTCCTCTCTCTTCTCAGTAGTGAAATCACCGCTGTGGCCATCTGGCTAGAATGTGGACAGTCTTCACTGCTGTGCTCAGGAATGTGCTGTCTGGGCCGGAGCCTCAGATGTGCCGGGAAGAACTGCCTTTATTACCAACACAGTGTTCCTTGGAGTCAGTTTTTTCTTTTGCTGAGTTTTCTATGGACTTCTTACTAAAATCACCTTCCAACTTCCTTCCCAATGGTCTAAGATTTCATTTTCTTAGAAGGATCTCTCATGAGACTTTTCTCCTTTTTTAAGCTTTTTTTTTTAAAAAAATGTATTGAATGTATTGGGTTCACACTGGTTAATAAGATTATATTATGTTTCAAGTGTTTAATTCCCTAATACATCACCTGTGTATTGTGTGTTCAGCACCCAAAGTCACGTGTCCTTCTATCACCATTTGTCTCCTTTACCCTCTTCCATCTCCATTGCCTCCCTTTCCGTCTGGTCATCACCATGCAGGTAGGAAGGGTCATGGTTGGCGTTATCCAGGTTGATACAGACGAACACCACTCATGAAATCTTCTGACCTGAGCCCTGGACTGCAGCTCCAGGCCCCACACGAGGCTATGCCCTGGATCTTCCTCCACCCCCATCCTTGGACCCCAGGTCCTGGCAGTTCTTTGGTTTACTTTCTTGCTTCTCTAATCAAAACTCCTGATAGCTTCATGAGAAAGGGTGAGTGAGAGGAAATGTTGAGACCTTCCCCGGCTACTTGTCTGAGGAGAACATTCAAACTGAGGTGCATTCTCCTTCAAGCGGGCACTGGGCTCGTTCTGTCCTGGACTGAGAAGTCTGCATCCCCAGGGCGCGGTTTAGGACCCTGTGAGTGACGCTTTTGTTGTTCTGTCTCTGAGAAGTCCTGGCTTCTTCCTTGTCTGGATGTCATCTCCGTCCTGTCTATTTTCCTTCATTGTCTGGGCACTCGGAACAGCCTTTTGATCTTAATCATGTCCTTCAGTCTCAGAAACATACATTGTATTTGATTTTCCCCCTTATGTCTTCTCTTTACTCTCTGTATGAAGTTATTGGACCTCTTGGTCTAATCCTCGATTTTTTTTTTATCTTTCGGAGAATTCTTTTGATTTCCTATCCCAACTCATACTGCCTAATTCTGCTATCATGTTTTTCATCCTAAGAGCCCACTATTAATATTAATCATTATCATTCCTTCTTTGTAGCATTCTGCTATTATTTCATGGCTCCAACATCTTCTCTTACTGTCTCTGTTAATATGAATAATGGTTTGTTGGTATTGGTGAAGTTTGTCTCTCCTTACATACGCTCCCTTTCTTCCAAACATCTTTGTTTCTGTTTGCTTTATCTTTTTTTTTCTTTTTCATAGTAAAGACTTGCTGAGATATTCAGCAATCTTAACTATCTGTCCATGTTCACCAAGTAGGCACATGCAAGATGTTTGGGCTCTCTTTACAAGTGCAATTCGTCACTGGGGGCCTCCCTGTGTTGTACTGACTGCCTGGTGTAAGTGGCAAAGCCTGGCATCATTCTTTCTGGGTCTCCACAGGGCCTGGCACACACAGGACTCAGCCTCCTGCCAAGAAGTGCAGCCAGGCTGTCCGCACTGGAGCCGAAACTGGGACTGAGAGTCGGGGGACCAGCAGACAGTGTCAACCCTTTGGTTGAACCCTCTGTTTTCAATGTGATCCTGTCACCCCCCCACTCAACTGACTGTACCTGGTGCCCCCAGCATGTTGGACCCGCTTTAGGACTGAGCTCCCAGCATTCTGCTGGGGAGGGTGACGTGCAGTGGGAAGGAGGGGTGGTGGAGATTTGGAGGGTGGGGAGAACTCCTGGGCTGTGGATTTCGGAGTTTTGAGTGTGCCTGGATCTCTTGGGACTGCGCTGTCCCTGCTGAGTCCGTGGCCACAGGCCTACTCTGGGGCCTGCTCCCTCTGTCAGTTTGTCCTCAAAGGTGGTGCCCTACAGACACATTTTTTTTCTTGACTCCCCCAGGTTTTTGAAGGAAAAGTGGAACGAAATGAAGGTGTTCTGTCCTCCATCTTGTACCAACAGGACAGACTGACTTCTTCCAGCTTAGAGGTTTGTTGCCCGGTCCCTGGTGCGCTAATCCTGAACAAAGCTGCTTTGAAAGTCCGTGAAAAGGGCAACAGTTTGGAGATAGATGCCATGGCCTCTCCCTGAACACAGCCTTCACTTGGGCTCCTATGCATGGGGTTGTCCGATGGCACAGTCCCGGCCTTTGGCATGCCACCCATTTTCTCAACACCCGGACCCCCAGTCCCTCCCTCGCCTGCTGTCACCCTTTTCCCTCAGGAGTCGGAGAGCCAACCCAGGGGCCCTGGCCTTGCAGCCTCTGACCCAACGGGGAGAAACTAAGGGAGCAAACTGGAGGATGAGATCACTTCCGGTTGACAGGGTCGTGAAGAACATAAACACCGGAGCCTCACAATGAGAAGGAGGCTGACTGGAGCCGCTGAATGTAAATGGGGCGGCAGGGGTTTGTCTATGGCGGAAGGAAGAGAGCCCCTCCCGTACCTAAAGCTGCAGAAAGGTGGTGCCTGCCATGGAAATGAGGGTAAGGGGGCCCCCTAGAGGCTACCCCAGACCTGGAGGAGCAGACCAGGGCTTGATGGACAGCCAGGTGGAAGGAGGGTGCTGAGCTGAACAGGGGCTCAGGGAAGGGGGAAGCCCAGAGGCACAGATCTTGTGGTGCCGGCAGGTGCTGGGAAGGGGGCCAGGTCTGTCACGGTGAAGAACCAGCGTGGCAGCAGTATGCCACAGCTTTTAAGATGCAGGTGGCTCCTGTCTAAAGGCTACATTTCCGGGGGAGGAGAAAAGAGCGGGAAAACCATTTTCAAGGTTACGGATGGGGTGGGATCAGATGGAAAGGCTTGGTTAGGGCAGAAGTCAAATAGATGAAAGTGGGTGATGGAGGCCAGTTTCATTGCCACCGATGAAAAATCACCAAAAGATAATAACAATGATAAATCTTTCACTAGCCCCATAGTTTACCAAGAGCCTCCTCTCCTTCTAAGTGGATTAAGCTGTGTCTCCACATTGACAAAACAACCAGACAATTCATTCAATTCAATGAAGTAAAACCAATTAGTAAGAGGAAATAATCAGATTGGTCAAATGTCTCCTCGGCAGCTTGTGTGGGTTTTTCAGCCGAACGGAAAGGCCATGTGCGCATTTGACCAATAACTTCTAATTCACCTGAGAACAACGAGGGGCAAATCCATTTATTTAATTTGCTTCTGACCTACAGTCTACAGAGAAAAGTGAGTTATCTTTAATAATTATGGGGGTGGGGATGCCCAAATAATGTCACCAAAGTGTGTTAAACAAATTTGGATTCTTGGAGCAAGATCCTAACTTGCTTTGAAAGAAAATGGCTCTTCCCAGGGAGTGAAGGGCCCTGGTTAAGGCATGTAGGTTTCTACATCACTTAGGAGCCTCTCCTCCATCTTGAGAAATTTCGGATTCTTTCATTACCGTGCAGTCTTCAGAAACTCCAATATGCCCACACAATTATGCGAATCTTATTAGAAAGCCATCTCTCATCACAGCTCCTCTGCCCTCCTGCCCTCTCCCTGATTCAAGCTGTGTTTTTAATAAATTTCCTCAGAGATAATTGCCCAACCATGTTTGGAGAGGCAGAGACTGCTCAAAACATCATAGCACACTTACTTTAGCATCTTAAAAAGGCTTATAAAAAACTGTACAACAATAAGAAAGAAAACAGTAAAGAAGCAACAGGGCAAAACTTCCAACCTGGCTTAGACTGTTGGTTATCTCTCATGACCAATCTGCTCCCGACTGTCTAATCTTAGGCCTGATGAAAATGCTAATAAACACATTACTCTAACATCATATCTGAAAATGAGAGGCCTGGTACATGAAATTTGTGCACTGGAGGGGGGGTTCCCTCAGCCTGGCCTGTACCCTCTCACAGTCTGGAACCCCTTGCTCCTTACCGCCCACCTGCTTGCTACCACAGAAGCAGGAGAGGCTCCTGCTACCACAACTGCCCTCACCAGCCATGAGCCGGGCTTCTGACTGAGCAGTGCTCCCCTGTTGAAGCACACTGACCACCAGGGGGAAGCTCCTGCGTTGAGTGTCTACCACCTCATGGTCAGTGCACATCATAGCAACCAATTGTTTTGGTCATTCTGCCATAACACTTAGACTTTTATTATATAGATAGAAGTAATTGGATACAATTCTTTTGGTTGCCCCAGTACACCAAGAGCTCCATTGACTAGGAGTCCAAAAGACTGCATTATAAGGAAGGGATAAAAATGAGCCTACCATGTCAGCCTTCAAATCAAACTCTAAGCATAAACAAGAATGCGACATAATTACCTATTAACTGATCTCAGATTAAATGATTTTGCAGTGTCCCTGACATTGGATGCATAGGCTGCTGGCAAATATGATTTGCAGTTATTTAAGAGAGCTGAGCAGATGAACTCTCAAAGTCATCATTGTGTGGGCAGTGACTTCCTCATTTATTCAAAAGTTTGTTAGGCCTATTTTTTTGAATCCATAATTTTGGAGCCCATATTATTGTCCCTAAATATATCTTGAGCCCATGTTTTGTTTTTTGTTTTTTAAGTATATTTTATTGATTTTTTACAGAGAGAAAGAAAGAGGAATAGAGAGTTAGAAACATCCATGAGAGAGAAATATCGATCAGCTGCCTCCTGCACAGCCCCTACTGGGGATGTGCCCGAAACCAAGGTACATACCCTTGACCGGACTTGAACCCTGGACCTTGCAGTCTGCAGGCCAACGCTCTATCCACTGAGCCAAACCGGTTTTGGCTTGAGCCCATGTTTATTGAGTATTGAGCACAGCCAATATTCTGGGCTAAGAATTATGCTGAGGGCAGGTGATGTGTCCAGGGGCAAATGGGACAGTCACCCTATGAAAATTTCAGTCAAATGGGAGAAAAATTCAATCCTCACATAATTACACAAAAATTTCACCAAGCATGCCTTGGCCATGTGTCTCAGTTAGTGGAGTGTCATCCTGTGCATTGAAAGGTTGATTCCCAGTGGGGGGCAAGTATGATGCAGCCAATCAATTGTTCTGCTCTCACATCGATGTCTCTCTCTCTTTTTCTCTCTTTCTCATTCTAAATTAATAACAATCTATTTAAAAAAACTTTTCACCAAGCAAGTGCAGTAAATGCTATGAAAAAGCAAAGGGTGCTGTGAGATGGTGACATGAGGCCCTGGCCCCACATATGATGGACATGAGTAAAATCACACATTCTGACATTGTCCCTGCTTGGGCTGGTTTTCTCTCTAATAAGTTTATATAATTAATTCATGTAATTATTCAAGCAATACATATTTTTAACTTTCTGTTGCATCCAGCCATTGCACTAATCTGTTTTAGAAGTAAATTCATTTGTTTCTTCAACCCTATTACAATTTTTGTTTACGAAGTTTCTATGGGGGGAAATACCTGGCTGAAAAAATGCAAGAGAGAGTCTTCATTCCTCTCTGGCAGCGGCTGGGGTCCTCCATCCAATCAGAGAATGATCCAAAGTCAGCGGGTGGCCTCGACAGAGGGGACTGGAGAGAGGACTAGAAAACCCGCTTATCAAGTGCAGGTCAGGCAATCCGCACTGCCCTACTGCAATCTTTTGGAAGTTTGCCTCCACAGAATCACAAATGCATGGGTCTTTTATTTCAGAAACTGCTTTTCTTAGTTGTTTTCATCTCTTTTCTATTTTTTTGATGAAAGGCAACCAGACAAGAACCCTTCCCACATAGGAGTATTCCACTAACCACACGGAGGGTGAATTAGAGCTTCAAGCCTTTCTTTAAGTTCAAGCTGTTACTGTGTTCAGACAACACGAGTGTGACTTTAGTATATGGAACAGAAGCAGGATAATGGGGTCTTGGGAGGAAAAAAGAAGAGACAAAAGAAACACCATAAGAGATGTACAAGGCCGAGGCTGCCCAGCCATCTGCCTCAGACACCATTATCTGACGTTTCTGTTGCTGAATGAAAAGCTTGTCTCTGGGTCTCTTCCTGGGGATGTAATTGATATACCCCAACAGTGTCTCATCTTTCCTCAAGATTTATACCTGAAAATAAAGGAGAAATTATTCTGTTTCGGCAATTTCAGCGCACTATGACTCAACTAATAGCTTTAGGGAAAGAATTAATACTTCTCCATTAATTCTAATGAGAGCAGATGTGGGGGAGCCATTAGCACCTGTCAGAGGAGAGAGAAGGCCAAGGGGAGAAGCCAGAGAACTCCTCCGTACCCCTGACCCAGGAGTCTGGAGAGAACAGAGTGGGCAGAGCTGAGCTCCCCGCAGCTCCAGATGAAACACAAAGAAAACTCCTAGAGGAAACAGGGGGAAAGGCCACCTGGGAAGGTGAGAGACAGCGCCTTTCTGTGCAAACAGGTTGAGCCTGGGTGGAAGCCAGGGAGCGTCTCTACTTCCTGTTCCTGAATTGAAAGGGTTTTGATCACTGTCTCCTCTCAGAGGTTTCCCCCAAACTCAATGACTAGACCATCCATCCATTTATACTCGGACCTGTCACCTACAAGGTGTATGAAGAAGAAAGGAGCTGTAGGTTACCACAGATAGAATGACCTATTTATATAAAAAATAAAAAGGTATCTGTCCACATCTGCATGGCCAAATGTAAGGTTGTGAGAGAAATTAGCCTCCCCCTGGCCGAAGCCCGGAGGCTGGGTTGCTGCACAGTTTGGACAGGCTGGTGTTGCACCAAGCATGGTATTGCTGTGATGGTTTGAAAGAAAACCAAGAGCTAAACAATGACATGGGCTCCAGGCACCAGGCAGCTGCGCATCCGTGCAGTCCAGCAAGCAGTGCTCCTGGGAGGGGAGTCATTAGTTTAGTTTAGTCAAAAGTTTAGTTTCTCAGGAAGAGAAAAGTTGACTCACAAAAGCAAGAGGAAAATGTATTTTTTCATCTTTAACCAAAACTAAAGTATTTCTGTACCATCCTAATTTTTTTCTTGCGATTTTGCCTCTTCCGAGTAATCATGTCCCATCTCTTTTCTCAGAAACCACTTTTCTCCGTGGTTCGAGTCCCTCTGCTATTTCCCTAATGAAGGCAATCAGTTTGAGAACACTCCACTTACCATTTCCCCCAAAAAACATACTTAGTGGGAGAGCATGCTTAAAACCTTTCGGTAAGCTGAAACCCTAATCATGCTGTAACAATAAGAGCATGCCCTAAAAAAGAGGACAAATTACAGGGAAGCAGGAACACTACAGAAAAAAAAAATGCTCATGTTACTTGAATTATTTAGTGCCAAAATTGAATCAAGAGAACTTACTTTACTTCCAAACTTTCTTAACTAAATGAAAATTATAGAGAGAAGAAGTTCAGGCTTTGGAATGTAATTGATGTGTTTAAGCAATTGCCTCATCATTTCTTAAGATTTACATCCTAGAGAAGGAGGTGTTATCCTGTTTCAGCAATTCTATAAGCAATATTATTTAACTAATGGCTTTAGGAGGAGAAGCTCCCCATTAATTCTGACAGGGAGAATTATGAGCAAAGCCATTACCACGAGGCAGAGGCGTGGAAGGCGTTGGTGGCGGAGGGGACCCTGGAGTTCAGGCTGCCATTTTGGTTTCTCTGCGGAAGACATCACAGGTGATTTGTGACAGAGAAGAAGGAGGGAGAAATACCAAGGGACCCTCCCCAATCACCTGTCCCAGCTCACTTGTGACAGACTAACAGTCTAAAGGCTCCAAAGAAAGGAAGAAACTCAGATCTACTTAGCTTCAGAGAATTACATCAACGCCCTCATGTGGTATTTACCTCATTAACAGGATCGGGTGAACATTTCATCTCCGAAAGTACCTGTCAGAAGTTCTGTTGCCATTTCTTCCCTGACTGTGTGTGCTTCCATCGTGTGATCCCCAGGGGGCTTCCCTAAGTTATGTTGGGGGAGAGGGCTCCAGGTAACACATTTCAGGCACTTAAAAGTTCAATATGTACAGAATTTAAAAGGAGAGCTGCTGGAGAAAAAGGAAGTAAATGAGACCAGGAGAGAGAAGAGAGTGGGCCACCTTCGCCCTGGAATTAAACGTGGGCTTATTGGTGATGAGCAGCTCAGTGCTACCTCGCTGATGGTGTGTACACAGAGCTGAAGAGACAGAAATTAGGACATAATTGCACAGTGATTAGCATTGTGGTAAATGCCACCTAGGAGATGAGCTGTGACTCACAACTCAGGTAATCTGGCTCGAGAGTCGGATGTGACCTGCCTGAGTAATCCCTAAATGTCACCTCACAGAACCAGCGGAGGAGGGTGACTCAGAAGCCCTGCCTGGCTCTTCGGAGAAAAGGTAGCTGAACGAGCCATCAGAGGGAAAGCAAATGGCGCTGATCAGAGTCTAACTGCATAACAGAGCATTGCTCCCTCCTGGCGCAATTTCTGGAAGTTCGTCTCTTCTGAGTAATCATGGTTTCTGTCAAAAATGACTTTCTTCCTGGTACCTCATGTCTTTTCTTTGATGAAAGGCAATCAATCTGAGATTTTACTCCCAGAGAGTGCTTTGTCCCTGAAAAACATTTTGTGGAAAGTCATGTTTAAAAATCAATCTTCACTTAAAAGTTTCGCCCAGACCATACATCTAAAGTTTAGAGAGCAGAGCAGGCAGGAGGTAAAGGGGAAAGAGACACAGTTTTTGAAAATACCATTTAAAACCTGTAATGCCAGGATGGAAGCCAAGAATCTCTGCTCTTCGAATGATCCTTTTCCATGTTCCTCATCATTAAATGAGTCTGCAAAAGACAGTCCACTTCTTGAAACATAATGGAGGCATTGGAAAAGACTCATTTTCTCTCCAGATTTGCATCCTTAAAAAGAAGGCATTGATCCATTTCGATGAGACTAGCTGGAGGATCTTCCCTTCTCTCCTTCACTAATCCTGAGAAGGGAAATAAACTCATTTCAGATAAAGACAGAGGAAGACAGCAAAAGTGGAGGTGGCCTCATCGATTCTGACTCCCAGTCACCCTCGGACCTGAGTCCAGGTCTTCCCTCAGACCCCAGTGGCAGGAGGCCCAGCATGATTGGACAAGATGCGCAGAAAAAGGCTGAGGGAACATTGTTCTGATTTCATAGCATGTCTGCTCTGCTGTGTGGTGCTTAGGCTCGGGCTTTCTTACTCCACTTTGCTTTTTTTTTTTTTTTTTTTAGGGAAGGCAAGCTGAATCTCTCTCCCACTCAGATATTTCTTCTAAACAGCACTGAGGAGCAGGGCTAAATATTCTGTGAACAGGCACAACATCCAATAGCATTTCTTAAGAACTATTCAGGAGCCAGGGGACTGATACAAAAAGGGAAAGAATAAAAGCAGCCTCAACTTAGTTATAGGAACCTTTTATTATAGCCAAATTTACTCAGAAATGTATGCTTTGGGCTTGTTTTAGAAACGTAGTTTTTTTCTTAATAATGAAAGAAACTGGTCAGGCAGGCCATGCTGAAATTGAAATACTTTCAACTTGGTTCATCTCAGCTGAAGGTTTCCTTCTTAAAAGAACGAGAGAGTACTTTGTGCCTATACCCTGGCGCAACGAGACTCCAGTGCTTTTGAGCAAAAGCCTCCCTCTGGTTTCTAGGGGTCCTGACAGGATGTCATGACCACAGGAGGGCAAGGCCAAACTCCAGGATGAAGGTGGCAGGAAGGTTTGCATTCGGGCTGCTTGTACCTAGCCACTGAAGTGGAATGAAGGGGAAAGAGGAACAACAGGAAGAGATGGACAGGTTCTTGAAGACTCCATGCAGACATGCCTTTGTCCCTTCCCCTTTACCCCAACCTCCCACCCCACCCCAGCTTTAGAAATTCCACCTTTTATGATGTGAGACTTCAAGGCCTGGGCTTTCTGATCTCCAGAAACCATCTTCTAGCCTCAGAGCAGTATGCTTAACTTCTAAATGTAATCAGATTGGTTATTGCCCCATAAGTCATTTTTAATCTTCCCACACTAATTACAAAATCTTATTTCTAAAAACAAACAAAACAACAACAACAACAACAAAAAGCAGTCATGGAGATATTAGGATCCTTCAGAAAGCCCATGCTTTGTGGTACTTTACAAATCTCCCCATCACCCCTAAAGACTTCTAATTCACCCCTACACATGGAGCCTGCTTTGCAATTCTAAAGCTACAGGGAATAGGAAACCTGTGGCCTAGCAGAAAAGGGGAAGACGCCCCTCAGGTTTTATCTGGAAAAGACTATGATCAATGTCAGGCATTCAGGAAATTGCCCCTGGAGGTGGGGCAGAAGTGGAGTGGGAGCTGAGTCTGGAGGATAGCCATTCAATCCCGCATGGTATCCTAATTGGCCATTTTCTTGAATGAAAGACAGCGAGGTCGATACAATTACCTCTTGGAAATATTTCCCTATCTATCCTCAGTGCCAGCAGAAAGAAATGACAACTTCATCAAGTATGGAAAACTAAGGTCCAATAAAAAGAGATTACAGAGAAAAAAAAATATATTTGGGAATTCTTCTTGACTTCTGTTTAAAAATATATTATTACTAAATTCAAATCAGAAAAAAGGTACACAGCTCAAATGATCATGGAATAAATTAGCATAATGGTTTTAAAATAAAATCCTTTATACTGTTTCTGAAGATGCTGACAGAAAAATAATGAGAAGGTTGGGAAAGCATCCATGGGAGAGTGGGTTCTGGAAGGTTTCCCCTCGAAGAGCTTCCAGAACTTTGAAAAAAAGTCAGTGTGCAAAGCAGGAGGAAAGCGTATAGTGGACTTGAGCCCTAGAGGATGCCATGGAGGACATACTGCTGCAGCCCACCAGGGAGACAAACAACTCTGATACAATGTCGCCAGGCTTTCTCTCTCTTCAGGAGGTTTCAGATTCTGTCTATGCAAAAGTAATCTTCAAAACTTGTTTTTTAAGAGTGATGAGTCTATTTTCTGACCAACTTTTCTCTCAGACAGAAAAGCCAGGCTCTCACTTTTTCTTGCCAAATACCCATGCCCTGTATCACCCCTGAGCAACCACCGAGCTTCTTCACCATTATTACCATTCGGGGAGAGCAGCCGTCCAGCTCAGATGGAGAGGGCGAGGGCAGGAACAAGCACGAGGGCAGCAGTGAGCTCTGAGCCAGGCCTAAGCCAGGAGGTGGCCTGGCTGTGAAAGGCTCACCTCTAGCCTGGCTGCAGAGAGTGTTTTCTGAGCCAAAATGGGGGAACACTGCTCTCTCCTCCCCACTGCAAAATGAGATCACCTTCACTCTGACCCGAGAGTGAAGGTGATCTCACTGGTGAGGGGATGCGTAATGGAGGACCTCTGCACCCCCAGCTCTCCTCTAATCGGAGATGCAGGGGTTCAGCTAAGTGGTCTCCGGCCCTACAAGCGAGCACCTCAGTTGAGCCAAGCAGCCCAAAGGAGAGAGACTAGAAGAGACACAAAGTGGAGAGAGAGATCCATAGACTGCTGCAGGGGGGTTAAGCGGTACAGGCACTCAAGTGACTGGCAACGCCTCCCACCAGCTTAGGAGGTGACCCATCAACAGTGGGACTATGATGTTAGTGTCTAATAGAAACTCGTAGAGGAGCATTTAGCCCAGTGTGTATATGTAGGAATCTGTAACACTATTGTATGAATGTTAGGTAAATAATAACAATTGCGCAGAACAGGTATCTTTAAAAGATTAAATACAAATACTAGCATACTGTTTTTTTAAAGAGTTTAAATAACATTCCAGAATCAACCAAGCCAAGGAAGGGTGTAGGCTGCTGCACCCCTGATGAATGAGGGTTTCAGCTGGATCAGGATTCGGAAGTGAGGTCAGATTTAAAAGCCTGTTCAGAGAAGTTGACACCAGCTAGGGGTTCTGAGGCTTGAGGGCAGGGCTCCAGGTAAAATGTGGGTACCCTGTTAAATGGGACTTGGAACCATTGTTCCAATCAGTGTGTCCTATGCAGTATTTGGGGCATAGTCATGCTGAAAAAAATATACTTACTGCTGATCTGAAAATCAAGGTTAGCTGGGTATTCTGCATTTTCACTTGCTTATCAGGCCACCTGCCTGAGAGTTTAGACACTGGGGAGCAGGCTGGGCTGGCTGGCCATTCTCAGAAAAGTCTGGCTGAAGCCTTGGGTTGGCAGCCACTTCTTCCCCACACTCCAGGCTCTGTCCCCCGGGGATGGCTGTGGGGGTCTGGATTGATTGAGATGAGCAGTTATTATCAACAAAGATGTCTGTGCCAAGAGGGCACCTCAAAAACACCCTGAATGTGGAAGTGTTCCCAACAGCTCTCAAAGGAGAAATGACTTGGAGGGTCTCCCCAAAACCCCAGGAGTCCAGCCTACACTAAAGCAAAGCAGGGAGAAGCATCACCCCAAAGCTTTCCCACCATTAAAATAATTTAACACCACCATAAAAATACAACCTTCAGAAAGTCAATTTTGAAAGCATATTAATGTTTCTGATCTCCCCATGTTTCTTTCCCTTCCATGTAGACTAGGACCCAAGGTTATGGACCCACTTTCCTCCCCAAATGGCCCTCATCTATCCCCACTGGGTACAGGTGGTTATTCTGAGGCTCTTTTTGGGTGAGAAACCTTAGCTAGCCTCGGAAAGATGCCAGAGAGGAGGACTGTGAGGAGCGGGGGCCTGGCCAGTAAGGATGCTAAAAGGGGCATTACTGAGACACACGGCCCAGAGCGAGGCCGAGGTTGCTGCACACCAGCACTTGCAGGTCCAGGATGTTTTCTAAATGAGAGTTGTGAGATGCTCCTTTCAAAAATCTTACAGCAGCAGGGAGGGAGGAAGGGAAAAAGAATAAACTTTCTTCTTTCTTTTTGAGTTGAAGTGGGGAAAGAGACACAGATTTTGGCTTTTATCAGTAAACCTGTCAATGGCATGAACCACAGAAGAAGATAAGAGCACACCAGAGACACCTCTTTCCCCAATATCACAGGGCTCATGAGACAATGACCCCCCCTGAGGTGATGGCTGTCAGCAGGAGGACCCGGTGGGTTCCTCTTCCTTCGCATCTGGAGGGCACAATGTGAGTTTGGTCCTTGCGGACAGGTGGCTGGGCTGGAGACAGATGGACATCTGTACATATTCACTGTGTGGTCATGACCTGGCTGCACACAGGCTGAAAAAGGCACACTACTGCATGGAAATGTCTTGTTTGGGGGATCTCAGACAGGCACAGGAGGCTGAAGCCACAAGAGATTGTGAGGCCAGGAGGCCACAGGACAGAGCCAGAGTGTGAGGGCCCAGGCAGGCTGAGGACCCATGGCCTATATCCTTCCTGTCCATTCCAGACAGTGTTAGCCTCACTGTGCAGAAACAGCCTTTAAAATCTTTATTTAAAAAAAGGATTAGTCTATTTATCTCAGAAACATTTTTCCCCTCCAGCCCCAGCCCCGCCCCCAGCACGGGTGGGAAGAAAAAGCATAGGTGCTCTCCGGAGGGCCATCTGAGGGAGCAGTGATGCCTGCCTCCTGGGAAATCCAGGGAGAGGTGATGGGAGTCACACAATTGTGTGATAAATAATAAAATGGAAACTAGGTTTCCCTGTAGCAATATATCCTATGGGCCTTTATATTTTGATGGGTAACGTCTCTCCTCTGTTGGAGGTCTGGGTATGTTTTCTCAGTGTGGATTCTAATGCAGTTCCTATCAAATATTGTCAATGAAGATAAAAGGAATTTACTTCCCCAATAGTGTTTTGATGCAGTAAACATGATGATGAGCTCAGTGTCATGGAGCAGGTCTGGATTATCTTTGGTCCAGAAACACTCATTACACCAGGCATCCCAGGGGACAGACGAGGGTGGACAGGCAGAGTAGGGCAGAGGGTAGAGGGCAGAGGCCACACTGACGAGGACCTGGGAGGGCAGGGAAAGGGAAATAGGCACTAGAGACTTCTGGCTGCAGGAGGCAAAACTCCTGTGGGTAAAAGTCTCAGGGTGGGAGGGGGATGGCGTCACTTTATAGCAGAGAATGTGATATACACAACCACACCCCGTGGCCAATGTCAACATCCAAAGTGCTGAGTGGCGTTGACACTATGGACCTTTGATGTGATGAGAGGACACCTCCTCTGGAGGCCTTGTTCCCTAACCCATCACCCCAGTCTAACTAAGAGAAACATTGAAAAAACGCCAGCAGAAGAACATTCTGCAAAATACCGAAGCTGGACTCCTTTAAATGTTAAGTCATCAAAAACAAGGGAAATCTGAGAGACAACCACAGCCAAGAAGAGCCTAAGGAGAGCCTAAGGAGAGACAACAACCAACTGTCACCTGGTGTCATGGGCAGGGTCCTGGACCGGAGAGGGACACTAGGAAGAGCGAGGGAACCCTGGATCCACCACAGGTCTGTGAGCAACTCCGTGTCCATAATGGGTGTGTGCCACTGTAACAAATGTGCCTCACTAAAGTGTGATGTTGACAGCAGCACCAGGTGCGGCGCCTATGGAACACTCTGCACTACTTCATGACTTTTCTGTAAATCTAAAACTGTTTTAGAATAAAAAGTTTGTTTAAACCAGGGTGTGGAACCGTTTTTTCTGCCAAGGGCCATTTGGATATTTATAACATCACTAGAGGCTCAGTGCTCGACATTCCTGCACTCGGGAAGCGGGGGTCTCACAGTCCGGAAACCTTCAGGGGATAGTGGGAGCAGGCCTATGCCACAGTGAGACATCCTTTATGCTGCCACAGAGGCAGGCTGCTGTGCTCTCCAGCCGTCAGTCTGGCTTGTGACTGAGTGGTGCTCCCCCTGTGGGAGCACACTGACCACCGGGGGCAGCTCCTGCGTTGAGCAGCTTCTCTCTGGTGATCAGTGCCTGTCATAGTGACTGGCTGTTCAGTCAATTTGCATATCTGCCTTTTATTATATAGGCTTCGTGGGCCATACAAAGTTATCAACTTAAAAATTAGCCTGCTGTATTAGATCAAAAATTTAATTAACTCACCCCTAGTGCCTTGGCAAGGCCAGACTAAATGATTCCATGGCCCTATCTGGCCAGAGCAGACATTCCCCACTCCTGGTAAATGAAGAGAAGCCATGTGCGAGGTGCTCTTTGAAAGGGCGTGCAAACTTCTGCCTCCTGGGCAGCACTCTGAGGGAAAGGAGGTGGTCTTTCACTTCCATTTCTACGAGTGTCTCTAAAACTACACAAAATCTGTAAATCTTCTGAAGCCCACACTCTCTCCCTTATGCCCTTATTTGTGCAGCTCTTCTAAGGCATGAGTGTGAGCCTATTTTCCCTGGTTTGCTGAGTTCTGTGCCTCAGAGTTGTAAAGAAAATCATCAAGTCTCCATGTGACCTGTGGAGGTCTTCCCTCCCTGGGCCTCAGTGTCCTCATCTGTGCAATGGGAGGAATCTGTTAGTGCTGCCTTTATCATCATCATGACATGCTCTTGTCTTTGTCACATATATGTGAGTTATGCCCATCTTCCCTTCAGCTAGAGCAGCAGCTCCATAAGGGAGAAGACCTGCTCAGCCTTGAGCATCATAATTTTTCCGGCACCTAAAACATTCTAGATAGCACAATAATAGGTGCTCAAGAAAGACCTGCTCAATGGGGAGATATGTATAAAAAATTAATAAAAATTAATTAAAAAAAAAAGAAAGACCTGCTGTATAAACTTACTGACTGAAACTAGTCTGACTCCAAAACTCCTACCCTCTGCTTCTTGCTCACTTCATTCCTAAAAATCATAACTAGGACCCTCCACAGAGATGATGCACCAACATGGTTGCAGGTCTTAGCTTGTAAAAGGGTTAACTAAGTGTCTGGCAGGTCCGGGCTCCAGGGTAGAGCGGGACTCAGGAAGGGTTCTGGACAGACTGCAGAAAATTTCCTTTTCTGATTAATTCACAGCAGTGACTCCCTCCCTCCCCCATGAGAGAGATCAATAATGATTTGACTCTGATCCACTATTCTTGCTGATTATAATCATATTCAAAACCCTGATCATTTTTTTAAACTCCATTTAATGTCATTTGCATTCATCAAGGTTTGTGGGTTTTTTCTTTAAAGGGGTAGTCCTCTTTAAATGCTAACTATGAGTTTTGAAAGGCATAGGCCCTGAATCAGAGGAAACCTGGAAGAGGATGGAAGGTGTCCATTGTTGTCAGCTCAGTTTCTGCCTCGAGCCCTGACCCTGAGGGCAGTCACCAGCCTGCGTGTGCTCACATGTTCCATGGACTCCGTCTGCTCTCCATGATACATGTTACTAATTTTCTGTTACGGGGTCATATATAGATATATCCTGGAGCTCTTCTTGGGTGAGTACCAGTAAGGAACAATGCAATATTCATATATCAATTACAATGGTTCATGCCTCGTTCTATGTAAATAATAGCAGGATACTCTTATTACTGCATTGCCATAGCTCACCACATAATCTGACTTCCTCCAAGTGGGCAATGACCGAAAGGAAGTGGCTAGGATGAAACCAAATACTGAAGGGGCAGCACCTGGAATGGTGCGAACAAAGCAGGAAACATCATTCCTCACGTTACAATTGGGCGGGGGAGGGTGAAAAGAGGCGCGAGCCACAGAGGTTTGTTTAAGGCAGAGCATTTGGAAGAGGAGTAACTTGGAGAGAAGTGCACAACCCCAGCCAGGAAGCATCCACTGTGTGTCAGTGACCAGGTTCCTGAGATGCTACCTACCACATAGCTCTCTAAATATCAACAAACACAAACATTTTTCTCTAACTAGAACTTCCAAATTCTATCTATAATTTATTGGTGATAACAACCTTTTACTGTCATGGGGAGTTCAATAAGAAATAAGAGTGTAGCCCTGGCTGGGTAGCTCAGTTGGTTAGAATGTTGTCCAAATATGCCAAGGTTGTGTGTTTGATTCCCAGTCAGGGCACATACAAGAAACAACCGAATGAATGTGTAAATAAGCGGAGTAACAAGTCTATGTTTCTCTCTCTCTCTAAAATCAATAAATAAAATTTTAAAAAAGAAATACGATTTCAGTACCACTTATAGAGCCTGATAGTCCAGGCACAGAGGAATGTCTTAGCATGTGAATAGTCCCTGAAAAAAATGACATTGCTGGTATGACTATGGGCAGAAAGTTTTCTATTTAAGGGGGAATGGTAGACTTCACCCTGTCTTTACCTTCAGCCCATGTGCAGACATGTCAATTGTTTCCCTGGTTCTGATGCTCTTTCTTCATGAGAAGAACCTGCTCTCCAACTGGGCATGTCACTGGCCGCTGAGAGCTTTTTCTCCCAGTGTTTCTGCAACTAAGGGGAAGCTATTTTCCCACCATGAATCTGAGCAGGTCACAGACTCTCCTGGGCCAGTGGGATGTAACAGAAGTGATGGCATGCTGGGTCCCTACCTAGGTCTCAAGGGTGCAGTGTGTGTGTGTGTGTCTCTCTCCCTTTCTCTCTCTCTCTTTCTCTTTACCAGTGGGAGGCTGGGAGACATCTACTTCATCACCCTCCCTCCCTGCTGGCAGCCAATCCTCATGTGGGTAAGGCTATCTGACACCAGGCAGATCCACCAACCTGCCATCTGACTCCCAGACACAAGAGCAAACCAGCAAACCAGCAACTGGCAAAATGCCCAGCTGACCCAGACTCATGGGCAATAAGAAATCCTTATTATTATAAACCACTCAGTTTGGGGGTGTTTTGTTACACAGCAGTAGCTGACTTATATCACAGGTAAACCTATGTTTGATATCCTATATAATAAAAGCTTACTATGCTATGTGTCCAGTTGACTGGTTGGCCATTCAACCAATCAAAGCATAAAATGCTAATGATATGCTAAGGCCACTCAATAGCTTGCAATGATGTGTACTGACCACTAGGGGGCAGGTAGTTGACTGGTCAACCAGCCACTATACCATGCACTGACTATCAGGGGGCAGATGCAACAACCAGTAAGTTAGCTTGCTGCTGGAATCCCATCGATTGGGATGGAGTGAGATTGGCCGGACATGCCCTGGAGTCCTTCCATGGTCCCTTTCTGGCTGGCCAACCTCCCATGTCCCTATCCAGCCCTGATTGTGCACTAGTGGGGTCCCTTGGCCTGGCCAGCACCCTCTCACAATCCAGAACCCCTCGGGGGGTGTTGGAGAGCCAGTTTTGGCCCAGTCCTTCAGGCTAGGCCGAGGGGTCCTACTGGTGCATGAATTCGTGCACCAGGCCTCTAATAAGTTAGATAATGCTGTATAGTAAGTACATATATAGTTGTCCTTGATATAAGACATATGAATATAGAGATATGTATTTATAATTTTTAATATGTATATTATAATTTAAATTTTTTCAGGTTATTTGTTCACAAATCACAGAGGTAAACATCTTATTCTTTGGAGCTTCCAATTGTAACTAGCAAGGTCTGGAATGAGAAGCATAATCTGTGATAACCTGGTTAGACCACCTAGATGCATAGCACTTGCTTGTGTGCAGCCTCCAATCACCACTCTGCCCTTCCATGCATCTACAAGTCGAGCATAATGATAACACTGGCACTGCTGTCAAAGTCTCAAGGAGACAATAAAAGGGCTCAGATAGTGACTTGTCCATGGTAAGTGCTCCATTGATGTTAGCTAAGATGATTCCTACTATTATTCTTATTAGGTACTATAAGATATTACAAACAAATTATAATATGGCTGAGCAACTGATAGAACTGAAGTTTGAAAGCAAAAATGTCCATAATATAGAAGGTTAGAGTGAATGATTAGTTAAAATAATGCATGAAAAAATATAGTGGCTCTTAAATGGCTCCATATGATTGGCTCATCCTTTAGATTTTCTTCCTCTGTTTATACTAACATGAAGAAAGCATTCCTTCTCTATGTCCTCCCAAATTTTATTTCACTTTTGAAATCAAGCAAGGCCAGTTGGTCCCCCTTCAGCTCCTTTTCTGATCAGTCAAAAAAAAAAATGGTATGCTAAGGACCACATATGCCTAAGTATGAGAGAAGTTTTAACTTCAACATGGATCCTTCATAGAAGAAGCAGTTAACTTATAATAAAATCCTTATAAACTCTCATTCTGTCAGAAGCTCTCTCAATTACTTCATTGCAAAGTACTGTTGAGAAAGACTCATTAGCCTGAAATGCCAATCAATTCCCATTTGGGTCAGTCCTTGCTATCACCTGACAAAATTGATTTTTAAAAGATGATGGGAAAGAGACCTTTGAAACAAATTTAGTCATTCTTCCTGGGCATTTGGGACACAATTATAAGCACTGAGTGTTGTAAACAAGTCTCTTGAAGTCTGCTTTTAAAAGCAAAATAGGACATGTTTATTTGGTGGAAATTGCGAACAGGCATCTACCAAAGAAATAAAAGTGACTGTCCTGACGTTATCTAAATGGGTCCTTGTGGCCGTGGGTAGATTTCTATGATGGCATTGTACTCAGCTTTTTAAAGTCCTAGCTCTCAAAGCACAGGGAATGAAGTGAAGATGCAGTGTTCTGAAAGCTCTATTAGATGACTCAACCAGTGGCTCGGCAATGACAAAGGCCACATCAAAGACATATACTACAAGTTCACCTAGAATGGCTTCATGAAATGTGAGCAGAGAATACAGCATCACCCAACTAACAGTTTATGTAATATGTGATTTAAAGGGGTAGATGCACCTCGATGAATCAATTAAATATTGTAAGTAGAAACTTGCCTACCTCATCTATATCTTTGTATGTTATATTTCAAGTTGACTCCCAAATTCCTTTCAATCTTTGAGTTGAGAAAATAAGAATACTTTTATATTGGGGTATATGTGATAAGTAGCTGCATTTCATGATTTATAGCTAATTGGTAATTGGGGGGTTTGAGGAGGATGCTCCTGGAAGAAGCCTAAAGATGGTAGAAAGAAACAGGAGGAAGATAGACAAAAATGATTTACAGAGAGCCTTCCAGGAGCTCTGGAGTAGGAATTGCATCACAGAATTTTTCCCACCTGGAGGAACTGAGTGGGCTCACCCCATCAATGGGTCAGTGGTTGTGGCTACCACCCTTCCACCCCCCCCCCATGTCTGTGTGTATGTTAGGAGCAAGTTAGTTCCCCTTTCGGGCAATCTTTTTAGAGAGGGGGGCAGACATAAGCATAAGCAGCTATCACCCTTGACAGCTGGCGTGGGCACAGATGAGTCCCCAGCCTGAGCAGGGAACTGGGCAGGGCACAGCAGCATCTAGCAGGGCACTTGCAGCACACGGCACAAAGAATGCACCTGGAGGGGTGCACCACCTCTGTGACCTGTGCCTGGGAAGCAGAGGAGACTGTGATGCGCACCTGTGGTTCTGTAACCTCAGCACCTGATCTTGTTGGCTAGCTTATCCTTGCCACCGCCACCACCGGGGGTGGAAGGGGTACATTCTACACATTGGGCCGAACAGAAGGTTCAAGGCTAGGCATGTGAGCCAAACCTCACTAAATTATAGTCAGTGCTGGGACTTCCTACCACCAACACTAAGTTGGTGGGCCCTGGGACCACAGCACACCTAGGGATGCAGGCCATCAGAGGAAAACTAGCTCAGAGAGGAAGAGAAATAAACAGAACCCTGGTGACATCATTGGAGCCCGCAGATCTGGCCTTGGCTTCTCATTACAAATTCCCTATTGTGCTTAAACCTTTTTGAGTTGGATTTTGGTTCCTTGCTACCAAGAACTGTGACTCATTCCAAAACATTCTCCTGACTCTTACAGACATTACTCACTCTCCTTGTGCCCCAGAGAGTAAGATGGCTGGGTACCATGGATACCTACTGACCCCACCACCCTCCTAAGCATATCAAAGGTGAGATTAAGGATTTATCTCACTTCCCCTAAAGACACATTTAAAATTCAAACCTTGATTGTCTGCTCCAAGGCCCTAGAAAATCATCTCCTGCATTTGCCTAGGAGACACAATTATGACTTGGATGAAAGAAGCCAGTCTTTTCTATAAAGACGCATTTCCAAAAGACATTGATTAATCTAGCTTCCCATTCTTCTAAGCAAAAACACTAGAGAACTCATCATTTTCCTCCTTATCTAACTACCCAGATGACTGCTTCGTGACTCCTCAAATTTATTGAGTGGCAAAACCGGAAGCAGAGGAGAATCAGGACTGTGTCCTCAGAAGCACCGAGAGCTCAGGCTGCCAGCACCAAAGCAAGGTCTGCTCAACCAGCTGTGCAAAATCCACGGAGAAATGGGGAGAAGTAAACACAAAGACAAACAAATTAAAAAGAACCTCTTCCTCTTTAGGGAGACTTCTAGAACAGACCAGGTTAAATGGAGTTTCTCAGCAAGAATAAAGAATTACTAAAAACTCATTAAAATTGTTCCCCGTTTCTTAATTTAAAAAATAACATGTATGCCTTGAATCTATAATGAAATGCTACTTTAATGAACCCAAATTAATTGAAATTAAACATGACAGAACACAACACAGGACTTAAAGGGTAAAGCTGTTAGGGATTCATAAGTCAGATATGGCGTTTCCCCTCTCCCCAGCAGTATCCCCTACAGGGGGAAGGGAAGAAGATCCTGCAGACCCAGAAACAGCTTTACAAGGAAAATAATTGCTTTCATATTAAAACATTCAAACCCAATTTCATTTGAACCACTAATGTGTGGATCTTTAAAAATCAATAGCATATTGTGTTTAATGCACTCGAATGAAGATGGATGACGCTGCACTTCCTCAGAGCTCGGCAGTCTCCGCTGTAATGCCTTTTGGAATCGCTGTAGCATGTAATTTCTGTTCTTGTTTTCTCTGAACTCTGAGAAGCTTTAAAGGTTTAAGGAGACAGTGGGAAATCAGTGAAATGTGCTTGATTTGCCCTTCAAAGGGCATGCTGAACTGCACAGTAGGTGCTCAGCAAGTAGCCCTAGAGGGCGGGGCTGACCACCTGGGTGAGCACAGGGTGAAGCCTCTGCCCCTCAGAGCCAGCCCCCCACAGCCCAGCAGCCTGCCAAGAGCAGTCAGATTTATCAAAGCAATGGGCAATGAGAGGGGGTCTCATCTGACTCTATCTGGGGTCCAGACTAGTGTGTGTGTGTGTGTGTGTGTGTGTGTGTGTGTGTGTGTGTGTGTTTCCATGTGCCTTAATTACTCTCATGTAAAAACTGAGAGTTTTTCTTAATGGAAAATTCTAGCTCTCTGGCTTCTCTGTAGAGATGAATAACAATGAGCTGTGAGGCTCCCTATCCAGTAGGATGCTAAGCCTGCTTTAAACTTTATATAAGATGAAAATGAATACTGTTATTATCATCATCATGTCACAGAGGGGGGAACTGAGGAATAGAGGAGCTAAGACTAGACTCAGGACTCCAGGTGATGACATGAGACCCCGGTACCCTACCCCTGGGAGGCTGCTGCAGCCTCTCCCTCTGTCATCTCCAGTTTTCAGTTAACTTTTAGGATTTCTGCGTGGGCCTTTTAAAAACATGGACAGGTCTGAGAGAACTGGCATGTTCCAGGCTGGGAGCATGAAAACAGCCCCATGCTTGGCACAGAAGGGTTATCAGTACAGTGCCCCGTGCAGAGAGGCTGGGGGTCCCATGGGCCTGGAACCCGGGACCTGCCTCACCTGCCTTGGGACTGGGAGCCCAGAAGGCCCCTCCACCCCATTTGGTCCTTTCTTTCTCCCCTTTCTCCTGTTATCAACTAGGACCCCTGCCCTCTCAGCATCATTTCATCCATGCACATCTAGGAGCATTCATAGGAGATCAATGAAACTACTTGAAAAGCCTATCACCAGCATGCTGGAAGGGTGGAGTGGCTTTGTCAGTGGGGGTCGGCCTATTTGAGAACGCCCCCGGACTGAGGTCAAACCCCTGCTCTCCCTCCTCTAGCTGCAGCCTGGCATCTTAGTCCAGCCGCCTGAACTCCGAGAGACAGCGACAAAACCCGTGCGCAGGGGTCCCCTGATACTCAGAGGGGGTCTTCCGAGTGCACAAGTGCCCTCCTCTCCCCCCGCATTGAAGCAAGACCCAGTCCGTGCCCAGCCAGGCACACCTGGGCGGCCGCAGGACCCCCAAGCAGGACCGGGGAGAGCAGGGCTGGCTGCGGCGCTGCTGCTCGCAGATCGGCGGTAGGGGGAGCCCTTGAAGTGTGGAAGCGATTTCTCTGCAAAATAAAAGACGTGCTTCGCTTCTCTCGGTAATAAATTCACAAGGCTTGTTTTTTAACCCCCGCCAGAGGTTAGAATAGTTTCAGAAAAAAGTTTTGATAAATTCATGGCTAACTTTTGAGGTTATGTGAGGCTGTTGTTAAAAAAATAAAAAGAGAAGAAGAAAGGCAAAGAAAAAAACAGCCTTTTTCTCGGCTGCAGAATCACGGAGCCGTGAGGGCGGATGGGAGGGGGGCTTTGGCCTTTGTGTTTTGTTCCAGAAGGGTCCCCGCAAAGAGGGGCTTGTCAAGACCCCCGCATGTCCCTGGCGGGGGGTGGGGTTAAAAGGCGGACGAGGGGAGCTCATTCTGCACCAGGACTCAGACTGCCTCCCAGACTCTGCCCTCCGCCTCTTTCCACCCTCCCTTCCCCCACCACCTCGCAGGCGGCTCTGCGGCTGGCTGGTGGATTTTTCCATTGCTCTCGCTGCAGTCCCTGGCGCTGCGGGCAGGGGCTTCCGCACTCACCTCTTCCTGGCAGATAGTCAGGAAGTAAGCAAAAGTTCCAGCCCCTGAGTAGGGGGTAAAAAGCACAAGAACTTTGTCGGATTGATAAGCAGAGCAGAAGGAGGAAGCAGAAGCAAAACAGAGCAGTTAAGGGAGGGGGCGTCGCGCATTAACTATGATTCAGAGACTCAAATACGCTGAGTTCATTTTTCAATCTGCCTTTAGCTAGGGGAAAAAAATAAGGAAATTATAGAAAATTGAGAAACAAACATCTCCGAGAGTGCTTTGCACCCGGGGTGCTTAATGAACACTTAATAATTTCAAATGCTAGTACTTAGAAAAATGGCTTTTGTCCATTCCCGGAACACCAGGTGCCTCGCAGCAAAAGCGGAACACTGAAAATAATCATTAATGTCGATGTGGAGGGGCACAAAATTACTTTGTCATGTCTCCGGAAGTTAAGAAAATAAGCAAGCTGAAATGTAAAGAGGTTTAGCAAAGGAGAAACCTTAGAATTAAACTTGCATTTCTCCCCCTCAATGTCTGAACTTGGACATGACTAATTAAGGTGGAGAGTGGCCCCCACACCCCTCCTGACCTTGCAGGGCCATAATGAAAATTAGATGAGGAAAACATTTGGAGGAAACTGTCCAAAAGCTCACGCAGGAAACAATGCTGTCAGAGCAGATTCTCCAGGGTCCTCCCAGCATACAGTGGTGGGGTCAAGGCCAATGTAAATGACTTGATGGAGAGGAAGGCAGCATCCAGAAGCAGAGCCACCATTGCCAGGAGGCCCAGGTGTGGTGGGGCAGGAGCACCCAGGACTATTCCAGTCCCTGGTCTTCTCTCCCTTGCCCTCAGCAGGGAAAGCAACATAAGCATTCATGTGGCAGAAGTTCAAGTGCCCCCAAATACCCTCCCAAATGCCGGCTAGCTCCCCTTCTGAAATTCACCATTCATTACGCCTTCCTTTGGTTTGCCCAATGTCTTCTCCAGACCTGGGCTGGACTCTTAGCCAACAGTCCACTGCTGTGAGCCATGCTAACCACCCTACCTAAATCTCATGTTGCTCTGCTCTTCCACGGTCATGAACACATGAGGTTTTCAAGGGCCAGGTTAAAGGTCAGTGTAGGTCAATGCTTGAAACCTAGGGACTTAGAAACTATACCCTCACTTTACAGGTGAGGCTCTGAGGCAGAGAAGGGATGGCCCTGTTCAAATAAGAGGAAAAGTCAGGCATTCTTCTGAATCCAAAACCAAGCTTCCTTCCCCTGCATCACTCTTGACCCTACAGAAGGCTGAAAAGGTTGGGCAGGAGGGCGGGGGGGGGGGGGGG
>JAAGEH010000006.1:840273-922462 GCA_011751065.1 Lasiurus cinereus
GAGAGAGAGAGAGAGAGAGAGAGAGAGAGAGAGAGAGAGAGAGAGAGGCCAGCTCTGATTTGTCCACCTACTACCTGCCAGGTCAAAGGAGACAAGAACAGTTATTGTAAATGGTGGACAACCAAAGCCCACCTTTGAAGTTACAGCATTTTGTCTTGGAATACCAACACTCTCAGAGTGCCTGTCCCTCCACTGTGAAATATTTATATTGCATGGTGTTGACAATGAAATCCCCAAACCCTTTTGATTTCTAGGCAGAATTGATTTTAAGGTAATCTGTCACCATTCCAAATGATGGTGTCCATTCATAACCTGTTCACAGAGTTTGTTGGTTTACCAACCAGCCATCCCAGTTCCCTTGACACTTAATAAGGAACAGAATTTATTAATATTCTCTGGGACAATGCTTGAGCCACATCCCACAGGACCACATATGTCATAGTGTTTTCCCAAATTGTGGCCAAGGGATCCTCTTGAATAGGGTCACTGGTGACCCAGCCCTCTGCTCAAATAATCAACATCAAAGTACCAGTAGAGATATCTGTCACCACTCCAGCTGTTGCTGTGACATTGTCATCTACCCTGGGACTATGTTCCCAGGGAGAATTTGAACTATCGAGGGCCTCTTGTTTCTTAGCTCCACATTCAGACTTCGTTTCTGATTTTTTTTTTCTGTTTGGGTCCAGTTTTATCCTTTGCACCTCGTTTGTGCTTAGGATTTGGTATGACAGCCAATGTTGAGCTAGGAGTGTACAAAAGTAGAGCTTCTCCCAGTATATAAGGTGTCTCCAGATCTCCACTGGAGAGTCCACATTAGGGAGGGGCAGGACAGTCCCAGAGGTTCACAAGAGCTTTTAAAGAGAAAAGGGGGTGAAAAGGACAATGAAATTCAAAAGTTTTCTCAGCAGTCTCTCTTGGTCTCCCTGAGCACGCAGGGTGCATTGGGAAGAGGTTCCAACTTCCACTGGAAGCCTTTTTCCACTTATGTGAAAAAGTGCCTCCTGAGGGAGGAGAACAGAGGAGCTGGTGTTCTCACCTTGGGCTTGGCCCCATACCCAAAGCACAAGGCCAGATGAACTGGGTGGTGACTGGACTTCCACCACTATGTACATAATCCAGAGAGCCACACAAGGAGGCTATGCCCACTACTATTCAGCCTGTCTTGGGGCCTTCTTCCAGAAAGGAAACCAATGTATCCCATGGTCCAACACACCCACTATAGGATGGACGCTACCTATACCACTAGGACAACTCTTCTTGAGTGGTTCCGTTTTCAGGATTATATCTTGATTTAGGTTTAAAAATACAACTTCCTGCATACATAAGTGCACTGAAGAGGTGTGTCAATGTCCACTAAATGTATTTGTGTGCTGTGGCCCTTCTCTCTTAGAAACACATGTTGGGGTCACTTCTGTTAGATTGCAGATGGGGAAAAGTTGTAAAAATGCTATAGTGTTTGAGTTGAAGCCCCTGCAAAAAGATATGTTCAAGATAAAAGATATAACCCATGGAATGTGTGACTGTGGCTTTGGAAAAAGGGTCTTAGCAAATGGAATTAAATGAAGAATCTCAAGATAAGATGATCCTGGATTTAGGATGTTCCCTAAATTCCATTACAAGTGTCCTTAGAAAGACAGAGAGAGATACAATTCTCAGAAACACAGGAGAAGGCCATGTGAAGACAGAAGCAGAGACTGGAGTGATGCTATCACAAGCCAAGGATGCCTGGAGCCACCCGAAACTGAAAGAGGCAGGAAATTTCCTCTCCTAGCATCTTTGGAGGGAGTACAAGACTCCCGACCTGCAGAACTATAAGAGAATAGATTTTTGTGTTCTAAGCTACCAAGTTTCCAGAAATTTCTTCAGCAACCCTAGGAACAGTGGCTTCAATGGCTCCCCAGGTCTTCCATGGACACCAGCATACACTAGCCTGCCTGAACTCAATCTGCCCTCCCCAGATTCCCTGTTCTCACCCTGAGCCTTTACTCACTACACCTCAGTTCATAAAATCTCTGCCCTATTCTCCCAGGATCTGAACTTTCAGAATAAGTCCTGTCTCTCCCAAGAAAATTCCCCCTTTGGATTCCTCCCTTAACACTGCCCTTCTCTTTCACTAGACAACAGAGATCATTATTACCACGTGTCCCTCCATTCATCTGGCACTCATTGGGCATACGCCAGGCTTTATGCTTGCATGCTCATTATGCTCAGGAGATAGTAACAGCCAACACACATCTTCTTTAGAGTCTGCAAAGCACTTACTACACAAGAAACTTACTTGGCCCAATGACACTGAGCCATTGGATAGGTAAGACCTACATCGAAGGCCTAGCCTAACAGACAGATCATTCTGAAGAGGAAGCTAACTGACTGCCAACGTCATTCCCAAAGAGATTTGTGCAAAGGGTGGCTGTCTTCATACTGTATATTTATTGAGAGCACTGTGTTTCCTTTTCTCCCTTTTGATACATAGTGTGGACTTTAAGAATGTAAATATGGAAGCTGAGGCGAGTTTGCAGGGCAGACTGACTTGGCCCTATTAAGGTACTTGAAAGAGAGCTAGTGGGAAAGCGCTGACATTTGGGACAACTGTTGGGTTTGTTGGGGGCCGGGTTCACCCAAGCACACCTCAATGGGCAATTCCATTGTCCGTATCTATTTGAGAAGGAGGAAAAGGAATGGAGTTAAGGATGAGGGACGCAGATAATGAAGAAAGGGCAAAGTTGGGTTCCCTGTTGGTATTTTCCTCACCCCACCTCATCCCAGCCTCTCCCATATGATCTTAACCCTCCACATGCCACAAACACAGTGTTTTCCTGTCCACAATTGGCCATCAATTGAGCAAATATCTACCTTGATTTCAGTTCTCACTGCGAAATCAATCTTTGTCCTTATCTACCATAACAGGCTTTGGGGGTTGAGGGATGGGGGTTAGGAGTGGAAGCAGGTGGCGGGGGTAGGGGCAGGGGGTGGCGCGGGAGGGAGGGGAGGGAGGAAAGTAGCTCCAGTGCTTGTAGGAGGCACTGGAGCTACACAAGGGTGGAGGAGGAGGTTTCCCCAGGGAACAAAACTTCAGCCACCAGACAGAGCCCATGATCAGACCTTGAGCCAAACAGACAACAATCAGGCACAAAAAGATGGTAATTCAGTCACTGCTGGCCAGATGAGACCCACAGCCTTTTCACAGATGGTTTTCATTTTTCCCAGTCAACACCCTGCAAGCAAGGCTAAGACAGGATTCATTACTACTGGGGAGAGGGGAGAAAGGGAGGGAAAATTGAGGTCCAGAGAAGTTAAGTAACTTGTGCTGGTTGCCTAGTGAGTGCAACTTAAAATAGCCCATGTTCCAGGAAGCAGTCTCCATTAGTTCATCCTTTATTTCTGAGCATGAAGAGTGGACCTCTTACCGCTTTATATGTAAGCAGTGTTCCTGTAGCTCTTAACACATAATAACTACTTACTCTTCTATTTCACATGGACAGGCAAGCCCATCCATTGACCTATTTTAGCTTCACAATGGTCCAGCGGAAAGAACCAAGTCAACTTTTTTAAAGATGTGGGAAGATAGACACACCAAGAGTTCTGACTCCTGTCTCCTAGGTTCTGCTGGAAACCTGTGTCTAGTACATAAGCCCAGTGCTCAAGGGTGTCTGTCAACTTCTCAGTATTGGATTCTTAATCAATCTTATTGGTACCCTGTCCACTAGTTTAGGGTCATGTTGACTGTCTCACAAATGTCACACCTTTGTGACATCATCTGTACCCCTGCTGGACTCTCGGCTCCTGAGGGCAAAGGTAGCTGTCTCCTGTTCACCCTGCATCCCCAGCAGCCTGGTGACTTTTCACGCCCAACATGGATTCAAGGAGAGCATTACCTGCCATTTCAGAAGAAGCCTGCCCTAGGGTCCTGCATGGGTCCAGCCCCTCGAGTTGCGGAGGGTAGCAGTCTCTTCTCAGCACTCGGAGTGGCTTGCGTAGTCTACTCGCTCTGAGTCGAACTCGACCCTGCAAGAAACTCCTTCTGTACCTGTAGACAGAGAAGCACACACTGAGTGACCAGCCTTAGGAGCATGTGTCCAGAAGCTCATACACACAACATCCCTAAACAGTGATGCTCAGTCAATAAAACCCAAGTCCCTGGGAAAACGGAGGGCTGACTTCTGTCAACTCCTCCTCATCTCTCCTCTCCTCATTTTTCTTCCATGGGCACAATAATAGAACCTAATTCATGAGGTTGTTTTAGAGACTAAATGAGGTAGTGTTTATAAAATGCTCCCTGAGCTGTGTAGCACATAGCATGTGCTGTAATTCAAGACTGGGACAAATAGTCTTGACTTCTTAATAAACAGGCTAACAAATAGAAATTTTTGCAATGATGGAAATGTTCTGTAATCTGCATTGACCCAGGTAGTAGTAGTCACTAACCACAAAACTACCGAGTGTTTGAAATATAGTTAGTGTCTGAGAAACTGAGTTTTACATTTTATTTCATTTAATGAATTTATATAGCCACAGATGGCTCATAACTACCATACTGGATGGTATGAGTCTAAAGGATCTCCTTTGAAAAAAAAATGAGCATCACAGACATTCCATCTAGAGAAGCCTTCTATATTATCTGGCTAACCTCCAAAACAAAGAAGAGGGTCAAGGACCTACATGGAAAGAGAATTCTAGAGCTTTTGTTTATAGTTCTTTTCATGTAGACATTCTAGTGTCTATTGTTGCATGTCCTTTGTAATGTGCATAATGCATGTTCTGCTCTGTCTGTGCTGGGAGAACGCACCCAAGCTAGCCTCCTAGAGGATGAGAAACCCATGGAGCCAAGACAGGCCATTGCAGGGGGTGGCCCTCCAGCCCATCCAGTCCCTGGCAACCCCAGTTGCTGCCCACAGACACATATGCCAACCCAGCCAATATCAGAAAAACCACTCAGCTGGGCTCAGCCTGAAACACTTCCCTATAGAATTGCAAGCTAAATAAATGATATCATTTTAATCCTCTGGTTTGGGTTGTTAGAGAACAAGAGCTAACTGAACAAACAGTATGACTTTAGCATGGTGCCTAACTAAACAATTTTAAGGCTAATTTTTACCAGTGGTGAATTTTGCCTGGCTACATATGTAGCATTTGTAAATGAACAGTTACTAGTATGTATTTATTAGGGTGCAGGCTCACAACTTCACTAATAGGAAGTAAAAGCAGACCAGCAAGTTAGCCTAGCGCCCCCGTGTTACAGGGGGAAGAACTGAGATGCAGAGCAGCTGCCAGGTAGGTGCCTTGAGACTCACAGTCAGGGTGGCTACTTGGGAGCTAGACTCTTCATCCAGGGCTCTGGACCACTTTGTAGAAATCCCCATGAGTGGTCAGCTCATTAAAAGGGTCTCTACCCCGCTTCTACCTGCCTGGTCAAGCCACAAGGACTCGTTCCATTATGAATCAAGAATCCTTCTCCCACGACACTCCTCAGAACCACCTGGCTAGAGGGGAAGGGGAAGGGGGGCAGCCTCCTTGGCCATTTTGTTTTCTCGTTTGTCTGAGTCTCTGCCAACATCCAGCCACAGTCTCCTGAGCACCAGGGCACTGGCAGAATTTTAAATCAGGTCTGCAGAACAAATGCAGTGTCCTCAGGCACATCTGGGGTTAGGAGAGGTGCCACTTATAGGGCACAGTTGCCTTCCTCACAGGAGTTATCTGAGCCAGGATGGAAAGCATCAGGCTGCATCATCACAAAGCCTGAACCAGTGGAGGCTCCTGCTGGGGGAGAGGGGGGGCTCGGGCAGGCGCAAGAGTGATCTCAAAGTGCAGAGACAAAGGAAGGAAGGAAGGTGCAGGGTCACGTGGAGAATTTTTCATGCTGCAGTCACCTCTGCCCCCACATCAGTGGGTGGCTGCCAGGCGCTTGCAGGTGTTAAGAATTGCACAGCTTGAGCTGTAGGGAGGTTTTGCTTTTGGAAAATGTAGGATTGAGGGCTCCACTCAATGAAATAGCTAAAAGCCTGCTCTGCTGCTGATAGAAGCCAGTGCTGAATTCAGAGTTTGTTAGGGTGGAATTTGGGCCCTTTGCCCTTAGGGGGAACCCAAGTAGATCTTGGCATTGTCTTCAAAGCACTCTTTTGCTTAGTCATGGGCAGGGTCTGTCTCCTCTCCTGGCTTCTCCCAGAACTTCTCGTGCAGCCCCTCCTGAAGCAGCATGGCCCTGGGAATGAACAGCCAGGGTGAGGCAGGGGCTGCAAGTTGGCCATCACCAATCACACAGCCTCTTGCAGCCTAGCCTCCACCAAGCTGCACACCCAGGCCCAGCTGTTGGTGTGTTGGCTACTAGTGACTCACTCACTCCCTTCCCGAGGGAATTGCCTTTGGCAGATGGGAGCATCTGGTCTGGAGAAGCCTGAGGGAATTTACACACATCCCTGGGAAAGGCTGGCTCAGTCCCTTGGCATCCGAGCAGGACAGTCTCTACTATACATTCCCTACTCCAGAGCTCCCCATGGGGTCCGACAGGACTGGACACCCAGCAGCACATCTTCACCAACATCTCCCCTTGTCCTGGTCTGCTGCTGTCACTCACCAGCCTCCTGAGAGCCCTCCCTCCATCAACCATTCCTACAAGAACCTTCCCTCAGGCTCTGCTTCTATGGAGCCCAACCTCAGACACCATTCAAGTGTTTTCCTCTCTTCCCTTCTGATTCCCACCTCTGGGGTATTGGACATGCGCCCTTCAATAGCACACGTGCTTCTAAATGTGTGCAGCACTGTGCGGGACACTGACCACAGGGACGTCTTTTTCTCACTTTGTTTTCACTCACAGCTGTGTTTCTAAGATCAATCTGGCTTTCTGTATTTGTGTCTAATTTGCTACTTCTAGCTGGCCTAAATGGTGATTTATTTAAAAACAACAGCAAACACATAAGTTGCCATTGGAAGTCCATGTTTTAAAGATGACTCCTCTGCTCGGCACAGCTTCCACTATCTTTGTCCCTCTCTGTAGGTCTTCCAAGAAGAGCCTGTATCTCCGACTCAGATATAAGACCAGCAAGGAACCTCTGTTTATAGACTCATGGGAGAACTTTCAGAAAAAAGCCTTCTTACCCCATGGCAGCTTTCGCAGGGACCCCGATGGCTCATTGGCCAAGGCCAAGAGCTGAGGGAACACCATGTTACCTGCAGTCCAGTGGGAAGCTCACAGAAGGAGCAGGCCAATGTGTTTGTCATGTACCTTGATGCCAGCTGAAAGCCACTGACCACCCTACCTCCTCAAGCCTGCCCTCTCCTCCTCCAAGGAGAGGGTCCCACAGAAGTACACCCCTGCTTTTCTCATGCTCATTGGGGAAAGAATATGTTTGTAGAGTTCCTCTCACCCTCCTCTCTTGACCCCATGGGGAATAACAAGGGCTCTCCAGCTCCCACAAAGCAGGGCCGGAACCATGGTGAAAGCTTCCGGTGCCTGTACTAGTGACCACCACACCTCCGGGAAATGGTGCTCTTGTTACTAAGAGTGCTACCCCATCAAACAAGAAAGTATGTCATGGCCATATCTATATCACAGACATCAGCAATTAGGGGAATAGTGTGCATGGTGCCCAGAGGAGAGCATGGGCTCTCCTCTTCAGGGATGAGGGCATGTTTCAGGGATTAGGGAGAGCCTTCTTCCCCATCACCTCTCATCACTTCCATGCTCCTGGGACTTCACCATTCATTGTTCCCTTTGCCTGGAGCTTCCCAGATCAAGGGGCACGGCCCACAGCTACAAATTAATCAATGAAATCCAATTCCACCATCCAGCACTTCTCTGGGCCAGGGAGGTGCACTCATGAGCTCTCACTCACCAGTCTCCTGTGTCTCTAGTTAACGTTGGGCAAGGAGTCCGTCTCAGGACGGAGCCTGCGCTCTACTCCCGTCCACCAGTTTATGTACATTCATGATGGAAATAGCCATTTTCATGAGTGTGGTATTTGGAGTTGACAACAAACAAAGAGATGGATGAGACAGAATGGAGAGCCCCCAAAACTCCAGGTTCAAGTGGGGAGTTAAAATATAGCAAATAAGTGAGAAAAAAAAGTGATTAATCCAGGAGTCTGCAGGTTTTTTGTATAAAGGCCCAGATAATGAGTATAATTAATATTTTAGACTTCGCAAGTGACACACGATCTCTGACACATATTCTTCACATACACATGAGTGTGTGCTTGTATATTTATATGTATCTTTTCAAAAATGTAGAGGCCATGTGTCACTCACAAAGACATACAAAAACTGGTCAAGAGCCATGCATAGTTTTTTATATGAACAAAAATAGGTCCTTCCTTACGTTACACAGAGAGAGCACAAGAGAATGATGCATTGTTGTATTTATGATTGAGAGTAAGAGAAGATTTCCTAAACAAGACCAAAAGTTATCATTATATAGGGAAAGGTAGCTGCACTTGCCTACCTCAAAATTATCACTTCTTAATGACAAGAGAATCATAAAGAAGGTTAGAAAATAAGAACCTTTCCCACAACAGCTCCCCTGAGTGATGGCGGCCACACCCACCCTCTCACTGAGCACAACTCAGATGTGTTAAATAGGAAAATGCTTAACATGATGAAATGCATTGGTATTCTACTAGAAGTTAAGATACACTTAAAAGTCAAAAACCCAGTGGAAATAGAAACCTGGAAAGGTAAGCGAGCTTTGTCATTCTGTGGGTATTTGAGGTGAGTTTGGTCCTTCATTTGCATGGTCCACTGAGGTAAAAAGTGCAGGCTTGAAACCCAGACTCTATCCCAGGTGAGAGTCCATTCCTACACAAAGCAGAAACCTCAGAGGGTCATACCCTCAACCTATAGGCAATAACACTTCTTATCTGCCAGAAGCCAATCCAGTATGTCATAATTGCAAGAGTTTCATCAAAAGGTTGATGGAACTTGGGAACTCAAAAAGGGCTGAGTTACATATGTTATCACCTGTTGGGAAAGGCTAAAGGCATTTCTCCAAACCTTAAAAAAGATACATAAATTGATTGTTTACTGTCAATCAGCTCAGGGCATCTTAATCTACATGTTATTGCCTCATAATGGCCAAACACCAAAGGCAGTTTCTCCCAAACCTGATAATGGACTCTGTATAGGAAACCCTACTCTTTATGTGTATATCTACCTCACCTTTGGACAAATTGTATTAATAAAAAGCAAGAGGTCCTGAGAAAAGGAGAACTTGGTTCTTTTAGCCAAGCTCCTCTGGCCCCTATAATGCCTTCCAAAAATTATGTTTCATCTCTGAACTCTTATTTATGCACAGTGCCTTCTCCAGATTGCTGAACACTTCTAGATGCTGGGTCAAGACCACTGGCATTACCTACCCCCACCACCTGCTCCAAGGACATAAAAATCCCAACCTTCTCACAGAGCAGAGGAGGTAAAAGTCTCTTCTGTGGATTTTATAACAAAAAGACAGTATTCTCATGGGTTTGCAATTTGAATTCACTGCCCAGTGGTATGAAGAAACCTAAAACCAAAACTTTTCTTTAAAGTAAGTGACTAGAGGCACCCAGCAGAGGTGAAGCATGTCACCACTGAAGATACACACCTCCAAGCCAAGTCTCAAAGTCCCAAAAATCTTAGCTCACCAACAAAACTCTGAAAACAAACCAGAAAACCAGGCACCATTAATAAGAGCTAACACAGGAAACAGTCAGAGAGGCCAAGACTTTCCTTGTGGGTGCTGTCAGGTGCAAACTGGCAAGTGTTTTGTTTTTTTTTAAAGATTGGAAATATGAATAAAAATGAAAAAGAATGGTAACACTGAATGTTGGTAAGGATGGGGAGAAGCTGGCACTCCTCACACTGCTGGTAGGAACAAAAATGATGCAATCACCTTGGAAAATAGTTTGGCAGCTTCTTAAATAACCAATTATGCATCTACCATGTGTTCCATCCATTCTACTTCTATGTATGTACCCAAGAAAAGTGAGAGCCTAATCCATACAAAGATATCTAAAGGAATAGTCATTCTACTTTAACAGCCCCAAACTGAATCAAACCAAATGTCTACCAACAAGTGAATATATAACTAAATTCTGATATATCTACCCTATCCTATCTAATAAAAGAGTAATATGTAAATTGACTGTACCTCCACTACACTTACAAGCCATGCCCACTAGACCATCAGGAGCAAGTATGCAAATTAACCCAACCAAGATGGCTATTGCCACGGAGCTAGCAGGAGGCTTGAGTTGCCCCTGGTGATGGAGGAAGCCAAGCTTCTGCCTGCCCTGTCCTGCCTTGGTATCTGCACAAGGCTATAAAGTTTCAATAATAGAAGATAAATAAATCCCAATAAAAATGGCTGCAGCCATGGAGTAAGCAGGAAGCTTGGCTGTGCTCAAGGCTACAAAGTTTCAATTATAGGAGATAAATAAATCCCAGATACCAGGGCCTCCACTTGGGTTGCTGGGGGCGTGGCCAGCCTACAAACCACCACAGGCCCCTCACCCAGGCTGCTCTATGCCCCAAGGGAACCCCCCCCCTGATCTGGGACACCCTTCAGGGCAAACCAGCTGGCCCCAACCTGTGCACCAGGCCTCTATCCTATCTAATAAAAGAGTAATATGCAAATTGACCGTCACTCCAACACATAAGATTGTTGCAGCCATGTGGTCAAAGATGGCTGCCTCTATGTTGACACAAGATGCCAGCAGGGGAGGGCAGTTGGGAGGGAATAGGCCTGCAAGGGAGGGCAGTTGGGGGTGACCAGGCCTGCAAGGGAGGGCAGTTAGGGGCAAACAGGCTGACAGGGGAACAGTTAGGCATCAATTAGGCTGGCAGGGGAGTGATTAGGGGGTGGTCAGGCTGGCAGTCATAAGAGGTTAGGGGCAATCAGGAAGGCAGGCAGGTAAGCAGTTGGGAGCCAGAAGTCCTGGATTGTAAGAGGGATATCCTAAACAGGCAGTCAGACATCCCTCGAAGGGTCCCAGATTGGAGAATGTGCAAGCTGGGCTGAGGGACACACCCCTGTGCACAAATTTTGTGCACTAGGCCTCTAGTTTAACAATAAAAGGGATGAATTATTCATACACACAACAATATGAATGGACCTGAAAAGCCAGTGTCCTCTTCCCCAAGAAACAGAGCACATATTATACGCCTATTTCTATAAGATTCTAGAAGAAGTAAACTAAGCTATAGTGACAGCAGGCACATCTGTGGTTACCTGGGAATGGGAGGGTACCAGGTGGGCAGGAGGCAGGAATCACAAAGGGACACATGGGAACTTTGGGCATATGGGGACATTCATTATCCTAATGGTGTTACTGGTTTCACAGGTGTGCACATATATCAACAGTTATTAAATTAGGTATTTTAATTATGCGTAATATTGAAATTCAATATATTTCAGCAGAGCTTTTCAAAAATAAGTCAGTGGATTAAGAAAGTTAGTAAAATTTTAATGATAGATCTGAACAAAGCATGGATATGATAGTACAGAGAAACAACATTATTGAAAATAGAGGTTAAGAGGCAGTGGAAATCCCAGCCAATTTGGCCCAGTGGATAGAACGTTGGCCTATGGACCAAAGGATCCCGGGTTCGGGCACAGACTTCAGTTGCAGGCTCCTCCCCAGCCCAGACCCTGGTCAGGGCACATACAGGAGGCAACCATTTGATGTGTTTCTCTCACATTGATATTTCTCTCTGTCTTTTCCTCTCCCACTCTCTAAATATGAGTGGAACAATATTCTTGAATTAGAATTAAAAAAATAAAAAAGGTGTGGAAGACTGAGGACACCTATGATACATTATTTTAGTGTTCCAGAAAGAGAGAAGAGAGAACAGGGCAAGGGCAGTGTTTGAGGAAATGAGGCCTGATAATTTTCCAGTTAGACATCAATCCATAAATCATAAAAGCCCAATGAATTCCTAATCCTATATAACAAAGTGATAATATACAAATTGACCCTTACACTCTCACATCACAAGATGGCTGCCCCCATGTTGTCACAAAATGGGCGCCCCATGTTATCACAAGATGGCTGACCCCATATTGTCACAAATGGCCGGCAGGGGAGGGTAGTTGGGGCAATCAAGCTTGCAGGGAAGGTCAGTTGGGGATGATTAGGATGGCAGGGGAGCAGTTAGGGGGGATCAGGCTGGCATACAGAGTGGTTAGGGGCAATCAGGCAGCCAGGCAGGCAAGTGGTTAGGAGCCAGCAGTCCTGGATTGTGAGAGGGATGTCCAACTGCCAGGGATGTCTGACTGTCTGGCAGTTAGACATTTCCTGAGGAGTCCCAGATTGGAGAGAGTGCAGGCTGGGCTGAGGGACACTCCCACCCCCTCAGTGCACAAATTTCGTGCACCAGGCCTCTGGTGGAATAAATAAAAGTAACACAGACTGCCAAAACCGGTTTGGCTCAGTGGATAGAGCATCGGCCTGCAGACTGAAGGGTCCTGGGTTCGATTCTAGTCAAGGGCATGTATCTTGGTTGTGGGCACATCCCCAGTAGGAGATGTGCAGGAGGCAGCTGATCAATGTTTCTCTCTCATTGATGTTTCTAACTCTCTATCTCTCCCCTTCCTCTCTGTAAGAAATCAATAAAATATATTTTTAAAAAAAAAGTAACACAGACCTCTCTACATCTTACCTAATAATAGACAAACATATAAATTGACCATACCTCTTCTATGCCCACAGCCAATCAGGAGTGAGTATGCAAATTAACCCAAGAAAGATGGTGGATTAATTTGCATACATTTAGTGGCCAGGAGGGGCAGAGCACCTGCTATAAGGAGGAGGGGTAGCATTGGAGGGAGCTCTAGGAGCGGTATTCTGGCAGGGAGCAAGGACTTGTGAGCTCTCAGGCAACTAGCTGGGAGTGAGGACATGCGGGCTCCCAGGTGGCCAGGAGCGAGGACTTGCAGGCTTCTAGGCAGCTGGGAGCAAAGCCAGGGGAAGGAAGGCCTATTCCTGCATGAATATTGTGCAACAGGCTTCTAGTATATTTATATAATAGGCAAATAATATAGACAGGTCTAAAATAGGTACAGAATATATATACATATATATATAACAGATCTATATATATATATATATATATAGATCTAAAATAGGTACCGAATCCTACAAATTCTGGATGGGCAAAGCCTTTAAACATCTGCTAATAACAGACCTTAGTAACAAAGTGGGTGCAGGGCTGCTGCTTGCTCCCAGAGGAGAAAAATGGCACAGCCATTGTGGACTTACTTGGTAATAATTTATAAAGTTGAAAATGTGATTACTTTATCACCTAGAAATTCTACTTTTAAGTATATTTCTTAAATACCTCTTGCACTGTGCCTAAGGAGGCATGCATATGCATGCTCATTGCAAAATAAGTCAAACATTTTGGAAATAAATGAAATGTTGTACTCATTAGTTGAGCAATCTACAGCAATGAAGGGAATGAATTTGAACTTTATGTAGCAGCATGGCTATCTTCAGAAACACAATACTGAGTTTAAAGTCAGGCAGAACAAATATAGAATGATATTTATATTCATAATTTAAAGGCAGAAATCAACATTATTATATGCAAGTAGTGGGATACCTCAATTTTCCAAGTATGAGAACATGGATTGAAACAATTAATGCCAAATACATAAAACTACATCATTATCTTCTGTGTTTTATGTATTTTATTTTGCATAACATTTAATGTATATAGTAACACTTTATGTGATTTTTTTTAAGGGCTCAGAAGCAAATATAACAAAATGTTAACGTTTGCTCACACTGGATCATTACCCAGGAGTCTGTCATGTATTTTCTGAGCTTTCCTGTATTTTATTTTATATTTTATTTTCCAAAAAAAGGAAAAAGAACAGATATTCTTATACAGAAAGCTCACCATTCTCTATGAGCAAAGGCCTGGAGTACAGTATTTCATTTCCTTTTAATTGCTTTAAAATTATTATTTTTTTTAAATCTGTTTTATTTTTTACAGAGAAGAAGGAAAAGGGATAGAGTTAGAGACATCAGCTGCCTACTGGGGATGTCCTTGACTGAAATCGAACCCGGGGCCCTTCAGTCTGCAGGCCGACGCTCTATCCACTGAGCCAAACTGGTTAGGGCAATATTTCATTTTCTATAGAACATTAAGACAACTGAAGTAAAATGGGAAATTGAATTAAAAATATAGGCTTCTTTTCTTGAGGAGAGAACACACAGGTTGATAGATGATAGAGATGGATATATAAGTTGAGACATACAGGGTGTTTCCCAAAAATGTATATGCACTTTGAATGATTATAAAGTCAGTGTTTATAAACATTCAGTTAGTTCATTTTCAAGATTTAAAAGAATCTACAGAAATGATTTTTTAAAAAAATCATTTCCATATGTTTGAACTGATGGCCATTCTGGTCCAGGCATTGCTGATAACGCGATATTAATGGAATCACAAACATCAAGAATCATTTCATTGAGTACTTATCTGCCCTCAGTTCATTGACTGTTACCAGTTTTGTGCTGTGAACTTCATTTTTTATGTATCCCCCATAAATCATAGTCTAGTGGCATAAATTTATTTACAATAAATTTTCTTTGTTCAAAGCTTAGTCTGGCTTCACCCATTATTTCAAATCAGTTAAACCTGAAAAGGAATGAAAATTAAGTGAGTTATCAGCTATCAAAGTATATACATTTTTGGGACACCCTATCTATATGCAACATACAGTCACTTGTGTGCAGGTAGATAGATGGACGGACAGATGAATGGTTAGAGTGGCAAGCAAAAGAATGTTGCCCAGCCCTTAATCCCCAGGTCCTGTGAATATGTTACCTTCCATGGCAAAAAAGGAATAATTGTGGGTACAGAAGATGATGAGATTATTGGGGTGAGCCCCATTTACCACCCTAATCTTTAAAAAGGAGACAGTAGTGGGAGATTGGGTCAGAGAGATGGCGGGTGCTGGAAGGACAAGATGTGGTTTGGGCAGAAGTGTGGCTCCTCAGGACGATGCAAGTCAGCAAACCAGCTTCACCAGGGATGTCAGGAAAGCAGACCCTCAGCCCCCATCCCCAGACCCGCTGAGTTCCACCCAACATCACAGAAAATGCCAGTAAACTGCAGGCAACTCTGGTGCCCATTGCAGGCAGGGACCCTGGCCAGGCTCCTATCTGGCATATAAGCCCCTGGGAGGTCACCTGACTTCTGTGTGTTTCAGTTTCCTCCTGAGAAAAGTGGGGAGTCATGGTTTGGTGCTCTGTACTGAACAGACCTCGGTGATGGCCAGTCTGGACAACTGGTCCTGGCAGACACTCAGAGCAGGGGCCAGGGCCTCAGAAGTGGGTGCCTGCAGTCATGGAGGGCTGAGCTGCTGCAGGGCAGTCAGGAGTTTGTGTTGCCTCTTGAAGCATTGCTAGGCTTTGGATTAAATACTGACAGTCGTGAGATTCAGAGGCTGAGTGTGCCTGGAAGGGGAGGCTGCTGAGGGCCAGAGTGTCTTAGGGAAGTGGGGTTAGAGTCCTATTAGAGAATGGGAGAGGCCAAGTCACCGAGTGGAAGAGGAGGAGATTGTGCAGAAAGAAGACCAAAAGCTTGGTGGGGGTCTGGAAAGGGCAGGGGCTGGATCAAGAGCAGGCTTTCTAACTCATGCACCATGGCAGCATGGAGGGTTATGAGCAAAGGAGCAAGACAATAAAAAAAATGGTACTGAAACCCACACCCGCCACATGCTGCCTGTGCACTATGCATTTGCACATGGTAGAGAACAGTCAGGAAGGCATCTAATGCTGACACTGAGTATCTCTGGTGGAGAGATGACTAGGAGTTTTACTGTTTTCTCTTTGTTCATCTGTATCTTCTAATTTTCTACAAAGACCTGCATTCCTTACATAATTAAAAAAGCCATAATAATTAACATGCTTTCTCCTCAGGACTTAACCTGGATGGGTGTGGTTCAAGTCAGTTATTTCAAATATGCACTGGGGCCCTGGCCTTGGGAAGGTGCCATTAAAACTACACAGCCAGAGAACCAAGATGGCGGCATAAGATATACACCTGTAAGTGCTGCCTCTCACAACCACACCAAAACTGCAACTAAAAGACAAAACGACTATCCCCCAGAACCACAGGAAAGCTGGTGAAGTAGAAGTTCTACAAATAGAAGGAGAGAAAAAAAGTGCATTGAGACCTGGTAGGACGTGCAGTGGTTCAGAAAGGCAGAGGTACGGAGATGATAGCGAATCGGGCTGGCGTGTGCTGTTTTTTTCAATTGGGAGGGAATTACAATTTCCTGACTGCTCTGAACTCCAGTTTCCGACGAGATTCTGGTGACCCAGACTCATTCAGGGAGAAACTGGACTGTTGGTCATCGGGTCAAAAAGAGAGGGTGGCTTTTTTGCAGAGGTGCGCCAGGAATCATTGTTTACTGTGCTGGGGCACGCGATGCAGGACACAGAACAGAACTCGGAAACACAGAGATGCAAAGAGGGCTGACTGGCAGCCATTGCACGCCCTAGCCTAGTGATTCCCTGAGATCCTGCCCCGCCCAATTTACAAACCCACCCAGCTGTGGGCAGCGGCTTTTGCATATGAATGGCCTGCCCTTTAGCAGCTTAACCTAACAAATTGCAATTGGGTCAGACAACTCCAAAACTTCCAAATTCCAAGCAAAGAGAAATCTGCAAATCTCCCTGAAATGCTAAAGGGTATTCTTTAAGAAGAGGAAGAAGAAGAAAAAGGTAAAGATAAAAATTATGAACAACAAAGTGATAACAAATACATAGCTATCAACAAGTGAATCAAAATCAAGTGAATAAAAATCTGATGAAGAGAATAAACTGGTGAATATAATAGAATCAGGGACATAGAAAGGGAATGGACTGATAATCCTCAGGGGGAAGAGGGTGTGAGGGGTGCGGGAAGAGATTGGACAAAAATCTTACACCTATGGATGAGGACAGTGTTGGGGATAAGGGCATGGGTGGAGGGTTGGGGTGGGGAATCAGGTGGAGGGGAGCTATGGGGGGAAAAAAGAGGAACATCTGTAATAAACTGAACAATAAAGATTTATTTAGAGAAAAAAAAAACCTACACAACTATACACAACTAGAGGGCTGTGGGACCAGCCTATACCCTTGCAACCCCATCCCCAGGCAGGCACCCTTTCCCTGGAGCGCAGAGGTGCCTTTTGAATCCTGGGTGTTGTTTCTCCTGGGGTTTAGTGAGACCAAGTTCTGCAGTTATCAACAGGACAGGCACATATGGAAAGGACAGCAGTGGCCAAACACCTACCTTCTCGGTGCTTTCTGCTTGCTGCTCCCCCGGCACATCTTCACCCTCCTCCGAGGCAGTTCCTTCATCCATCCTGGCTCAGATCCCAGGTCCCCAGATGGCATATCTGGGGCTGTTGGGCAGGAGAGCTGAAAATACCAGGCACGTAGGCATCATATTGCTCAAAGCCCTTTTGTTGAGGACAATCCTAAGGGCTCTGTGTCTGCACACAGGACACCTATTTGGGAAAGTCAAGGCACAGAAGTGCTGTATCGCCAAATAGGGTAAGTGCTCCTAGGGCCTAAGGATTGCCAGCTGGGTCCACAGAGGAAAGCCCAGATGCATGGTGTTCTTGGAGGCCTGGGGAATGGCATGGCCGGCTCCTCTCCATCCCCAAGTTCTCCCTCTCTGGGACCCCCTCTGCCCAATACCTCATTGTCTCTAGGAGAAGGAAGGCTAACTTAGGCCTTGAATGCCTCTCTCTGGGGGCCCAATGCCTTCTTTATAACCTGCCAGTCTCAGGATGAAGAAGTGTGGCCCCTCCCTCTGACTCCGCCTGCCCACCTGGGAGAACAGCCTGCTAGGCTCTGGGCCCAGCCCTGTCATTGTCCTCACAGTGACATTAACACTGAGATTCCCACACCCTCATCTGTTGCCCTGTCTGAGACCTCCAGAATAGGACACCCCCCCCCCGCTTATAAAATCCAGAGGTGTGGGATCCCTCTCAATGGGACTGTGAACTGTGGACTAACTATTTAATCACCAGGTGGGGACTCTCCCCTCATTCCCCCTTGTCTAAAGTCTATCTTGCAATAAGAGTTTCTGGTTTATAATCTTATATGACCCAGAGAGCTCCCCTAGGGCACGTTCATTTCACATGTTGCCTCTGTTACCAGGAAGCCCAGAGTTAAAGTTTATGTCTAGTTAGGAAAAATCTCTCACCCAGAGTCCTGGGTACAATTAATTCTTTCTTTGAAATTTTTTTTCATGATTTTCTTTTGTTTGGCATTTGGGGCCTGTGTTCTGTCCTGTTTCCCACACCCTCACCCTCCCACCCCCCAGTATGGCAGCCCACTTCCCTCAAGATCAGGCTGGGAAGATGTTCTAATGGAGGCAGATGCCACAGCACTGTTCATACTTCTCCATCGTGGCACGTCCTACCTGATGGCAGCGCCTTCAACCCAGGGCAAATCTGTGTTACCTTCCATGGCTGTGTCTCCCCTCCTTCTGCAGGGCTGGTCCCAATCCATTCACCCGACTCTGCCTTTTTCTCTGGCCAGACATCTGCACCCTGAGCTGGGGCACTGATCCTAGGGCAGTGCAGCGTCCAGTACACAGACATAGCCTTCTCCTTCTGCTCCATGGGCAAAGGCAGGATGCTGCTCAAGCAGCACCAGGTGAGCTGGGGCTCAGCCCGCAATGAGGGAAAGGGGCACTGGGGCTCACAGAGGCCAGAACTCTCGGAGGTCCGGCTCTGAACCAGCTCAGGCCAACCTGAGGGTGGGGGGGCCAAGAGGACGGAGCTGGGCTCAAGGGGGCAGCCGGGACTGTGCCCCGCCAGGGGCCCTGGAGGCTCCGCCACTTCCTTGCTGAGCATCCAGGGACTTTGAACACCTGCAGAGGGCCTGGCTCTTGCCCGCGTGCTGCCCACACAGAGCTGTCCAGCGTCTCGGGCCTCACTCCTCCCAGAGTTGCAAGGCGAGGTGGGCAGGGTAGAGGCCATCTCCTGAGGGGCCCCAAGATTCGAGCCCGGAGATGCCCCAGCCGCGGGGGTGCTGATGTCCAAATCTCCTTTCTCTTCTCTTGGTACCCCCTTTCTCCTGCCCCACAGCCTGGGCCAGCTAAAGTCTTCCCTGAAGTTGTCTGCTCTACTTGGGGCCATGCCTGGAGAGGAGTAGGTCCCCAGCCTTAGTCCAGCAGAGGAGGCTGGGTCCTGGGCCATCCTGCTCCTGCAGAGAGGGTCCTGGCTGTGCTCTGGCCCCGGGGCCCCAGGCAGAGGCTGCGGTGTCTCTCCCTGCAGTAACCTGAGCAGGTACTTGGGGAGGAAGGTGGTGTCTGGAGGCTGGGCAGGTGGGGAAGCTGCCCCCCCAGGGGCTCCAGCTGCAGGACCACGCATAGGCTCCTTGTGCCTGGGCCCCGCCCGTCGCAGGACCACCGAGGGCACAGAGAACGATGCTCCAGAGGCCCCCCTGCTGTTGGCACTCCTGTGCAGCCTGTCCCCGGAGTCACTGTCTTGTTTCAAGGATGGTGGGGAGCTGTCCTGTCCTGGGCCCTCGGGGGCCTGGTCTCTCACTCCCAGAGACCCCAGCCGCTCTGGAAAGCTCAGATGCTCCACCCGCAGCTTCTTCCTTTCTGAGGGCAGCTTGTCCCCAGCAGGCTGGGGTTCCCCAGAGCTCCCGCTGGGCTGAATCAGGACTGCAAAGGCCTGCTGCCAGAGCTCCTTGGTGTCCACGTCACTCTCGGGGCTTCCTTTCAGTTTGGGGTCTGGCAAAACCAGCCTGGGAGCCTCCAGGTCCCCATCTTTGAGGGGACCAGGGACTGGGGGCAGCTGACATCCCAGCTCAGGCCTCCCATTTGGAGGAAGCACAAGGGTCTTGCTGCCCGGACACCGGGGTTCCTTGCTGCTGAGGGCGGGAGGTGATGGGGCCCTGCCCATCCCGGGCTCTTCACTGCCTCTTGCTCTGGCCAACGGCTCTCTCTGCTTGGTGGGCTTAGTCACCAAAAAGCCTTCTGTGGCTGGTGGACTTTCCCAAGGCTCTAGCCTGGCCCCCACAGAAGTGGCTTCACAAGCCGGGGTCCTCCTGTCCTGAGATGGGCCTGCGCCCTCGCCCCCCATTGCCTCCTCCAGCACGGGCCGGTCTGGCTCTGTGCCCCAGCACATGCCCGCCTCCCGGGCCCTCTTGCCTCCCTGGTGGCCGACGCTCCTCTGGTAGATCCTCTGGAATGTCTCACAGCCATATACCTGCCACTTCTCCTGGGAGAACGGCCTGGGCTTCCTCTGGCTGGGCCTCCTCGGAGCCGCCTTGCCCTTGCCCACCGGCCCCTCCCCAGCTGCAGCTTGCGTTCTGTCCCGGTCCTCTGCAGGGGCCTCAGTGTCAAGACACGGCAGGTCCTCCACCGCAGCCTGTCTGACCAAGGCCCGGGGATGACTGCTGGGGACCTCCCCCAGTCCGGCAGGGACAGACCTGGGGCTCAGAGGCCTCCGCCTCCCATGACGGGTGTCCTGGGGGTCCAGCAGCTTCTGCCACATTCTGGTGCCCTCAATGAAGGGCAGTGAGTTGCTCCTGGTGACGGGGACACATTCCACGGCAGTGGAGAGCTGAGTGGGGACAGAGTGGAAGAGGAGGGGCCGCGCCGTGTCAGAGGCCATGCAGGTGGAGCGGGCGGGGCAGAGGGCTCCATGCCTCCCGCGTCCTGGCTCCAGTGCTCGAATGTCAAAATGGAAGGAATCCTTGTAGGTGTAGGGCATGGGCAGGTCAATGCTGCCCTGCTTGGACAGGACTGTCTTGCGGGGCCTCACATGTTCCAGCTGGGGATCGTCCACCACGGCCTGGTTGTGGGAGATGAGCTGGGCAATGCGTTCCTCCAGCTGCCGCTTTTCCAGCTCCAGGCTGGGCTCCTGCCCTCCTGGCTCAGCCCTGGCACCCCCAGGCCGTGGGGCACCCTCCCTCTCGGACTCCACACTGTGATACGACAGGCTGTGTGGGGGACTGCTTGGGGCCGGCGGCTGCTCCGAGCTGTCTGAGCGGGACAGGTAGCCCGAATCAGTGCTCTCACACTTCTTCAGCCGGCTCTCCACAGCCCCGGTGTCCTGGGGCTTCTCCAAGGTCCATGCCTGAGGCTGTAGGGAACACGCCCTGCCCGCGGTTGGAGACTTCTGTTCTGGAGGCTTACGCCCGCGCTGAGAGCTGGCCAGTGGGAGCCCAGCAGGAGCCTCATGGGTGGAGTCCAGAGGGGCCTCTCTGTCAGCCAGTGTGGACCCTGGACAGAAAAGAACTTCCGACTTCAGATCTAGGCTCTTGGCAGTTGGAGGCAGATGTGTGGAGGGCACCAAGCAGTGCCCAGAACCCTGGACACCTGAATAAAGGGCTCTCTCTGATCTAGCCCCATCACCCCCACTGAGGCTCCAGCTGTCTCCTCTGCAAGCTGTTCTGGGGGTCTCCGCAGCCTTGTCCCCCTCCTCCAGGAGGCTGCCCCCCACAACTTCAGACCCCACAGACGGCCGAGAGTTGTTGAGATGTGTCTGGGTGCGTCTGTGCTTATACAGGTTGCTCTGGGTCTTAAAGGCGATGCCACAGGTTGTGCACGGGAAGGGCCTCTCTCCTGTGTGGGACCGAATGTGCTTCTCTAGCACACTTGGTTTCAGGCAGTCCCGGCCACAGTGTGGGCACAGGTACTTGCCAGCTTTACGTGCCTTCCCTGGACTGCCCAGCATGGGCCCTGGTGACAAGACAGGTAGAGTGCCCACGATGTTCACAGTGACTGTTGGGGTCACTGGCTTCCCGACCTGGGCAGGGGCAGGGCCTTCAGGCTGCAGCAGGGGGCTGAGGATGAATGGTATGCTGCCCCCGTCCATGCCTCCTGTCACCAGCGGAGCACGTGGCTGGAGACCCCCAGGAGGCACTGTGTGGTACAGTGGGATGGGCAGTGCCTTCAGGAACACAGTGGGCGCCAGGCTCTGCTCTGGCGGCAGAATGATGGGTCCCAGAGTCAGGTGTGGTGAAGCCTGCCGACCGGGGGTCCCTGGGGTCCCAGGGGCAAGAGTTGGCTGATCCCTGGCAGGTGAGGCAGGGCAGATGAGTTCTGGCACCTCCATCCCACATCGTCTGTGTGGCCCAGGATGCTAGGTAACCTGCAGGCAAAACCAGACTTTACCATGGGCACCTGGCTCTCATCTCACGCACACTCTCCCTGCTGCCCACCAGGCATTCATACCCACTGCAGCCTGACAACAACCTACTCTCATCTCCATATCAGGAAAAGGGAAAGCAAGGCTCAGAGAATGGAGGTAACTTGCCATGCAGCTTACATGGCAAAGGCAATGGCACACAGGAGCCAGCTCAGGCTGGTTCACACTGGCTCGTAAAAGCTGATGGTTAAATTGCCAGGAATTTCGCAAGCCATTTGTTAAGCATGGCCATAATTAAAAGTTAAATTATATAAACTTACAATTAAATAACATATTAAAAAGGTACTATAGCTGAATGTCACATGCAGAATAATGAAGTTAAACCCCTACCTCATACCATATACAAAAATGAACTCAAACTGTATCACAGACCTAAATGTAAGAGCTAAAACTATAAAATTCTTAGAAGAAAACAAAAGAGTAAATATTCATGAATTTGGATTTTGCAACCAATTCTTAGATATGACACCAAAATAATGAACAATTCAAAAACCAAAAAAAAGATAAATTGGACTTCATCAAAATTAAAAACTTTTGAGCATCAAAAGACACATCAAGGAAATGAAAAGACAAAGGATTCTTACAACTCAACAACAAAAATATAAACAACTCGATTTAAAAGGACTTGAATAGACATTTCCCCAAGAAGATACACAAATGGCCCAAGTACATGCAAAGATGCTCAATATCACGAGTCATTAGAATAATGTGAGTCAAAAATGCCATGAGATGTGACTCCTTACCCGCTAGCATGGCTATGGTAATAACAATAACAACCTGGAAATAACAAGTGCTGATGAGGATGTGGAAGAATTGGAACCCTTCTGCACTGCTAGCGGGAATGTAAAAAGGTGCAACCACCTGGAGAACAATTTGGCAGCTCCCTAAAAAGTTAAATATAGAACTACTACCTGACCCAGCAATCCCACTTCTGTAGGGCTGAAACCAGTTTGGCTCAGTGGCTAGAGCATCAGCCTGCAGACTGAAGGGTCCCAAGTTCGATTCTGGTCAAGGGCATGTGCCTTAGTTGCGGGTGCATCCCCCATGGGGGACAGGAAGCAGCTGATCGATGTTTCTCTCTCATTGATGTTTCTGATTCTCTATTCCTCTACCTTCTTCTCTGTAAAAAAATCAATAAAATATATATTTTTAAAAAGAATTGAAAATAGGTATTCAAATACAAACCTGCATACTGGCATAACTCAAAATAGCCAAAAATTGAAATTAACCCAGATATCCATCCACTAATGGGATATTATTCAGCCATAAAGAGAAAAAAAATCTTAAAAACATGCTACAACATGGATAAATCTTGAAAACATTATTTCGAGTTCAAAAAGCCAGATTCCAAAGGTCACATATTTATAATTCCATTTATCTAAAAAACCCAGAATAGGCAAATAGATAGACACACAAAAACCAAGTTATGATGATTGCCAGAAGTGGAAGGAGAGAATGAGAATGGCTGTGTGCTGAGTAAAGGACTTCCTTGTGAGGTGATGAAATGCTCTGGAGCCAGATAGAGGTGGTCGTGGCACGCTGTAAATATACTTGCCCCTGACTGTACACTTTACAGAGTTAAAATGCCAAATTTAATCTTATGTAAATTTTACCACAGTAACAGGTTACTAAATACTCAAAGCTCATCACTTACTAATTATTCTATTACATTTTGCCATTCTCAATGTTCTTGAGGTTATTTACATTGATTGTATCATTATAGTGGAAATAACATCTAATGGTGTGGTACCTCTCCCCAACTTTGGATTCTGTAATGTTATATTGATAGCCTGGAACTGGCCATGGGGGAGTATTTACACCGCACTTATTGGCAGGTGCCACATGAATCTTCTTTTTTTTAATCCTGGGACTCTCCCATTCTCTGTTCCTCACAAACTCATCTAACATTATAAATGTCACAGTAGCATGCCACCTGCCTTAAAAGAGAAAGAGAGAGAGAAGAGAGAGAGACCTTATACTTTTCAAAGTATAAGACACATCTTTAAAGATTAGTAGGTGGCTACTAGAATTCTTCAGCCCTGACATAGTGGAAGACTATGTCTGATACCACAGAGCTGCATTCTTCCTACGAGCTGAGGAATTTCACGCTGCTCCCCAAGACCACCAGACCTGAGTTTCTGACCCTCATTGCCTTCTTTGCCTAGATCCAGTTCCCTTGGCTCTGAGAGTAGGTCACTTGCCAGAGCTCCAGGAGGACCAGGTGAAATGATACCCGTGACAACACAGAATGCAGTGCCATCCATGGAGCAAGAGCTTGACTCACCCAGTTTTCAAAGATCTTCCATAATATTTTGAACTATTAATGAGCGATGGCTCCTACACCCGATCATGCCTCTGACCTCCTTGCTATTCCCCCAGAAGTCAGTGCAGCAGGCTCCCTTAAGGCTCCAGGAAGGGGTGCTGTCTCAGGTTGGGTCCCAAGTAAAGAATGTCATTACAGGACTTTATTTGGGAGGTTGACCCAGGGAACAACTTGGGGGGTGGGGGGTGGGGTAAAGCGGGGTGACAGAGATGTGAAGCAAGTCCCACTGTGACAGCTGGAGCTTCATGGGGGTTCACACCGAGATTGTGCAGACACATATCTCAGTTACCCGACCCGGGGTACTACTTTGAGGGCCACTGCTCACAGATCCAGCTGGCCGAGTGGACACACCAAGCCAGATTGGTGGTCCCAGAAAGCCGCATGGCCTGCAGAGAGCTCCAGCTGGTCTGTGCAGAGAGATATCAATGGTCAGGGCTTCTGCCGCAGCTGCTGTGGCAGAAACGGGACAGAGCCTTCTGGATACCAGAGCCTAAACTCAAGGAGGAAACCAGAGGGTGAGCAGTTCTGCCGTTCTCAGGAGCAGGTGGAAGGCGGATAGTCAGGATGGAAAGGAGAGGACCTTCAACTTCTGCTTCAGGGGGGAGTTCGGTACAGGGATGATCTGGACCCTGCTCCTCGGGCAACTAGGGAGGCCCCAGGCCAAAGAGCAGCAACATCCACAGCACATGCCTGCTGGGAGGGACAGATGGTCTCGGCACCGAGAGTCAGGCAGCCCAATTGATCTCCACAGCCCCTGTGAGCAGCCGGGGACCAGGGAACAGGTGGGACAGAGAACAATGAGCTCGAAGGAGTCTCAGTGCGGGCCTGGTTGGGGTGCTGAGGCCCGAGCTCACGTACTCCAAATGAGCCCAGCCTTGGGGGCAGATGGGAAGAAAGTAAAGAAACCCAGACTGACTGGGGCAGGGAGGGGGGGCCCTTGAAAATAGGCATTGCAGGAAAGTCGCGGTGCTGACACACCTGTAGCTGTTGCTTTGTTCCCTGCAGCCTGCTCAGCAAGCACAGCAAAAACCACATCTTGTCGCAGCTCATCTCTACTGGCAGGGTAATGCACTGGCTAACCTCCTCCCGGGAGAGGGCACTTGGCAGCTGGACTCACTGTCCAGTGCTTCCCCTTGCCATCCTGAGGGGCCACAACGTGGGGGCTCCATGGGCCCCTTACTTCCTCCATGCCACTTCCCCGCCCCACGCTAGGGAGCTTCACTGCACGAGTGCACAGCGTCTCACAGAGAAGCAGGAGAAACGTGAGGGACAGAAGTGAGCCTTTCCAAGGCTCCATTTTAAAAAACAAATCAAGCAGCCTGGGCTGAGAAGTAGGTTTCAAAAATTTACTTTTGGGGTCCTGAGGCAGGTGGCTGCTGAGAAATGCTGTAAATGTGTTAAACAGGAAGAACATGGGAGCTGAAATGCTTCAGGGACAGGTCCCCCAGCCTCAGCCTGCCCTGCACGCCAACGCCTCTCACGCCCGGGGTTGGGCTGTCTCGCTGGTACACTGTCACTCAAGAAGCTTGTGCATAGCCGTGTACGTGTGCTCTGGGCTGCTTGCTGCTCACTTAAACATGGCTAAAATGGCACAGGTTATGTTAGGTATATTTCACAACTTTTAAAAAAGTAAAAAGATGCCCTGACCAGTGTTGCTAAGTGGTTAGAATGTCAGCCCACACACCGCAGGGTCTTGGGTTCAATTCTTGGTCAAGGGCATGTGCCAAGGTTTCGAGTTCACTCCCCGTCCTGGTTGGGGCACAGGAACCAATCAATCTATGTGATCTCTGACATCAATGTTCCTCCCCCTCTCCCTCCTTCTCTCTCCTGCCCCCCTTTCACTCTCTAAAAAACCATTTCGTGGGATTTAAAAAGAAAAAAAGATATTAACCAATGAGCCAAAAACTTACATTCACAAAAAAACCTTGCACACAGATGTTTACAGCAGCTTTGTTTATAATTGCCAAAACCTGGGAGCAACCATACCTCCTTCCATAGGGGATGGATAAACTGTGTTCCATCCAGACAATGGAATATTATTCAGCGCCTAAAAGAAATTAGCTATCAGGCCATGAAAAGGCATGGAGGAGACTTGAATGCATCTCACTAAGTGAAAAAGACAACCTAAAAGGCTATATACTGTGTGCTTCCAATTCTATGACATTCTGGAAAAGACAAAACTGTGGAGATAATAAAAAGATGAGCTGTTGCCGAGGATCAGAGGGGTGGGGGTGAGCAAGGGAGTGAACTGCTGTGTGGGGTCTATAACGATGGGCCCAGAGGATATGCAACACCAAGCTGAATCCTGGTGTACCTCAGTTAATACTAATATGTAATAGTGGCTCATTTATTGCAATAAAAGTACCACATGGATACAGCATGTTAATAATAGAGGAAACTGTATACAGGTGAGGGTAGGTGGTATTTGGGAATTCTACCTTCCTCTCATTTTTCTATAAACCTAAAACTGCTCTAAAAATTAGGTCTATTAATTTTAAAAAGTTTTTAATCAAAACAATTTTAAAAAGACATTTGAAAAGATGTTTATCCTTACTAGCCAAGAAATACGAGGTACATACCTCAATGTAATAACTGGAGAAGAAAAGGGGAGGACTATATCATTACCAAAAAGAGAAGGTTGTCATTATTTGTAAGAACCATTGCAATAAATATATAACTACTAATCTTTTAAAACGTGTATCTGTGGAGCCCTCATATGCTCTTGCACACTGAGTGGCATGGCTCCATATTTGAGGGACTGCCCTTCTCATTTAAGATCTTGACCTGAGAGATCTAGCTAGCCCCTCCAGAGAGATCTGACCTTCCCTCCTCCTGGGCCCCTGAGGTTGCAGCCACGGGGTCTCCAATACTCTGGTGTCCACTCTGGCCAGTAGGAGCAGGAAGGGAACATGATCGTCAGGCCTGGCTCATCTGCTGAAGGCCCCAGTCTTTCCAGATGGCATCTCCAGGTCCTGCCCCTGGCCTCTGGAGCAGCTTGCCAGTCTTCACATCTTATTAACCTCCAACTGCCTGCCCACCTGTGCACCTAGGCCCACCAGGACCCAAAAGAAAGTACAACTTAAATTATGTGTAAGGGTGAGTTTCCCCACAAAGCGAAGGTGTCTCTGAGTTCTATCAGGTCCTAGAGTGATCTAGAAAGGTGACCAGATGGAGCTACCCGGGTCCCTAAAACCTGGGTCCTTTCCCCAAGCTGCTCCAGACACACGATGGCTCTCACCATGACCTCACTCAATTTCATTCTGCTAGGAGACAAAGCACATTGAGATAAATGAGCCAGGAGAGAGTTTATCCTCAAAAACTCTGAGCACAGGGGCAGTGTGGTGCGGGGGGATGTGGGAGGATGAGGGGGTGGGGAGGGCGGGAGAGAGGGGAGGAACTTGTCCAGGAATGCATCCCTTCAACTGCCTGATTTTCATAAATGAATGATGTGGTTTCCCTGTAGATGGCCAAGGAGGTTCAGATGTTTGCAGGGACAAGGCTGATGTCAGGGAGGCTTTGGTGAGGCAGGGAACCCCCAGCCATCCTGCAGACCTGGGGGTGCCTTGAGGAAGACCCCAGGGTTCCAGTTTTAGTTTGCTGCTAACCTTACTGAATGGCTTCTGCAAGTCCCTCTAACATCAGGACTCTCCTTTGTGAAATGAGGATGAAGGCGGAAGATTAAACAGATACCATCTAGCAGCACTTACCGTGGCCTCGTCTATACAGAATGGGAGCAACCGCTGAGAAAAATGAATCTGCTTTTCTCTCTTCCTTTTCCAAGTCAGTTACTTATCTTGGGCAACCCAAGGTGTCAATCTACCTAAAGAAAGATGAGGACTTTTACAGATTTTAGCAGACATAGCTGAGCCTTCTATAGAGCCTGCTCTGTGCTGGCTACTGGTCCAAGCATTTTAACTGTCCCTGCTTACCTGACCCCCAGAACAGCCCATCAGGAAGGCACTGAAGGGGTCCCAGGGAGAGAACGAGGCACAGACAGGTGGAGAGATTTATCCAAAGTTAAGTGATTGGGATATGCAGTCCCTCGAGAAGAAGGAAGATAGACAGAACAGGTAAGACTTGGCCCCCAGCCTGCAAATGAGGATTTCTAGTCAGACAATAATCTTGAGAATAGATACTGATATTGAGAGAAAGGTTTTCCAAAATAACCTTTTCTCTTTGTTTTATTGTTTTGAGCTCCAAGGCAGGAGGATCTGTACCTGGAGTCAGGTGGCCCTGATCCAATGACTGGCGTCCTTGTAAGAAGTCAGAGGGTTCAGTGGTGACCATGGAGGCAGAGACTGTGGCCATGCAGCCAGCCACAAACCATGTAATAGCTGGAGTAACCAGAAGCTGGAAGAGACAGGAGGGCTCCTTCCCTGGGGCCTCCAGAGGGCCACTGCCTGGCCCACACTTGATTTTGGACTTCTGGCTCCAGACTTACATCCATCAATCTGTAGACTGAAGACATTCATTCCCTCCTTATGTGGACGACACTGCTCCTGTCTTTGATGCCTGAGACATTCCCAAAGTCATTTCACATGCAATGAACTTGAATTCAGCTTCATAATTTTGGCAAAAAAGGAACTAATGCCAACTACTTGGCACTGCCCCAGCCATCAAGTCAATAAGCAAGTGCCTAGCAAACAGAAGACCTGAGGCCCTGGAGGCTGAGCCTCCTGGGCCTCCCCACCATGAGCCTCTCACTGGTGAGCACAGTGTCAGGGTTTGGGGTATAAAGTGCACCAAACATACAAGCCCCCTCCTGCATTGTTGATTAAACAAGGCATTAAGACAAGTTTCAACACCCAATGAAAGACTAGCTGAGTTGAATATGCTGAGAAACACGGTTAGAGGCTGCAAAAAAATGGCCTCGACCCTTTACAGCCCTGTCTCCACAGTCTGTGCAAGACTTTGCTGTTTTTTCCCATCAAGATATTGAAACCTGATCTCCATTTCCATACTCTGAGGAACAGGGTGCCACTGGTGATGGTCAACTGGTTCCAAGACTAGTGCTGGAGAACCTGCATGTTCTGCTCTGTCTGTGCTGGGAGAACATGCCTGAGCTAGCTGCCTGGAAGATGAGAGACCCATGGAGCTGAGACAGGCCATCCTAGGGGACAGCCCTCCAGCCCATCCAGTCTCCAGCAGACCCGGCTACTGCCCACAGACACATACTAGTATGCCAGCCCAGCCACAACCCAAAAAATCACTCAGCTAAGCCCAGCCTGAAACACCTCCCCTTAGAATTGCAAGCTAAATAAGTGGCATAATTTTAATCCTCTGTTTTGGGTTGTTAGAGAGCAAGAGCTAACTGAACAAACAGTATGACTTCAGCATGGGGCCTAACTAAACTATTTTAAGGGTAATTTTGACCAGAGATGGTTTTTGCCTGACCACATCCCTCATCACTGTGAGTTCACCAATAACCCACTTTTCTTAGGAGACAGAGCTAGGATAAATGCCATAGCATGGAAGGGGTCATTATTGATTAACCCCCTGTACATGGCATTGTACTTGGCATTTTCTTCAAATAGCAGAGGGCCCTGACACATAGTGGACCCAAGTTTCCTTAGCTTCCCTTCTTCAGCACCGGTCACCCTTCCAGCCTAGCTTGGTGCCAATATGGTACAGCCTCTGTGTCTGCCAACCTTTACCCTATTTTCTCACCCATTTGTTTAAAGAGCCTGGGCTTCCCATAAATTTGCATTTTAACATGTAGTAAGATGATCTTCCTCCATTTCTTGGGGCACTCCAGCTCAAGCACTTGCAGATATTTTGATATTTATTTTAGATCCAAAATATTTTCTGGAATGCAAATTAACTAGCTGGGAGAGAGGTGACAGGTCACACAGCAGAGCTGTTTACCTTGGCTCCAAGGGCGTGGAGTGGCTGTCAAAAGCCTCTATGGCTGGATACTGGAGAGAACGATGGGGATGGACACTCACATTAACAAACACTAGGTTATGGAGTCAAATATTTCAAATAGAAAATGGTGGGATGAATTTGCGTCTGGTATGACATTAAAGGGAGTATATGATGATTCCAGGTTAGTGTGCACTGTTGGAAACTGGTCTTTGCACTCATTCAGAGGTTCACGGAGCCCTGCCCCAGGGCCAGGTGCTATGTTCTGTGTTTCTCTCCTGCAGGTGCACCAGGAACCAAAGGTTATGGAGCTTATACTCTAGTTAGGAAGACAGATAAGAAAGTTTTTTTTTTTAAAGTCAGTTATATAATGTATCAGAGAATGGTGTTATGTGGAAAAGAGAGCATGGTAAGGAAGAATAGGAGTGTGGAGGGAGGGGCAGTAGGGAAGGAGGTTGCCATGGTAAACAGGATGGGCAGGCAAACCTCAGGTGATGTCTGAACACACACAGGAGGCTAGTGATGGAGTGGTGCAGGGAACAGCAGGAATGTGCCTAGAATGCTGCGGGCAGGGCACTAACTAGCGGATGCCTTCACAGATCCAGCTGCCCAACAGTGCTTTGTGATTCTTTCTGGGAAAATCTTCATTTTCCTCAGCCTTTCCTTCTTAAACTGCACAATGAGGACATTAAGGCAGGTCTGGGTACAAAAAGACCTGAGATTATAGATACAGAGGCACCATTCTTAGTTAAGTGACAAGGAAGAGGCCTGTCTTGATCCCACTGTGACTATCACTCTCCCACATGGCAAATGGAGAAAGCAAAGCATACAGCTTTTTTGTTGGCTGGAAGACAAAGCCAACACAAAGGTGAGAATGATCACCCGGAACTACACGCTTTTTCCGGAGAACACAGCTTTGAAGGTGACCTTTGCTCACCATGATGCATCCCAAGAACAGTTCTTTTCCACTGTGAGTTTGACCACACAGGTTTACTGTCTCCCCTAGCAGCTCAGAACACATGAAATGTAATGGCACACAACACCACAACTTCTGGTGGCCCAGCAGTTGCTAAACAGATTCATTTGTTTATGAAGTGAAATCACATAATTCAGAATATTGCGTTGTTGATGGTTATTGTTTTCTATAATTACATTAATTAGCCAGGAAATATCAAATAGATGCCAAGCAGAATTCAAGGGTCCCAAGCAATGATGGGGTTCTGAAGGTTGCAAGAGTAAGCCCTGCAGGAGAGAACCAAGATGGTGGTGGCATAGGTAAAAACCTATATTTGCTGCCTCTCACAACCATATCAAAATTACAACTAAAAAGCAGAACAACTACCACCCAATATTATGGGAAAGCTGGCTGAGTGTAAGTTCCACAACTGGAGAGGTGAAGAAAGCACAGTGAGACTGGTAAGAGGTGGAGGTATTGGCACCTGGATGTGCTGCTCTTTTCATCGAGAGGGAGATACAATCTCCCACTTGCTCTGAACTCCAGTCCCAGGTGAGACTGTGGGAGACCCAGACACATACAGGAAGAAACTGGACTGTCTGGCACTGGGACAGGAACATGAGAGCGGCTTTCTCTCAGAGGTGCTTGCAGCGATCATTGTTCCTGCATGGGGCATGGGAAATGGAGACCTGGGGACCTCTCTGGTACAGGGCTGACTGGCAACCATTGCTGTTTGCTCCACCCTGGTGATTCCCAAAGAAGTCACCCCACCCAGTTTGCAAACCACCCAAGCTTTTGCATATGAATGGCCTGTCCTTTTTCTGCCTAAAACTTGTCAAACTGCAGCTGGGTCAGAGAGCCCCAGAGCTTCCAAAAGAAGGCCCAAGGCCCTGCAGCAGAAGCCTACCTTGCTTCACAGCTGGGTCTTGTCTGGGCACTTCCAAACCCCAAACAAAGAGGGGGAATCTGCATTTGTCTCTCTAGCTCCTGCTGGGCAGCTCCAGACAGTGGTTGACCTTGTACCTACTTTGAGATCCAAGAGCCAATGTACCCAGTGATCAGAGTGAGATCATACCGGATTACAACTCTTCACATCTATAAGAGACAAACTCACAGGGCAGACTCAGTGAACACCAAAGCCCCACTGAAGCAAGTCCTGCTTCATAGGATGTCTCCTGCACACCAGATCTTCCAGTGTAGATACAGCTGGTCATCACAGCCAATTGGCCTGAAATTCAATTCCTTCCAGTGATACCAACAGCAATCTAGGGGTAACTACAATAAGACTGTGCAAACAGCCCACAAAAAGGTGTACCAAGAGTGTCTACCTCAGGTGACTGGGGCAGCTGAGCCACTGGGCCCTATAGGAAACCTATCACACAAGGCCACTCATTCTATCAACTCAAGGAGACTTAGCAGCTACCCGGTACATAGAAACAAACACAAGAAAGCAGCCAAAATGTGGAGACAAAGAAACAAGTCACAGATGAAAGAAATGGATGAAAGCAAAATATTGGATATAGAATTTAAAACCATGATTATAAAGTTACTCAAGAATCTTCTAGAAACCTCTGAGAAATTTAGTGAGATCTTCAAGGATATCAAAAAGGACCAATCATAAATTAAGCATGCACTGGCTGAAATAAAAAATAATATACAGAGATTCACCAGCAGACTAGGGGATTCCAAGAAGCAAGTCAAAGATTTGAAATACAGAGAAGCAAAAATAATCCAACCACAAAAGCAAAATGAAAAAAGAATCCAAAAGTGTGAAGATAGTGTAAGGAGCCCTTGGGACAACTTCAAGTGTACCAACATCTGAATTATGGGGGTGCCAGAAGAAGACAGAGAGCAAGATATTAAAAACCTGTTTGAAGAAATAATGACAGAAAACTTCCCCTGCCTGGTGAAAGACATCGACTTACAAGTCCAGGAAGTGCAGAGAACCCCAAACAAGAGGAATCCAAAGAGGACCATACCAAGACACATCATAATTAAAATGCCAAGGGCAAAAGACAATGAGAGACTCTTAAAGCAGCAAGAGAAAAAACAGTCAGTTACCTACAATGGAGTACCTATATGACTGTCAGCTGATTTCTCAACAGAAACTACGTAGACCATCAAAGAGTAGCAAGAAATATACAAAGTGATGAATAGCAAGAACCTACAACCAAGATTACTCTACTCAGCAAAGCTGTCATTTAGAATTAATAGCTCTTTATCTGACCTTCACAGATAAGAAAAAGCTAAAAGAGTTCATCATCTTCAAACCAGTATTATATGAAATGCTGAAGAGTATTCTCTAAGAAGAGGACAAAGAAGAAAAAGATAAAGATAAAAAATTATGAACAACAAAGTGACAACAAATACATATCTATCAAAAAGTGAATCTAAAATTAAATGAATAAAAACCTGATGAACAGAACAGACTGGTGAATATAATAGAATCCGGGGCATGGAAAGGGAGCAAACTGACAATTCTCAGAGGAAAGGAGGTGTGGAGGGTGCAGGAAGAGATTGGACAAAGGGCTTACACCTATGGACGAGGTCAGTGGTGGGATGGGGGAGGAAAGCATGGGGTGGTGTGAAAACCAGGGGGAAGGGAGCTATGGGGGAGGAGGGGTAAAGGAACATCTGTAATAATCTGAATAATAAAAATTAAAAATAAAAAGAGTAAGCCCTGCAGGTTGAACTGTGCACTTGGAAACACAGCAAATGGACAGGCATTGTGCATGCTCACACAGAGCATTCACCACACACCTGGCCCAGGTTCACCTTAGAAGGACCTCCAGGTTTTACCCCTAAAAGGTTTTACCCCTGGATGTTGTTTTGTTGTTTTTAATATTTTTAATTTAATTCTCAATTACCATGGACACATGGTACCTAGGGCCTGCAAAGATGATCTTTTGACTGCAGAAACTTACCAAGAGATCACACTCCTGGAACTTCTCCAGCGTCAAAAGTACCATCCTGCCCGGCGTTTTGTGTTTTTAATTAAGGAACACCTTACATACCATACTATTCACCCTTTTTAGTGTATAATTGTAAGACTTTTGATACACATACACAGCTGTATAACCAGCAACAGAATCTAGCTGCAGAAGGACCTCCATGTATTGCCCAAGGTTCCCCTTCCCTCTTTTGGTCATCCCCTTCCTCCACCTAAGACCCTGGCAACCACAGATCCTTTCTGTGCCTATTTCTTTTCCTTTCCCCGGATGCCATGTAAATGGAGCCATTGCCTGAATTGCTTTTCCAGTCTGGCTTCTTTTGCTTAGCATGATGCCTTTGAGACCCATCCACGTCATTGTATTTCAGCAGTTCCCTCCTTTTTCCTGCTGAGCTGTATTCCAGTGTGTGAGTGAGCCAATAGTGAGCTGCTGCTTAGTATCTGAGAAGGCCTGGCAAGGAGTCAGGACAGTCACCAGCATTAAACAGCAGTGAAACTTCTCTTGCCCATGGTGTGGAAGCCACATGGGGAACAATACCAAGTCATCCTATGTCTCCCAGGCACTCCCAGGGAGAGACCAGTGGTGGCCCCAGGGGAGCCAGAACTACCATCCTCACCCTGCAGGAGCTCTCCCTGGGGATCAACAGAGACTAGTTGGGTGACCTTGACTTCTATATACCCTCCTCTCCTGCCGAGTAGCACCAAAAAAAGCCAGCTAAAGCAGAAGGTTTAATAATTCAGACTCTCATAATATGGTACCTGGAATGTCCAAATTATTATCAAAACCCACTTATACCAAGAGCTGGAAAGAGCTCAAACTGAATGAAAAAAGACAATCCATAGATGTATTATATGAAATGCTGAAGAGTATTCTCTAAGAAGAGGACAAAGAAGAAAAAGATAAAGATAAAAAATTATGAACAACAAAATGACAACAAATACATATCTATCAAAAAGTGAATCTAAAATTAAATGAATAAAAACCTGATGAACAGAACAGACTGGTGTAAGGGATGTTGGAGTTATCTGACAAAGATTTTAGAGCAGAGATCATAAAAAATGTTTTAAGAGACCCTTACATATATGAAAATAAAAATGAGAAAGTCTCAGCAAAGACATAGAAAATAAAAAAGCAACCACATGGAAATTTTAGAACTGAAAAACGTTACAACCAAATTTTTGAAAACTTAATGGATGGGCTCAAAAGCAGAATGCAGGTAGTGAGGGTAGAGAATTAGCAAATTTGAAGGTGGAACTATAGAAATTTCCCAATCTGAATGACTGAATGGAAATAGATTGAAAAAAATAAACAGAGCCTCAGAGACCTGTGGGACTAACAAAAGGTATCAAATTCATGAAATTAAGAGTCCCTGAAGGAAAGCAGAGAGGACTGAGCTAAACAAGTCAAAGAAATCAAGAGTGAAAACTTCAATTTGGCAAAAGACATAAATCTGTGGATTTGGGAGGCCAGTGAGTTCCAAATAGAATAAACCCAAAGAAATCCTCACCAAAACACATCAGAGTCAAATTTCTGAACTATAAAGATCAAAACAAATTATTGAAAGCAGTGAGAAAGAAATGACACCTTACCTGTAAGAAGAAAACAAATTCCAGTGACAGCAGACTTCTTATCAGAAACTCAGAAGCCAGAAGGAAGTGGCAAAACATTTTTCAAGGGATGAAGGAAAAGAATTGTCAATGCCCAATTCCATATCCCACAAAAAGATCCTTCTTGAACAAGGGGGAAATCCAGATATTCTCAATAACAGAAAACAAACAGAACTTGTCACTATTAGACCTACACTAAAGGAACCACTAAAGGGATTTCTTTAAACAGAAAGAAATGAATAAAAGGAACAGTGGAAAAAAGGACAGCGGAAAAAGTAAAAATATGGGAAATGCAATATTTCCTTTGATGTTTCCTAAATGAAATTTGATGATTGAGGCAAAATAACTCTCTGATATGGTTCTAAATATATTTAGAAGAAATACTTCAGACAATTATATTTGGAGGAGGGTAAAGGTAGATAAAGTTTCTACATTTCACTCCACCTAGTATATAGTAACACCAATAGACTGTGATGAACACAGCCACGTTATCAACATGAGGCTATTTGACAGAGCCCGCCCAAACCACAGGCCACAGATATGATCTCTGCAACCTCCCAGCCTCAGATTGGAGATGATGAGTCTGAAGCTTCTTGACAGTGAAACTAGGGCCCTGTGCAGCCACCTGTGACTGGAGTCTACACAGAGTGGCCCTCCTGCAAGCCCTACTTCCTCTGCACAGCCCATACACTCTAAAAGCCTCTGTCCCAACCAGTGCTCAGACTCCCAATGCTCACCCACATCTCCTGTTGTTCATCACCTGTTTCCTGCCCACACTCAGAGGGTCGCCTATTGTTTGCTCAGCAGTTCCAGACAAAGTTCCAGTCTGGCTCATGGAGCTAACTTCTCTGTTGTTTGAAGGCCAACCCACAACTTCTCCAGTGAGGTCTGAACCGATTCCTTGGATATTCACTCTCAATCCTAGGATGTCACATAGAGTTTATTTCTATCTTGTGGTTACCTTTTTATTACAGTGAATCGGTGTAACTTACTGTGTGATTCCTATCTCCTGAGCAAAGAAAGACTACTACAGAATTGGTACTGGGAGAAGTCCTAAGAGACAGATTCCCAGATAGGATTTGGAGATTCAATTGGTCATGCTCTTGAACTGCAGTGCAACTTTGAGCTTCTTGCCAATGTAGTGGCATCACAAGTCAGCAAGCTATCACCTGTGTGTGATAAGGTGCCAATAGGAGCACATGCCTTAGGAGCTCAAGTAGCTCCCACTCTTGACATATGGCAGGGACAATGATTGTAAGGATGAATTTTTATGAGATGAATTTTTTAGTGCTCTGGAGAACTTACAGAGAGAAAATGACAAGCTCAGGTTCATTAACTTCCACCTTGAGTCACAGTCAAAGCTAGATAACCTAAATGAATCTCTTATTCCTTAAAGCCATGGGACTGGCATTGCTGAAAATCAAACATGAAACTTAATGATGCAGGTAGCTGGGTCCAAATAGCCATTGAATTCAGTCTTTCTGTGTTTCCTGTGTGTTGCTTAGAGTCTGAATTGGGCAAAAAATATATCCTGAAACATGGAATAAGGACATCTTATTGGACCTAGAAACACTGGCAATGTTGACCTCAAAGTCATTCTGAGCCTCTCTTTCAAGCAGTAATAACTTTCTCTGTCTGAAAGAGTGGTCTTCCTCAGTTTGGAAAACCTATGACACCCTCACTTGGGGTGATGCTTTGAAAGGGGTTGTTCAGAACCAAGATGGTGGCATAGGTAAATATCAGTACTCACTGCCTCCTACAAACACATCAAAATTACATCTAAAATACAGAACCACCACCATTGAGAACCACCTGAAATCTGGCTGAATGGAAGACTTACAACTAGATAAATAAAGAAGAAAGCACATTGAGACTTGTAGGAAAGATAGAAGTGCAGGGTGGGCTGGTCTGACAACCATGTTTTGCATTTTTTAATCATGAGGGTTATCTCATTGGGGATCCCTCCCGTGAGGAGCAAGGGGTCCCAACTCCATACCAGACCCCTAACCCAGAGCTGGGAAGAAAAGTTCTTATAACTTTGGGGAGATAGTGAGGGTAGAGAATTGTGACTGAGTGACATGGAGGCTACTGGAGACCCAGGCAGCTTCTCTTAAAGGGCTGGAACATTGACTTACTCTGACTCAATCCCTCTGGGTTCCAGCACTGGTGCAGCAAGCTTAAAGGAACCTAGGACATTTGGGATTGAACTGGATTGTCTGGCATCAGGGCAAGATCTTAGGGGTAGCTTTCTCCCTGACAGAGGTGATCTCAGGGGTGTTTGTTCCTGTGCTGAGACTGCCCCTGTCACAGAGCCCCATCCAATTGTAGCCCCACCCATGCTATTTGGAGTGGCTTTCCCATATGAATAGCCTGTCCTGGCTCAGACTTCAGACTTTTCTAAAATCTCTCAAACAAACAGCAGCTGGTATCAGTGTTACCCATACCTATTGTAAGAGGCCCAAAACCTGGCACTAGTTTCAGTTGTCTTGCTACACAGCTTGGTCTTGCTTAAGCCCTTCTAAGCCCAATACAAGTAGTAGCCATCCTCAGATCACTCTGTAGCTTCTGATAGTGCTCTCAGGCACAGCACAGGCAGAGGCTGACTTTGCACTTCCTGGGAGGCCCCAGAACTAGTACAACTGGTGGACAGCCTCAGACCATACCAGATTACAACTCTACACATCCACAAGTGACACACTCAAGGGATAGACTCAGTGAGCACCAAAGCCCAACTGAAGCAAGACCTGCTCCATAGGGATGTCTCCAGGACAGCAGTTTTTCCACTGTAGTTGCAACTGTTTCTTATAGCCAATTAGCCTGGAGGTCAATTTCTCCCAATGATGCCAATAACAATCAAGGCTTAACTGCAACAAGACTGTGCACACAGCCCACACAGGGGCATACCTAGAATACCTAGCTCAGGTGACTGAGGAGGTTGAGCCAGTGGGCCCCATAGGACATCTACTACACAAGGTCACTCTACCAATTCCAGGAGACATAGCAGTTCTACCTAATCATAGAAACAAACACATGAAAGCACCCAAAATGTAAACAAACATGTGAGAAGTGAAAGAACATAAGAAATCTCCAGAAAAAAGAATTAAATTAAATGGAAGCAAGCAAACTACAGGTATAGAGTTCAAAACAATAATTATAAGGTTGCTCAAGAATCTTAATGTAAGCTTCAAAGAACTCAGTGAGACTTGCAAAGATCTTAGTGAGAATTTCAAGAACCTTAGTGAGAACATCAAAGACATTAAAAAGGACCAGCCAAAAATTAAGCATACACTAACTGAAATAAAGAATCATTTATAAGGATTCAACAGTAGAGGATGCTAGGAATCAAATCAATGATTTAAAATATAAGGAAGCAAAAATCATCCAATAGAAAAGAAAAAAGAATCCAAAAAATATGACGAAAGTGTAAGGAGCCTCTGGGACATCAAGCATACCAACATTCACATTATGGGGGTGTCAGATGTTAAAAATCTGTTTGAAGAAATAATGACAGAAAACTTTCCTATCTGAAAGAGATAGACTTACAAGTCCAGGAAGTGCAGAGTCCCAAACAAGAAAAAAAACCCAGCGTCCCACACCAAGACATATCATAATTAAAATCCCAAGGGTTAAAGACAAAGAGAGAATCTTGAAAGTAGCAAGAGAAAAGCAGTTAATTACCTGTAAGTATTTCTCTCTTTACCATGACCAGCATGCTAGAGAATGGACACAAGTCCTGAGTAGGGGCTATGGAGGACTGAGAAAAAGAAAGACACAGACACAGAGACAGTAGGGAAAGCTGGAACCAGGTGGGACAGCTGGCCCTCTAGTGAAGAGACGGTACCCAGAGTCAGTGCAGCATGTTTATTTTATACAGTATGACTCAAGGAAGTTTTACTAGAGTTTAAGACAAAGAAAATTATGTGAAATCATGGTTAAACATCAAACTGTAATTCTTCATTCTTGTGGCTTCTATGTAGCTGTCACTCTTGGCTGAGCCCAGACAATTGCATCTGTTCCTTGCACCTGACTAAATTTAAATAATGAAACCTACCCCCTGCCACCTGAGCTAAGGGTCAGGCTGACAACATACCTGCCTCTGGCATGGTATGTTTCTAGAATGTGGCTCGCCAATGCCATTGGACTCAGCTGACAATAATCAAAGAAATGCTCATGTACCTTCCCAGGCGCTCTCTATAGCTACCTACAAGGGAGCACCCATATGACTGTTAGCTGATTTTTCAACATAAACTTTGTAGACCAGAGGGAGTGGCAAGGAATATTCAAAATAATGAATAGCAAAAACCTACAACCAAGGTTACTTTGCCTAGCAATGCTAACATTCAGATATGAAGGTCAGATAAAGAGCTTCACAGATAAGAAAAGGGTAAACTTTAAAAAGGGTATTCTTGGACAAACCAAGATGGCAGCATAGATGAACACCTAAACTGCTGCCTCACACAACAGTTTCAAAACTACAGCTAAAAGACAGAATGGACATCATCCAGAACCACAGGAAAGCTGGCTGAGTGAAAATGCTATAACTAGAAGGAAAGAGAGGGGCTCACGGAGACTCAGAGGAGCTGCAAAAAGCTGAAGTACAGAGAAACCGCATGGAGAGGAGTGGTGGCTGAGTGCCTGCTGGCTTCCTCTAGCAGGAGGGAGTCAGAAACTCCTGATTGCACTGAACCCCAGTTTTGACTGCACTGAACCCCAGTTTCGGGTGAGACCCTAAGGACCCAAACTGATACAGGTAACCAGAGTACACAGACACTCAGGAGAGCCATGAAAGGTGCTCACTGAGAGGATTGACTTATGAGTGTACCACTGGTTTTCTCTAGCAGGAGGAAGATGGAATCTCCTGAATGTTCTGAACTCCAGTTCCGACTGCACTGAACCCCAGTTTTGGGTGAGACCCTGGGGACCCAGACTCATATGGGTCTCTGGAGCACACAGAAACTCAAGGGAGCCATGAAAGGCAGGAGTCTGGAGGCACGTGTGCAGAGAGGACTGCAGTGATTACCAAGGGACACTGAGACCCAGGAGCCTCATAGGGCAGGGCTAACAGGAAGCCAAGACTGTCTACTCAGCCCTGAGACACCACCCCATCCAACCCAAGCACAGAGGCTTTTGCAATTTTGCAAGTCTTGTCTCATAAGGCTGTCTCCAGCACATAAGTTCTCTCTGCGTCACTCTTGGCTGAGCCCAGATAATTGCATCTGTTCCCTGCACCTGACCCTTATAAGGCTCAGGTGCCAGGGGGTAGGTTTGATCCTCACAGCCAATTGGCCTGGAGGTCAATTCCCCCCAGTGATACCAACAACAATCAAGACTTAACTACAACAAGGCTGTACACATAGTCCACAAAGGGGTGCACCAAGAGTGTCCACCTCAAATAACTGGGGAGCTGGAGCTATGGGGCCATATAGGACAACTAGCACACAAAGCTACTCTACCAACTCAGGGAATCAGCGAAAATGCGGAGACAAAGAAACAGATCACAAACAAAAGAAATGGAGAAAACAAATGACTGGATATAGAGTTCAAAACCAGTTATAAGATTTTTCAAGAATTTTCTAGAAAAGGTTGATAAATTTAGTGAGATCCTCTAGGATATGAAAAAATACCAACTAGAAATTAAACAAACACTGACTGAAATAAAAAAATATTATACAGAAACCTAATAGCAGACTAGAGGAGCACAAGAATCAAGTCAAAGATTTGAAATACAAAGAAGCAGAAAACACTCACTGGAAAAGCAAAAAGAAAAAAGAATCTAAAGATGTGAAGATAGTGTAAGGGGCCTCTGGGACAACCCAAGGGTACCAACATCAAAATTATGGAGGTGCCAAAAGAAGAGAGAGAGCAAGATACCAAAAACCTGTTTGAAGAAATAATGACTGAAAATGTCCCCACCTGGTGAAAGAAATAGACTTACAAGTCCAGGAAGCACACAGAACCCCAAACAGAAGGAATCCAAAGAGGACCACACCAAGACACATCATAATTAAAATGCCAAGAGCAAAAGACAAAGAGAGAATATTAATAGCAGCAAGAGAAAAACAGTTAATTACCTACAAGGGAGCACCCATACGATTATCAGCTGATTTCTCCACAGAAACTATTCAGGGCAGACATGAGTGGCAAGAAATATTCAAAGTGATGAATAGCAAGAACCTACAACCAAGATTACTCTACCCAGCAAAGCTATCACTCAGAATTGAAGGGCAGATAAAGAGCTTCACAGACAAGAAAAAACTAAAGGAGTTCATCACCACCAAACCAGTATTATATGAAATGCTGAAAGATACTCTTTAAGAAGAGGAGGAAGAAGAAAAAGGTAAAGATAAAAATTATGAACAACAAATATATATCTATCAACAAGTGAATCTAAAAATCAAGTGAATAAAAAAATCTGATGAACAGAAAAAGACTGGTGAATATAATAGAATCAGGGGCCTAGAAAGGGAGTGGACTGTCAATTCTCAGGGGGAAAGAGGTGAGGGGGGTGCATGAGGAGAATGGACAAAAATCGTACACCTATGGATGAGGACAATGGATGGGAGGTAAGGGCAGAGGGTGTGGAGGAAATCAGGTGGAGGGGAACTATGAGGGGGGGTAAAGAGGAACAATTGTAATAATCTGAACAATAAAGATTTATTAAATTTTAAAAAATAATAAAACATAGGCAAGAGTTTAAAAAAAGAAAGGTATTCTTTAAGACTAGGAAAGGGGGAAGAGAAGTAAGAGAGGAGGAGGAAGAGGAAGAGGGGGAGGAAGAGGAGGGAGAGGAGAACAACAACAGCAATCCAGCCAAATTCACTGATAGCACCATACTGACTAGAAATTCTCAGTTTAATGTCTTAGTTGTAGTGTTGAATGTTGCTGTAACAGCTTACTTGGTTAGCTGATTGGATCATGGACACAATGGTCACCTACATTTAGTGAGGGTGAGATGCCAGGCATCATGCAGATGACAGAGTCAGGTAAAGAGGAGCACTGGACAGGAAGTATTGTGTGCAATCATCAAACCCTGAGCCCCCAATTCCAATCCTCAAAACAACCCAGAAGTCTCTGTTGTCACAGGACACTGAGAAATACATTAGGAGGGTCCTCAATTCCTGAACACCTGTGTGGCTGCTCTTTCTCCAGTATGACTATAGGGATACCACCCTGGAGACAGGCTCCCTGATTCCGACAGAAAGATGGAATTCCAGAATAGCAGAGGCCATGGGCTGCATTTAGTTGTCGAAGTAGGAGTGGGCAACAGGGATGTGCCCGTAATTGGCGTTCTTCAGGTCTCAGAGCCTCTATTAGGCACTGAAGGATCAAGGTGTCCCTCACAGTGAAATAGGGGGTCAGCCTGCTAGAATGTCACTTGATCTGCATTACAAGAAGCACTCTAAGTGTGGTATCCAGAGACCTGACAGAGTCACCAGGTTTCAGACCTGTCAGTCCGCAGGCCCATAGGGACAAAGACACTGTAATCCTCCTCCTAGCTTTCTCCGAAGGCATCTATGGCCACACATTCAAACTTTTCAGGGATAACTAGACACTCCAAGAGGTAAAGAACCCAGAGATGCTGAGGTTCTGCTCTGAGGGCAAGCAAAGGATGAAATAGGAAGGTCATATGTCAACCCATGACCAAGTACAGCAGGGAGGACAGGAAGAGTGTGGGTTATGATTTTTATGCACGATATGAACGAGTTTATTTACATTTACTAATAGCTCTCTATGTCTTTCAACTTCATCCTTTAAAATTTTAAACATGAGTTATTGTAGGTTAATTTTACAATTTAGTCTTAAGGAAACAGAAGATGTTGGAAGGACATTCCAGGAGGGAGAGGCTTCCTGTCATTTCCATCAGGGGCCAGGGAGAGGGTCAAGAGGTATGGGTGTGAGGATATCTGCAGGAGCCAGACTTGCCAAGAATCCCAGATACACGCCTCGTGCAACCTTGCAGGCTCAGCTTGGCGCTAACCTGTCTGCAGCCCCAGCACATGGAAACCAAAGCTCCTGCTTAGCCTGCACGCAGCCTGTTTGTGGCCCAGAGAGTCCACATGAATGTGCAGCTCCTTTTGCAACCCCATGCAGCCTGTGCACAGCCTATCTGTGGCCAGGTGTCCACAGAAAATCACTCCTTTTCTCCATGTGCAGCCAATGAGCTCTGAGGCCTGTGTCCCCACGGTGTACAGACCCCCAATGCACACCCACATCTCCTGCTGTGACTGCATGTTTCCTGCCCACACTCCAGAGTCCACCCTACACGCCATACATGCTCCAGTCTTCTCCTCCAGCCAAGTCCTCTGCAAGCTGGTGGCCAGACCACAGCTTCCTCAATGGAGTCTGAACCCCTTCCAAGTTCCTCTCAATCCTAGGAGTGTATATATAGATATATACAGTTTCCTTGTATCGTATAGTCACTTTTCATAGAGTTAATAATTCCTATGTTCAACATCTCTTGTTGAATCTATTATGAAGCTTCTACTTCCTGAATGGACACAGATGGATTGTGATACCAAAATAGGTCACATTTTGGGTCATAAAACAAACCTGTGCAGATTTAAATGATAAAAATTATATAGTGTGTGTTCTCTAGCCACAGTGGAATCCACCGGAAATAAACAACAGAAAGATAACAGGAAAATCTCTAAACACCGGGCCACTAAGCAACACTCTGCTAAATAACCCAGGGGTCAAAGAGGAAGCGTCCATTGTGACCAAAACGTACATTGAATGAATGAAAGTGAAAACACAACTAACCTGGTGCTTTAGAGGAACTTCCTGGCTCCCAGTGTTTGTATTAGAAAAGCGAGTCTCAAATAACTAATCTAAGATCCAACCTCAATAATCTAGTCAAAAAAGCTTAATAAACTCAAAGCAAGCAGAAAGAAGGAAATAATAAAGAAAAAGGAAGAAATCCATGAAATTGGGACAGAAAAATAATAGTTAATTTTTTAAAAAGCATTTTCTTTACTAAGATAAAAAAAATTGATCTTTAGAACCTCCACAAAGATTGAAAAAGGAAAATGAGAAAAGATACAAATGTTCATATCAGGATATAACTGCAGACCCTGTTGCTCTCAGCAGGATGTGGCAGGAATCCTGTGACTAACCTCATTCACATAAATTCATTAATTTAAACTGACCAACCCCTTGAAGAACACAAACTACCACACTCACCAAATATGAAGTAGGTCATTTGAATAACACATAACTATTGACAGAATTTGTCATTTTAAAACTCCTAAAAAAGATGTCTCCAGGTCCTGGTGGTTTCACTGAAGAATTCTACCTAATGTTTACAGAAGAATTAAAGCCAATGTTACACAACCTTTTCCAGGAAATATTAGAGGTGGGAAAACTTGCCAGTTAATTTTATGAAGCTAAGTATTACCCTGACAGCAAAACCAGACAAAGACAGTACAGAAACAAACAAAAACTTCATAGCAGTATTCCTCATGAATGTACATATGAAACACTTTGCAAAATACAAGCACATACATTAAAGGATTAGGCACCTTAAACCAAGACCCCAGTGATGTGTGAATGCGATCTATCATATGAATGGAATAAACAAGAAAAGTCACAGAATAAAGGCTTCAACAAAAGTCCACATATATTCATGATAAAATCTCTTAGAAAACAGAAATGGAGAGAAAGCTTCTCAACTTGATGAAAAACCTCTACAAAACACCCACAATCAACGCCATACTTAATGATGAAAAATGAATCCCTCCTCCCTAAGATGGGGAGCAAGACAAAGATGTCACTCTTATTCAACATCAACTCGAAAATTCCAGCCAGCGAAATAAAGCAAGAAAAGAAATACAAGACCTACATGTAGGAAAGAAAGAAATGAAAGTGTCCCTGTTTTTGAGATGGTATGATTGTCTGCTTAGAAAATCCCAAGAAATTGACAACAAAACTTTCTAAGATTCATGAGGGAGCTCAGCAAAGTCATCGGATACCAGAGCAACACGGAAACATCAGTTCTCCTCTATGAACTAGCAATGAACAGTTGGAAACCAAACTTAAAAATACCATGACATCTTGGCTGCTGTTGCTACGTAGTTAGTGTTGGCCCATGGGCTGAAGGACTAAAGGGCCTTGGGTTAGATTCTTGGTCAAGAGCACATACCTCAGTTGCAGGTTTGATCCCCAGGCCATGGTCAGGGTGTATGTGCAGGCAATCAATGGGTCTCTTTCACATCAGTGTTTCTCTCTCTTTCTCTCTCCCCAGCCCAGTACTCCCTCCCTTCCACTATCTCTAAAAAATAAAATCAATGGAAAAAATATCATCAGGTGAGGATTACAAAAGCAAAGATTCTCTGTCCTGCTGGAGTAGCTCATTGGTTGAGCATAGACCCATGAACTAGGAGATCACAGTTCAATTCCCAGTCAGCGCACATGCCCGGGTTTTGGGCTTGAGCCCCAGCATGGGGCATGAATGAGGCAGCCGACTGATAATTCTCTCTCATCATTAGTGTTTCTATCTCTCTCTCCTTTTCCCTTTCCTCTCTCTGAAATTATTAAAAACATATTTTAAAAATATATATGTTAAAAACAAAATTAAACTAAAAAACAGATCCACACAAATATGCCCAACTGATTTTTAAAAAGGTACAAAAGCAATTGAGTAAGGAGAGTACAAACTTTTTAACAAATAGTGTTGAAGTAATTGACGTACATGGACCAAAAAAAAATTGCTCTCAATCTGAACTTCATACCTTACTTCTACAAAAATTAACTCAAATTGTAAAACATGCTCACATGTAAAATGTAAAATTATCAGACTCTAGGAACAAATTTCCTAGCAGGAGAAAATCTTCAGGATGTAGGACACAGAAAAGAGGTCTTAGCCTTAACACCAGAAACATGAGTCATATGAGGAAATGGGGTAAATTGGACCTCATCAAAACTAAAAGTATTTGTTCTATGAAAGTGTTGGCTATTGGGAGGATGAAAACATCAGCCACAGATCAGGAAAAAGTATTTGCAAATCTCACATCTGACAAAGGACCCATATCCAGAATACATAAAGAACTATGAAAACTTAACATTAAAAAAATGTCAGCAACAATACAATCAGAAAATGAGCCAAAGACACGAGAGACCTGCTGCCAAGAAGACATGCCAGCACCTAGACAGAGATCAATGTCACCAGTCATCAGGAGGTGCAAGTGAAGCCCTGGGGAGGCATGCTGAGCAGCTCTCAGATGGCAACTGTCCACAGTCCCTGTGTAGGGAGGGAGTGGGAGCAGGCACATGGCAGGTGAGCACAGAGGGACTCAGCCATTCTGCAGAGGACTGGGGCAGCTTCTTTCCAAAGGGATTTGTTCAGCTACCCCTCCACCTGGGAAAGGCACTCTCAGGCATTTGTCCACAGAAATGAAAACATCCGTCCACACAGCAGCTCAGACACAAGTGTTCAGCACAGCTTTATGTGTAACCACCCACAACTGGCCCCTGTGCAGATGTCTCCCAGCAGAGGACTGTTTCAACCATGGTTTCCTTGGTGTACATTTCAAAGAATGTTACGTAGCGATAAACAGGGAGGACTCTCAATACAGAGAACAAGTTGGGTGACTCTCCAGAGAATTGTGCTGAGTGAAAAAAATCAACCCCAAAAGCCACATGTTACTATATAACTTCATTCATATAACATTAATTTTTTTTTTTTACTTTTCCATTAGAGTTTACATTCAGGTGTGTAGCATAGTGATTAGACCATTGTATCCTTCGTACAGTGACCCCCCAGATGTTTCCAGTACCTGCCTGGCACTGCACATAGTAATCACAGTGTTACTATGTTCCTAGGCTCATGGTCGTCAATCTTCCAGACCTCACAGACCATAGGTTGGCGACCACAGGCCTAGACTGCACTTTACCTCCCGTGACTATCTGCAACATTCTTGAAATGGGACGGGAGCGCAGGAGCGTGGTAACCAGGGGTAAGAGGAGGAAAACAGAGGGAAGTGAGTATGGCCATGAGGTGACAGAAATGGCCCGTGCCTCAACTGCATCCATGCCTATCCTCTAGCTGTGATTTTTAGAATGCCATGATGGGGGAGAAAGTGGGTCAAAAGCACATGGGACCTCCCTGTATTTCTTACAACTGCATGGGAATCTTTCATGATCTCAAAACCAACAGGCTCTTTTATACAAAATAATGATAGTAAATAAATAACCAAAGAGAGAACTGAAATGGGAACAAGCTTCCCCACGTGTGTGTCATGTGAATCCATGTTACTTGATGGAGCATCTATTGTTTCCCTAACACACATCCCCAGCCCTGAGCACCAAAAGGCGACCCTTGGAGAAACAGACTTGACATCCAGTGTTTTCCTTGACTTCATTTCCTATGTATAAACTCGCTTCTCCTTAGTCCATTCTCTACATTCAAAGGGCATTCTACATCGCTACCATTACAAGAAAAGCCACCCCATTGCTAATAACACGTTGGTCATAATGAAACTACAACTGTGCAGACCGGCCAAGGCCTCTCACTTGGTTACAAGACAAATCAGAAAAAAAGGCTTCCGATGGGCTCTGCAGAAATCCCTGCACACAACCGTTGCAGGAAACTCAGTCATCATTTAGACCCTTGGGGCTGACTTTGCTCCTCCATGCCCACCCTTTACCCCCAACTTCCCAGTCAAAAGGCAACCTTCACCCGATACTTTTCTCTGAATCTTCCCACAGCCTCGTGACTCCTGCTGAACCTAAACACTTGCTCTAAGGCTAATATGAGCCTTGTGATCCTAAATGATGGATCTTTCCTGGGGCAATAGAATTGGGATGGTTAAAAGGCACATTATTTTAAACCAGCCCTGACATTGGTTCTGCAGTTCCCAGTAGGCTAATGTTATCACTTTTCTAAGTTTCATCCTGTTCCCTATGGCACTGGGGCAGATAGGATCTCTGCTTTCATTCTTACAGAAAGATTTGCTACGGGAATGGAGACCCATGTCACCTCCCAGAACATGGGCTCCAGGGCTTATCTGACAGACCTCCAGCTCTTAGCTATTTTGGATGCTGGGAAACCAAATATGTGTATAAATACATGGTCCAGAGTCCATGGTACCTTGTAAATCTCATTGAAAAATGCTCCCCCTGGAACTGCTATAAATAACATTGCTATCAAAGACCTTGATATTTAGAGTCTACTGTACTTCTTCTTTTCCAGGCCCGTGGGCTAATGTGGCTGATGTTTCTAATCCATTCACACCTTTGATTGAGCAGGTCCATCAGCGCCAAGGAAAATGCTGCTTACAAAGCTACAGACTGTCTTTCTGCTCGCCTCTGTCCTACATCGTGGATGATGGGCCTAGTTCCTGACAGCCATTATGAATCACAGTCAATATTTTGACAAAAGCAACTGTGGGGTTAAGTACACAAGAGAATTACTAAACTTGGTCAGACCCAGTTTTATGTGGTCTTTTCTATATAGCTGCATGCTGGAAGATAAATATATCATTAAGCATACAGGGTAAAAATAAAAAATCACTTTTTTTCTTAACTGACATCTTCTGTATGCCTATCATGCACAGCATGTTACATACCTTCATGAAGAATGATGCATTTTCAGCCAGTGACACTCAAATTTGGACACAGATGGCCTGGCCCAAAACTGAGGAGACATCAGCAGGTGGCCGGCCACCCTCTCTCACCTCTCCACTGAGGTGTCGGAGGCATCCTCCGCAGTCCCTATCTGCAGGCAGTGTCTCCGAGGACAGAGAGACAGGCCTGAATCTTAGAAGATCAAAGAAGAGAGATGGGCCTCCCATTGCTGTGCCTTTGAGTCAACTTAGTGTCTAACTGAGAAAAAGCACCTTTGGAGCAGCTTGGAGGAGACTCAGATGAAGATGAAACTTGAACTGACTCCGAAATAGGAAGTAAATGCTCGTCTATACATTTCTTAGTGTCTCAATAGCAACCCATTGAAAACAGGAAGAGACAGGCGCAAAGAGGGAAAACACTAGAGCTACAGCTCATGACTATATGACCAACAGTCAGACAGTCCTAAAGATAGACTGCCGCCTGGGATGGGGTGCAGCCGTGCTTGCACCACAGATGAGGACCTGTGCAGGCTGGTGAGGATCGGAGCCAGCAGGGTCACCTCCTGACTATGGGGTTGGAAGATGCATCTGCCTGGAGCTTCCTGGGGCCCAGAAGGGGCATCAAACTCGCTGCAGGTGCTGAGGGTGGAGGCCTCGCAGGGATCTCTGTGATGTTGCCTCTACTCAAAGTTCTGATATTTGGTTAAATATGGAATTGTTTGCATTAATTTTTATTTTGAAGATACTGCAATAAAATGTTACCTTGATGGCTGCGTTTTGAGTGCCCCTTGAATTCTGCATTCTCTCTCCACCCAAATGCTGGCCCTGCTCTCTATGACTTTAGAAGGAGCCAACACAGGGGTGATGGAGGGTAAGAAATACAATGATCCTAAGTGGTGGAGGCTGAGAGGCAAATGGATCTCTAACTCAGAACAGGAGCTAATGGCGAGAAGCACATTTGGATCAGGAGGGCCAACCAAATGGGAAGCCAGCCATGCAGAGTGGCTATGTGTCAGCTCCTTCGAGTCCCTCCTGAGGCTCTAAAAGGAGCTGTTTTGTGATTTTTTTTTTAACACTGGGAGAGAAAAAAAATCACAAAACCGCACTGTGCCACCCATAATTCCCAGCTGGCCATGTATGTAAGCTAGATTGGGTTTGGGGGGGATTTCATGTGGCCCAGTGAGCTGGACTTTGAACCAAATTATGCAAATTTCCATGGTTTCAACTCCAGGTACCTCCACATCCGTGTGCAGGCACCTCACTGGCGTTTCAGAAGCCGCAGGGGGCATGCAACTGAGAATGGGAGGACAGGTGCACAGCCAGCTGCCATCAATTCCAGCATCCCTCCCCTCCCGAGGACACCCAGAACCCACAGCCAAGAAGTGAATGGCACTGACCACAGCATCCGTTCCCAGGTATTGGCACTTGTGTCTCTATTGATATTAACTATTGCAAGACATATGAACAGAGCATCTGGGAGGCCCAGGAGAGAGGGTTTGGGAAGCCTTCCTGGAGGAAATGATGGATGAGCTTGGCATTGCAGGGTACATAAGAGTTTAATGGGCAGAATCAGCAACAGTAAGCTAGCCCTGGCCTGGTGACTCAGGAGGTTGAGGCTTATCCCATATACCAAAAGGTTGTGGATTCAATTCCTGATCTGGGCACATACCTAAGTTGTGGGCCCAATCTCTTTCTCAGCCTTCCTCTCTAAAATCAAGTTAGAAAAAGAAAGAAAGAGGTAAGCTAGGGAAGCCTGAAAGTGCACAAAAGCCGAAGCCTTGGAAGCACCCTACCACCTCCCAAAGGGGGAAGGCCTGGACAGCCTGGGCTGTGAGGAGGGCGAGGGTGGTGCTAGAAACATGGGCTGGGGCAGGCCAACAAAACACAATTCAGTCTGAAGAGACAGCCATCTCAGGAGTCGGGGAGAACCCCAGATGCTTCAGAGCAGGAAACTTCGAGCAGAGAGCTATGGAAAGTGGCAGGGAGGGGTTAGCAAGGTTCCCCAGGGGCTGGGGAACAATTCCAGGCTTCCCAGGAAGTCCTCAAGAACAAATCCGTTCCTGTCCCCTAAAAAGACCTGTGATTTGCCTTTTGTCTCCTAAGTGACGGTGTGAATGCCTTTCATTAAGATAAACCAATGAAAGAGTTTCCTGTACAAGAACTTTTTAAAAATACCTTTGGAGTTGATTAAAATAAATATATGCACAAACGAGTGACCTGACAAATGGGGCACACTCATACACAGAAAGAGCACTCGCAGCTGACACAGCGACGTCCTGAGAGCAGCACAGGCCAGGAGACCTGGGCAATGAGCTCAAGGAAGCAGACAGAGCTGAATCCCCAGGAAGTACAGAGGAGCCAACCAGATGGGAAGCCCCCGGGGCTGCCTGGACCTGCAGGAGGGAGAGTGAGTGCTAATGGGCACAGAGTTTATTTGGGAGGAGCAGAGAATGTTCTGGAATTACAAACTAATGACCACTGCACAACTTTGTAACTAGACTAAAAACCATGAAGTTGCACTTTAAAAGGATGAGTGTTACAGTATGTGATTTACATCTCAACATCATTAAAGGACAAGTGTTCCCTTTCCAATTGTCCTCAGCACCAGGATGCAATTCAGTTTCCCAGGGCCAGCAGAAAACATCCAGCTATGCCTATGGCAGTAGTCACCAAAGAAAGAGAAATTTCCAAAGAATGGGGGCTTGCTTTCTCAAGCCTTTTATTCCCAAGGAAACAAACAAAAAAGATATTATCACCCCTTTGCCAAAAGCCAAGCTCATTTGGCAAAATTGCTGCCTGAAATGGCTCTTTCTTCAAACAAAGCTATCTCAGAGACAAAGCAGCATACACAGGAGCCATCAGGCACCTGGGCTGAGTGAGGCCAGAAAGGAGGAAGGAATAAGGGCAGGAGCAGGGCCATGCACGCCCACCTTCCCCAAGGGTACAATCCTGTGGAGAAGCCACAGTCAAGTAATACAATGATCCTGCCTTTGGGGTTCAGTGCCTGGGATCTCCCAAGCCCCAGACATTCATTGGTCACATGGCAGGAAGCCAGGTAGTGGGGGACTGGCTGCTCTGGCCCTGCTGCAGCTCTGCAGGCACTACCTGGCTCACCCAGGGATGGGTGGGCCCCTGAGCATGAGTGGGAAGCCTGAGACCCAGGAACCAGGCCAGTTCACCAACAAGCAGGGCTCTGAGAAGTGCTTCTCAATGCCTCAGATGAGTCGAATCGATAGTGACTACAAAGTGAGTCTCCTCAGATAGTACCCACATCCTGTCGCCTGCCTCTCTCCCCTCCCCACCTCCACTGGCCCCCTTCAAAGCACCCAACTGAGCCTAGCATGGTGTCATGGTCTCAAAAGTGCATCAAACAAGTGAATGACAATGGGGATCCACTTGTTGGTTTGCTCGCAGCAACACTCTTGTACACACCATGCAACACAGTGAAGAACCAAGGCCACACCAGAGCCACGGACAGCCATCCCACCCCCCTGACCTCCGCCCCTGCCCCCCACCCCCCACCCAATGCTCTCAGAGGAGGACAGCCGCAGCACATCCCCCCAGCTGTGTCACAGCGATGCTTCAGCCCTCCTCTGTCCCCACCAGGCCTCGAGTGCATCCGACTGCATGCCCTGCACAGTGCTGGGCATAGAATCAGCCTTCAGTCAGCATCTGCTCAGTGGTCCTCATTCCCTGAGCTGCCCCAGACCTTCACTGAGAGACCTTCACACCCGACACCAGGTGCCAACCACCTGACACTCGGCCTCAAGCCAAGTGCAGGGTTTCTGGAGAGACAGGCAGTGTTGCTCCATGCCCAGGAGCGACACTCAGGTTTTTATGTAAGCCTGTACTGCCTTTGGGTATACCTCCTTCCTCCACACACTGTCCTCATAGTAAAAGAGGGATATAGTCACAGCCCCAAAGAAAAGGGCCCTCCACAGCTGTACAACCTCATCAATGACTGTCGTTATTTTGTGTGGACAGCACCGCACCCTGAAATGTGATTCGCACTGGCAACCCTCCACCTCGGTCCTCAAGGCCACGTAAACCATGTTTTCGTTAAAGCTGATGCCTGGCCAGATTTTGATTACCCATGGTAATGGGGGTCAAAGGTCAGTTGAGTAATGGAAATGGAAACTTTCCTTCCACCCAGAGCCTCAGCCTCCTGCAGCCAGAGAGGCAAGGGCCGAAGAGGGGCTGGCTGGACATCCCCCTGGCCCCACCAGGCCTGGCCAGCCCTTTGTCGCTAGCTTTCTAGGAAGCGAGGAGCAACGCCCTTTCCTTGGGGGGGGGGAGCGGGGGGGAAAGGGGCTGGGAAAGGAGGGTCTGGGCAGACACAGCCCACCTTGGTCCTCGCCACATTGCATGTCAGCATCATTGAAAGTTACAGCATACTTCTTCAAATTGGCCTGCTCTTATAGCTCGATTTGCCCCAGCTGTAATCATAGTTGGTGTGCTCATAATGTATTTTTATAAGAGCTATTAAAATAACTCTGTTTAAAAGGAGTATGAAATGATACCCCCGGAATCCTGCTGGGATCCTAGTGCAGGAGGACAACATTCACAAAACACTGTTCAAATCCAAAAATGTCCAGGGACAGGCTGAGCTGGCAGGTAGCTGGCCCAGTGTGTGCACCAAGTGGGGAAGCAGGAAGATGCCCATTGCTGCTGACACAAATGGCTTGGTGGGCAGAGGGCAGAAACCCACCAAGATAATATCCCTCTGACTCAAATACAGTTTTCTCAAAATTGCCTCTGCCCCTTCTCCCTGTGCAGCAAATGCTATTTGGAAAATAACTGCCCCTCAACCCGCCAGGCTGCTCCCAGCTGCACTGTGATGATAGCAGCTTTCAGGCCATCCCCATGGGCCTCCCGCCACCAGCCCTGCCTCTGAGTTCATAACCCCAGGCCACTGCCCCTGGCCGTGCCCACCCATAGTCATGTATAAAACAAGTGCCTGCGTGACTGATGGAAAGGATGGGAAGGAGGGCGTCCACTCTCCCTGCAAGCCGGGTTCCCACTGAGGAAGACCTGACATGGCTCACGGACTTTCACTCACAGAGGCAACAACAAAATCACTGTGGACACCTGAAACAGCTTTGCTGATGTCACCCAGTGGTTTTGTAAATTTTTAGACAAGAAAGAAAAAGCCTTACATTTTAACAATAACAAGAAAAATGGGATTCCCCCCTCCTCCCATCCTCAAAAGTTTCTTATCCAAAGTGGTTGTTTTTTTAAGGGGAAGAGTTTACCCACCTGGATGGGGAGCAAAATGGCTAAGATCTCCCCACATACCACCCGGGAGCTGGGCTAATCGGCACCTTTGGGATATATTTACAATAAATGGTATGTTTCAGACATTTCAATAAGCAGGTAAAGCACAGATCAGTCTAGTAGTCCCTGCCAGCTGCTCCTTTAAGCCAAGAAGCCTTTGTCCTTGTGAAACCAAATGAGGACCGTGTGTACGGCCAGCCTGGCCGGGACCCCGCATCCCTGAGCCTTGACTCTTTTTCTGCAGCCTCAACCGTACACTCTGGCTGTTTTCCACTGTCTAGTCTCTGCTTGTGATCTTACTGTACTCCCCCAAACCTTTGTTGGGTGAAGCAGAACTCAAATCACAAGCAACCTAGTTTCCCTCATCCCCTGTGTCATAGAGATAGGAGGCCGCGGGCCCGCAAGGCCTGCCAGACCACATGCTCCCGAGGTTGCGCACACAGCCACACAGCCTGCTTCTCAGCCACGCTCCAGGCAGGCCGGGGAACCACGGGGCAGCCTCAGCTCTGTGAGGGAGAAGAGTTGCCTGTGGCTTTCCTGCCTCAGCATGAAGCAGCCAGGCAGAGTGTCCTCTCTGAGACCAGGTTGGCCAAAGTACCCTGGGCCTCTGTACCTCCCAGCGCAGCCTGGTGGGGACCCCCACCTCTGACAGGCCCTTCTTAGGGTGTGTCAGTGAGCCCTTAGGACAGTCACACATGTTCATCCTGCCCCCAATCAGGGCTTGGGCACCAGGAGACCAGGGCAGCGGCCAGAACAATTAAGCACTTCACCTTGTGGGCCTGGGAGCGCTGGGCGGTGAAGCAATTGCTGCTCCTGCCAAGCCTGCTCCCCGGGAAGTCCAGCCCAGGAAGACGCCCAGCCCAGGGCTGAGGGCCAAGCAGAAATCAGGTCTTGACCTTCTCAGCACTCAGGCAGTGAGTCTGAAGCATGCTTCCTATCTTGTTGACTCTTTCCTGTCCTCTAGTTGTGCAGAACTTGGCCCAGAGAGGAAGAACTCAGAGTGTGGGCTCTAAGCCCAGCATGTGTCCTATAAAGGTAGTAGAGGGAAGTCTCGTGGGGACTCAGGTGCAGGCTTTGCTGAGGCACTGTAGCCGCTAAGTAACCACTGAGCCTGCTGGCCAGGGATGGTGGAAGCAGCCAAGCAAGATTATGAGCGAATGGTACGAGCCACAGCTCACTAATGTAGGTCACTACCTGCACTCCTGCCCTCCACAAGTCCACTCTGCAGCCGTAACAAATGACATCTGCAATCCTCACCCTAGTGACAACACTGTCAGTGTCCCATTCCCCTCGGGATTAGGTGATCTCCCCTATCTGCAAGCTCCCCTGGGTACGGGCCTCTGCCCACCTCCCCTTCCAAAACCCCATTCTTACCTCTGCTTACCAGGAGGCCAGATACTGGCCTTTCAGCTCTGTGTTAGGGGCCCCCGCAGCCACACACCTGTGGCCTACAGTTCCCACTAAACCTTTCTACCTTAGCTCAGTCTCAGGTCCTCACAAGCCTTCCCAAACCCCACTTCCTGACCAGTCTGAGCCTCTGTCCGCACCACAAAGCATCACTTGCTTAATGCTGCAACCCCAGAGGTCAGGGACCTTCCTTCCTTGTCCCCAACTCTGAGCCCATTGCCTGTCACAGGTGGTGCTAGAAGAACCCCCTACCTAAGCCAGCTGCTCATGCTCCTGCTGTCCCCTCGCCGCATTTCCCTTCCAGCCCAAGCCACCCTCTTCCACAGCAGCTTCCAGGTCTTCTCCACTGAAGTGACCCCAGCCTGACCCTCAGCAGCAAACTGCCTGCAGCACTTTGGGGGCGTATCTTTAGCAACCTCACACAGTAATGGATTTAGCTTGGTTTCCTGGGTTCTAAGAGCCCTCAAGGTGAGAGTCCCACCTTTCTGACCACTGGAGCTCTTATAGCTCTTATAGGTGGGGCCTGGCTTCAGCAAGGACTAATAGCAGCCCAGAAGGGGCGGCACTAGGCCAGCGAGACTGGCATGTCCCAGTGTGAGGCCATGTCTCTCTGGCCACTCAGCCAGCAATCAGCAAGGACAGTGCATGGACCTGTCACTCAGCCCCACTCCAGCATCCACAGTCATTAAGCCAAGTTCCCCTTCAAAGGATGAAAGGGTCCCTGGGGACACCACCTCCACCGTGTTCTCTGGCCTGGCTCCTCTCTCAGAGAACATCTCCCAACATACTAGGCTCCATTGGCACCAACATGAGCCCAACCCTATCTTTCCTAAGAGCACAAATCCTAAGACATCTCAGTTAAAACTGTTGCAAGTCTCCATCTAGAACTTTCCAAAATAGTGCTCTGTCTTTCTAAAGCTCATGCCACGACCCAGCTTTTAGCACTCCTTTATTCAGCTGGCAGTGATTTACCTGGCCAGTCACAGCTCGCAGGAGTGAGGGCACCTGGGGTTGAACCTGGGCAGGGTGTCTCACCAGCATGGGCAAGTCACTTCACCTTTCAAAGCCACAGGGGACTCGCCTATCAGCTAGGGATGGTAATGACTCAGGCACTGCTGAGAAGGAAGGACCAGCTGCTCCTCAGCAGGTTGACCCGGGCCCTGGAGGTGTGGATAGCATCTGGTTATGATGATTCTTATCATAATCTCTAAGCTCAGAGTTCAGCAAAGGACACCCACAGAGAGGGGCTACCTCTTCCTCTCCAGAGAGAGATGCCAGAGGAGCCTGGGAGAGGTTATCCTAGGAGACAGGAGCAATGTGGCTTGCTGGGGGTACACAGATCAAGGTGGGAAGTCACACACACATCAACACGCTCCCTCCTGCATCCACCTTCACATCAGCCCCCTCGCATCCTCATCCAGCCAAGAAAACACATGTGTTCACTCACTGACACACACACACACACACACACACACACACGCCTCCCGCCCCAGCCCACGTGCATCCCAGAAATGTGGTCCGCTCACAGGCCCGGCAGTGCTCAGCCATATACATGGCTTCTGCCAGAAACCCTGGGATGGGAACCATGTTCATAGGTTTCCCATCCAGGTAGGGCAGCCTGTAGGCGGCCAAGTATATTTGCATATAATTTGCATATGTTGATACAACTGTTCCCAAACTAACCTGTTATTACTGCTCCTCCAAGCCTGCTTTCCCCAGCTCACAGGCTGCTTACCCACCCACGGCCAGAAAGTTCTATTCAGGGAGACAGGCCACCGCTTTCCAAGTGCCCCTGAGTCATGCCAGTTCCTGAGCCTCAGTTTCTCCTGAGACAACAAATAACAACATGCCTCCATTGGGCAGACCCCTCCCATATGTGACTGTTAGCTAGTGACCCGAGCTGAGGACCTGCTGGTTGATTATGACAAGGCTGCTTTATCATTCATGTCAAGGGGCCAGAAGCAAGGCCTGAGAGAGATGTTGGGTCCAACACTAGACAAGATGAAACTGCTGAGGCTTGCAGGTGTGGCAGTCACTAGTTGTAACAAATATATAAAAATACAGGGTGCCTGGTTAAATGTGAATTTCACAGAAACAGGGGTTACTTCATTAGTATAACCCTGATGGGATACGTTAATACTAAAGAGTTTCTGTTTCACACGTGGAATCTAAATGTTAGCAGGCATCCTGTGTTTGATCTGACAACACTACCTGGGGCCGAGGTCCGCAGGCTCCCAACATTGCTAATATCCTGTTTTCTCACAGCTGCTCCCTAAGCCCAGAGGAGTATGGACTCTTGTTTCCTAAATATCCTGCTCCCCAATGTGGAATAGGAAGGGAGGGCAGAGGGCACGTGTGAGGCAAACCGAGAGTTGCTGAGGGGAGAGAGGGAAAGGGAGGGAGAACATGTGTTTCCTAATTTAGTTAAAAATCTGAAATCTGTTCCTCTGTAGTTTCTGTGAGGGGCCCGGTGGTTATTGCTGTGAACGTGAGGCCGTGCTTCCTGTGTTGATGGGTACGTGTGTTTTCATCAACATGGCCCGTTTCTAGGGCTCCTCTCAGGATGTAAGGCCCGTAGCAGGTCACAGAGCAGGAGGGGAGGATGGCAGGGAGGGTCCTGAGCCTCCCTGACTCTCTGCCAGGCTTCCCCATTGCACAGCAGTCAACTGGGACCTTTCCAGAATACCAAGGTGGTAATGTGCCCGACTCCTCACTTGTGCTAAAGGGGACCTGCACGGGGGAGGGACGGGGTCAGGAGACACTGCCCTACCTGGGAGTCACCCTCAAATGCAGAGGCTCAGCAGGAGGTGGGCATGGAGAACACCTGCTCTGGGCTTGGCTTTTTGGCTGGGATGCATGCTTCAGAGCTGGGCTAGGTGCCTCGGGTTCCACCTACTTGGCAGCACAGGTGGGTGGGCACCTCATCCAGGAATGACACTTCCTTTACGATTTTATTTAGGGTCAAGTGTCCTTTTCTAGTAATATCAATGACTAGACTATGGAGTGAGATAAAATCTGTATGGTTCCATTTTCTCCTCCTCTGCCAAGTTGTGATAGGGCAGCACAACTTCATAGGCCTCCCAAGGATTGGAATAAGAAAGACAGGTCAGCCCTCTAGGCACTCCTCAAGGCCTTCTCCAGTCAGCACCCGGACCACACACCATGGAGGCAGGGTCCAAGGACAAAAGCCATTTCTGGTCTTGCAGGTCAGAATTCCAGGTGCAAGAATAAACTATGAAGCAGCCAAGGACGCTAGATTGTGAGCACTGAGAAAGCGCTTACTGGTTTTCCAATGGCATCATCTGGTGGGTCTCAAACAGGACAAAAGGGGCCAGAGACCCCATCAGCAATGGAGACACCAGGCACTGGCTCCCCTCTCATGACCCCTTGCTGTGGCTGACAGGTGTTGCCAGTCCAGGGGACCCTGGGGAAGGATACAGTGGGTGTACTCAATGAACAAGGCATGGTCAGGAGAACAGGGTTCATCAGACACACAGCTGAGAGGGTCGGGCTCAGGGTCCCAGTCAGATATTAGGGTAAAAAAATAGAATGGAGCTAGTGGCAGAACACCCAAGGTCAAGGCCTGCTTGGTCACACCCTCTGGGTGGCTCCGACCCTTCTCTAGAATGTCAGAAATGCAGTGCTGCTTCTTGAGGACCTGAAAATTGACTTTGCCAATGGTCCCCAGAGGTCATATACACATCTGGTATTTCTCAACTCAATAGAGAGGCCAGCCCAGTGCCAGGAACTCTCCCAACCTACTCAGGAGGTTGTCCATGCTCTTGTCTTGGATGGACCAACCATAGTGACTTTTGAAGTGATTGAAGACCACACATAGTCCTTGATAAGTGGCACGGGGCCGGTAGTCATTGATGCAGTCTGGCTCTGGGAGCGAGGGGGCAGGAAGTGTTGAGTGAGAGAGGATCAGGGTGTCTCTTCTAATTAGGGCCTGATGAGTCTCACTTTCTTATTGACGTAATAATTATTGCAAATGTACAAAACATAGTCCCAACAGTTTGACTACCACTTGGCCTTCTATTGCTCACTCTTGCCCATTACTCAACCAACAATCACCCTGTGCCACCGTAGCAAGCCAGGCACACAATCCTGTCCTGTGTGTAAACTCTCTTGGGAGTGATGGCCTCGGCTCTGACACACAAACAGGCTTCTGACAGGGTAATTAGCCTCAAACATAATTTCAGCCAACATCCAATCAACCCCAACCCAATATTTGGTTCCTGCTAACATATACTTTGTTCAAACTACATTGGAAAATGTTCCCCACTTAGGAAATTGACTTTGTCAAAGTCAGAATTGTTTGGGGAATAGAGGGCCTCCTTCCTCTTTGCGATGATTGAGTTGCCCCCAACACCATTTTTCTCATACCAAACCACAATCTAAAATCTCTCTCATTATTTTTTTTTCCAATTTCAGGCTTTCCTTTTTTAAAAACAAAGCATAACAATCACAACTCTCCCTTGGCCAGTGGCCAGACCCCCAAGGGCCTGAGCCAGGAGATTAGCGGATACACCCGGAGAGGGCAAGGCCAGAGAGCGGAACATTCTGCCCCATGTTTGTGTTGGAGCCCAGACCCCTTAAACCCTAAGGGCAACCCTCCACAAGAGTGGACGCCCCCTTTCGCCCAGTGTGAGTGACATGCTGAGGCCCTTCCGAACCTGTGGATGTTACATGCCTGTGACATTAATTAATGCCAGGCAAAATGTAACAGCAGATCTTAGAGACTAAAAATAGACCTGCTGACTGATTCATCCCTGACTACACAGAACTCAGGGCCTTTCATCTGCTTCTCTCCTACATGTACCTTACATCAAGGCCTTCCTTGCCCTCCATCCTTGTCCTGGTCCTTAATGTCACTCCTCCCCATCAACAGGTTTAAGCCCTCCCTCCAGGAGCGAGGTCCCCACTCAGCTACCCTCCGACCCACAAACATGCTTAATAAGCAAGGAAACTGAATCTTTTCCTGACTCGTGTGGCCACGAGCTCTGTCATTTAGACTTAATATTTTCCAGGGAAGTGTCCCTGCCTGTTGCACTGCAGAGAACTCTGCAGCTCTGTTTCCGATGACAGCCCTTCTATTTTAAACTTTGTTGATTTCTATTGGGAAGGAAGCCTATTTTGCACAGATTAGCTGGACAGCTGGGTCTGATTGCTTCTGATTACTGGGTTTGGGGTCACTGGGGAAACAGGTCTCCCGAAGCCCCTTGGACGGAGAACCATTCCATATGGCTCCAAAGGAATCAGTCTTTGCTCACTCCAGGGGCGGGAGAGGGGAGAGGGACAATGGGGAGATGGTCAGCAGACTCAGGTGGAAATCAGCAGGTCAGGCCAGAGCAGGATTAGACATGAATGCACATCCCAGGCTGTGCTGAAGGGTGGCAGATAGGGGATCAGACACCCCCTTGGTCACAGCACTCAGGAGGACCTGGGTGGGGCTGTGTCAGAAATGACTGCGTGTGCTTGGCAGGGAGCGTCCATCATGCTTGCCTGATAGAATCACTCGGGAGGCATCAGACAGGCTCAATGCTTAAGTCCCTTCATCTGGCCTGGCCTCTCAGACCTCCATGTGCACAAAGAAATCACAAAGACCTCTCTCACCTTGCAGTCAGTCCACAAGCAGGCAGGGGCTGGCGCACTCTCCCGAGGACTGGTGGCTCCGGTGCGGCAGGAGCTTTCTCCCCGCTCGTCCCATCCTGCCTTTGCTTCTCTCTCTGCCTCCTCTAGAGAAACCGGGGGCTGCAGAGTTTTTTTTTAATTGTGTGTGTGGAGGGTGGTGGTGCCAGGGTGCTGGGGCGGTGTGGGTGCTGAGGGATGCCAGGGACGCTTGCAGCCTGCCCTGGAGTGGCTTCGGTTAATGGCCGATGCTGGGGCGACAGTTCGCTGGGGAAGCTAGTGCCACAGCAGCTCTGTGTGTGGGCGGTGGCAGCTCCACGGCTGGGTTTCAAACCATTACACTGAACATTTGCAAACAGATAAAAAAAATAAACCCATCCAGTACAAGTGGGAACTTCTGCTTTCCTTTCTCTTTCTGCATGTCTACCCTTTCACCCTCCCCAGGGTTCAGAGGAGAAGGGTGAGGGTGGACATGGGTGCCCCAGCTCCATCTCTTGCAGCAACAGACATGCACAGGTAGGTCAGATGGTGCAGGCTCACCCCACAGCTTGGAAGCACCCAGACGTCTGAGAAATTCTTTCTCTTCTCCAGGGTCCAGCTCTGAACCCAGCCACTAAGCACCATCACACCCAAGAGGCTTCCCTGTTTTAAAGGTTCCTAGTTTTAAAGCTTCCTTAGAACTGCCCTGTAAGAGCCACAAGGTGCACCTTCATTGCTGGGTGCCACTTTCCCACAAATACCCCATGAGTGGAGGGCTGAGATGCTCCGTAAAAGGAAAGAGTGCTCTGGTTGCATTCCTTTGGGAACTGTTGCATCCTGGATAGCTGTGGGACCTCCTCAGAGCATATGAGCTGTTAAAAGCTCTAGAAGTCCTGCAAGAAAGAACCCTGTTTAACTTCATTTAATCCCACATTTCCTGTGTGAGACCTTAGATCAGTGGTTCTCAACCTTTTCCTAAGGCCGCGACCCTTGCATACAGTTCCTCATGTGGTGGTGACCCCCAACCATGAAATTTTGCTACTGTTATGCATCGTGATGTAAATATCTGCATTTTCCGATGGTCTTAGGCGACCCCTGTGAAAGGGTCGTTCAACCCCCAAAGGGGTCTCGACCTACAGGTTGAGAACCGCTGCCTTAGATGAAAGAACCCATTCTTCAGGCAGAAAGCAAGAGAGGGCGGGAGGTATAGTAGATCCTGGGGACTGGAGGCTCCCAGTTTGACATCAACACAGGTGCCCCAACTGGTTATCAAAGAAGTTGGTCTCTGATTCTGGAAGAACAGGGAATGTGAGGGATACTAATGATCCCTCAGAGGTGTGGGGGCTGTCACTCTGTCTTCTCCTCCACCCAGACAAGGGGGTGCCATCTTTGCTTTCATGGCCCAGGGAACTGAGCTGAGCTCCTGGGGTCACTGTGGGGCAGCTTCCCCAGATGGGATGTTGAAGTGTTCTGCCTCCATGGGACACAAAACAAGATGAGATGTCTGAGCCTGCCCCTCTAGGGCATGAAACTTGGAAGGTAGGAGAGTAGACCCATGAGCAACACACACACTCGAGAGATCCATGTACTGGAGAGAGGCATTCGCGCTGGAAAGGACCATGACTGAGGACAGACTGGGAAGTTGAACTAGAAATAGAGAGGATGAGACAGCTCCTTCGGCTGAATTGGGGCTACTGTGGGCTGGTGGTGCCAACAGACACTGGGCAAGCCTGTAGTGCCTCACTCAGCCTCCCTATCTGAAAACTGTCTTAACCAAGGAGGATTGTATCCTCAATAGGGGACATTTTTGGTTATCACAACTAGAGGACAGTACTGGCATTCAGTGGGCAGAGTACAAGGGCACTGCCAACAGCTTAAAATGTACAGGACAATCCCCAACAGAGAAAGGTCCAGTCCCACAGTCAACAGTCAGCAGAAGCTGAGATCCCAGTCTAGGTGAGCCCTGTAGTCCCTCCCAATGGGGAATCAGATGAGACAATGTGTGAGGGGATTTGAAAGCCAATTCCACTGTGCTAGCTAAGAAAGCGACTTCCATAGCATGTGGATAGCATTTCAGCAATTCATTCCTCACTGGTGACAGTGGGAACAGCTGGAAAGCAGAGTAAAGCTCTGCCTCAGACCAAGGAGAGAGAAAGCCCACCCGCCTGGTTAATGCTCCAAATGACACAATTAAAAAAATAAGAAAAGGGGAGAAAAGAAATGTCTCCTCTTGCTTAAGTCTCTTGGAGAACTTGAACTCCAGGAACAAGGTAAAATGGGCAGAGAAAAGCTTTGAAACACTCACAAGCATTGGACAAATAATGTTGGCAATCAACACATTTTATAGAATCCATTAAAGAGGCTCAAATGAAGCAAAGTTCACTTGTTGACCTCTCCCCCCCCCTACCCCCCTGAAGGAGGGTGATGTCCTGCCACAACAGCAAGGCCTTAGCCTGCCTGGTGGTGTGCATTCTAGAGAAATCTTCAGTGGGCTTACAGTACAATCCTCAGCACACAGCAAGTTAATAAGTAGAGGCCAACAAGAGAGAAAGTGCAATTCCAGCTCAGACTCAGGTTCCAGCTGACTTCCCCGCCTCATAGAAGGAGGCTGGTCATGCCTTGCTCTGGGCCCCCACTCTGGTAGGAACCCCAAGGTGGGACTAGGAGTCAGCTTTCTCCTGGCGGAAAAGACCCAGGTAGGAGTGAGCTCAGGACAGGTGGATAAGGCCAGGCCTCTGGGACTGCAGCAAGGGGAAGGCCCATCCCAGGAGGGAAGCAAGAGAGGATGTATGTGGGATAAAATGCACAGAGTAGCCCCTACTAAGCTTTCAAGGAAGCAATGATGAGCCAAGTTCCCGGCGTGGATACTGATCTGGGCCCATGCAAGCCAGGTCCCTTGGCTTCCCCCCAGGGTCCAATCAGAGAGGAAGGCTGCCTGTCAGTCTTGACTTCCCAAGACCTCCTCATCCACCCATCTGCTCAGCCATCAGGACAAGCCATGGTCATGTCTCTGAGAACCTTCTGTGCCAGCATGTTGCTTGTCTCTCAGAATGAATCGGTGAAAGAAAAACAAAAGCATAGTCCTGGCCTCCATGGGGTTCAAAGTCAGCTAAGGTAAAAAGATGAATATCAAGGAATAATGAAAAAACATCCAATTCATTTAATCACTTATTGGCTGAGAATTTGAACCTCTACTATGTATTAGGCATTATTCAAAGATGGGGGATGGGAAAATGTGTAAGCAAATTACTATCAAAAACCACAATGGGCTGGCCAGCGTGGTTCAGTGGTTGAACACTGACCTATGAACCAGGAGGTCATGTTTCAATTTCCAGTCAGGGCACATGCCCAGGTTGCAGGCTTCATTCCCAGTGTGGGGCATGCAAGAGGCAGCTGATCAATGATTCTCTCTCATCATTGATGTTTCTATCTCTCGCCCTCTCCCTTCCTCTCTAAAATCAATATATATATTTGCTCAGTGGTTAGAATGTTGACCTGAAGGGTCACTGGTTTGATTTCCAGTCAAGGGCATGTGCATCAGTTGCAGGTTCCCTAGCTCCCCAGCCCTGGTAGGGGCAAATACAGGTGGCAACCAGTTAATGTGTCTCTCACATCAATGTCTCTCTCTCTCTCTCTCTCTCTCTCTTTCTCTCCCCCCCTCCCCACTCCTTCTCCCTCCCTTTCACTCTCTCTAGAAATCAATGGAAAAAATATCCTCAGATAAGGATTTAAAATATATATATATACCACACAATGAAAACAGAACAATATTGTAAAACTTCATCTGGAGAGTATTACTTCTCAAAAGCCCTAAAGCCAAAGCCACCACTCTTTCCTAAAAGGATAAGAGGGCCCAGGTGAAGAACCTGCTGACAGAGGCCAAGATGGTTAGGAAAGGAGCCGCTTGCCATTTAGTGGCACATCGTTGTTCGAATTTGGGTTTCATCCACCTGAAGTTGTCTGACGCTCACCATTGATGCGAACCCCAAGCTTGGAAACTCTACATTAAACACAAAATGAGTTGAAGAACCACCCTGCTCACTTCAGGTCTTGCAGATGGAAGAAGGCTGTTCAGGACCTAGGACAGATCTCGAATGCCTGGTGGTCTAGTTCCCTACCCTTCCTGGCACTGCCGGGACACAGGACTGCCCCAAATGGGAAACCACTACCTTCTGTGTGCCTCACCCCCTCGAGTGCCTGCTTCTTCATGGCTTCACCCTATTCTCACTAACAATGTCTAACTATTTCCACCTAATTGGTTCCTGTATAGGGAAGCTTACCCATCCTATAGATGACTTCTGTGGGGTCAGCCAGCTGACACTGAGCCAGCCCTAGACAAGGGACAGAATCACATGAATTTCCCCAAGGGCAACAGCGAGCATTCTATGGAAAACCTCCTAATATATAGGTGTAGGGAGATAAGGGTCTGGGACAGTTTAGTGGTTTATGAGATCATTTCACATGGTTTACAATGAATTTTTTAATTGTAGTAGTTATATTTTTATTTGAATGTGACTTAGGTCATATCTAATTCTAATTTTTCTTTTAAATAGGTTTTAATTGCTAATTTAAATAAAATATTAATTTTATTCTAAGATTTATATGGAAATCCAAACCAACTAGAATAACTAAAATTATTTTGAAAAAGAAGAATAAAGTTGGAAGATTCACACTATCTCGTTTTAAAACTTGCTATATAGCTACAATAATCAAGGTAGTATGGTATTGATGTAGAAAAACACATTAATCAATAGAACAAAATGAATAACCCAGAAATAGGCCCACACAAAAGATGCTTGAATGATTTTGACAACAGCACACAAGAAAATAATCTTTTCAACAAGTGATGTAGGAGAAATTGAATATCTTGGGGGAAGGCAGGGGGGGCAGGAGGAAAGGGCGGGGAGAGGATGTATGCTAAACATCATACCAAACACCAAAAGTAACTAAAAATGAACTGTAGATTTAAATGTAAAATTATAAAAGTGTTAGAAGAAAACACAGGAGAAAAGCTTTGGGAACTAAAGTTAAGATGATGAGTCCTTAGACATGACACCAAAAATGTAATTGATAAAGAAAAAATCAGTAAGTTAGACTTCATTCAAATTAAATACTTTGCTCTGTAAAGATCTTGTTAAGAGAATGAAAAACAAGCTCTATTGAACATTGAATGTCCATGTGCAAAAAAAAAAAAAATCTACACTGACCTAAACGCAAAATACAAAACTAGACCACTTCTGGAAGATGGCCTAGGACAGTGGTTGGCAAACTCATTAGTCAACAGAACAGCAAATCGTGGCTCACAAGCCACATGTGGCCTGCGAGCTGCAGTTTGCCAACCACTGGCCTAGGAGAAGACCTAGGTGGCCTTGGTATGCTAATGGCTTAGCCTAATATGCTTCCAACATGTGATCCAGCAACTATGCTTCTGGGTCATTATCCAAAGGAGTTGAAAACTTATGTCCACACAAAGCTTGCACATGAATGATCATAGCAGTTTTGCTCAGAATTGACAGAACTTAAAAGCAATCAAGACATCCTTTAGATAGTGAATCCTATTTAATAAAGAGGGAATATGCTAATAGACCATCACACCCTCCCAAGATAGCAGCACCCACAGCCAATAAAGAGGGAATATGCTAATTGACTGTCACACCCTCACAAGATGGCAGCACCCACAGCCACAAGATGATGGTGCTCAGTCTCCTCAGCCTGTCGGTCCATCCAGCCTCAGTCCCTCAGTTCCCTCAGCCCCACCACCCAATCCCCACAGCATCCAGCCTCATCCAGCTGGAGTCTCCCAGGCCCTTCAAACCTGCAGGGGAAAGCAGTTGGGGATGATCAGGCCAGCAGGGGAGGGAAGATGGAGGTGATCAGGCTGACTGGGGAGTAATTAGGTGTCAATTAGGCCAGTAGAGGAGTGGTTAGGGGGCAATCAGGCAGGCAGGCAAGCGAGTGGTTAGGAGCCAGCAGTCCCAGATTGTGAGAAGGATGTCCCAGATTGGAGAGAGTGCAGGCTGGGCTGAGGACCCCCACCCCCCATGTATGAACTTTGTGCACTGGGCCTCTAGTGAATTAATAAACTGTGGTCCATACAGAAAATGAAATATTATTCAGCATTAGCAAGAAATGAGCAACCAAATTGTGAAAAGACATAGAAGAGATTTAAATGCATAATACTAAGTCAAAGAATCCAATCTGAAAGATTACAAACTGTATGATTCCAACCTTATGACATTCTGGAAAAGCCAAAACTATGGAAAAGTGTAAAGATTCATGGTGGTTACCAAGAATTTGAGGGAAGGTCGGGGGATGAATAGGCAGAGCACAGAGAATTTTTAGGGCAGAGAAAATACTCTGGGTGATGCTATAATAATGGATATACATTTTTCTAAATCAATAGAATGTACCACATCAAGGGTGAACTCCACTGTAACTTGCAGGCTTTGAATGATAATGGCATGTCAATGTAGGTTCACCAGTTGCAGCAAATGTACGGCTGCAGCAGGGAGTGGTCATGGGCACAGACGGTGCATTAGGACCAGAGGCAGCACAGGAACTCTGTGCTTTCTGCACAACTATGATGTGAGCCTAAAACTGCTCTTGAAAGGTGTCTTTATAGGAAAAATTGGAAGAAATGTCTGACAAAAGACTAATATCCAAAATATATAAAGAACTTACACCATTCAACAGTGAAAAAACAATCCAGTTAGAAAATGTGCAGCAAACAGGAACAAACCCCAGTGAGAGGACAAGCAGATGGCCAAGAAGCACATGGGGAGCTCCTTCCAGTTGAGCTCAGCAGTTGGAGACCAAAGGGTCTCAGGTTTGATTCCGGATCAAGGGCACATACCTCAGTTGTAGGTTTGTCCTCTGCTTCAGTCAGAACACGTGCGAGAGGAACCAATCAATGTGTCTCTCCCATATTGATGTTTCTCTCTCTCCTCCTCTTTACTTCCCTTCCACTCTCCCTAAAAAAATCAATGGAGCCAAAACCAGTTTGGCTCAGTGGATAGAGCGTCGGCCTGCGGACTGAAAGGTCCCAGGTTTGATTCCAGTCAAGGGCATGTACCTTGGTTGCAGGCACATCTCCAGTAGAGGGTGTGTAGGAGGTGGCTGATCTATGTCTCTCTCTCATCGATGTTTCTAACTCTCTATCCCTCTCCCTTCCTCTCTGTAAAAAATCAATAAAATATATGTTTTTAAAATCAATGGAGAAAAATATTCTTGGGTGAGGATTAACAACAGCAGCAAAAATAAGCACACGGGAAGACACCCAGCATCATGGGCAATGGAAACTGAAACCACAATGGGATAGCACTGCTCACTCATCAGAACCTGCAATTGAAATTACCAGCACTGCCAACCACTGGCAAGGACATGAAGAACCTGGGTCTCCCACACAGAGCAGGAGTCAGAAGTGAGCAGTCACTCTGAAACGCAGCCTGGCGGCTTCTCATGAAATTAAACATGTTATTAGACAACCCAGCAACTGCACTTGGGGCATTCCTGTGTTTGTTTATAGGTGCTTCATTTGCAATAGCCAAGAACTTGAAATAACCCAAATGTCCTTCAAAAGGTAGGTGATGAAAGCTGGTGTGTTGATAATGTGGAGCACTATTAAGCAATAAAATAATAACAATATACTCAGCAACTCGTATCACTCTTAGGGTCTTATGCTGAATAAAAAGGAAAATAACCACACATTCTATGGGATCCCATTCATATACTGCTCATCGAGATGGAGAGCAGGTTAGTGGTTGCCAGGATTAGTGACAGAGAGTGGGTGAGACCACAAGGGGGCAGCACAGGGCCCTCCTCTATGGTGACAGACAGCTCTGTGTCTCAATAGTGTTTACATGTCATAAAATTGCCTAGACCTACACAGACAGAGATGAGTGCACGGGCAAACAGGTGCCACCTGAGTCTGCAGTCTCCTTCCGACCCTGCAGCAGTGACTAAGTTGAAGTTGATCATGGAAATTGGGTGAAGTGTCCATAGGACCTCGCTGAGTCTATAATTAATGAAAAATAAGTTTCAAAAAGGGAAAACTATTAAATAATAGTACAAGTGATTCATGAGTTCAGGAAGAAAGATTGTGAAGGTGACAAAAATGTCCAAGGTCATAGGAAGAATGTTCTTGTGGCACTGTGGCCAGTCCTGCCCAGGGGAAAGCCAGTGGGCACCAGAGCTTGAGACCCTAGCAGCACCAGAAGTAGAGCCTGGCTCTTCTCCAGTTCAAAGCGGCCAGATTTAAAATCACAGAGGCCTCTGAATCCAAAATGAACCAACTTTTTAAATGGCTAGAGACCTTGTTTAAACTCAACCAAAATTGAATGGAATGACACAGCAGATGTCTTTGTGATAAGAGCAGCTCAGACAGAAATACCACATTTCATCAATTCTGAGACACAATGGCAAGAAGCGGCATCATTTTTGGTTCCGCTATGAAAGAAAAACACACTGCCAATTAATCGATGACACAATGCTTTCTTATCGCTCTGAATTTTTAATTTTACTTATTAAAAGAGCTCTTTGAGACTTAATTAGACAGATTTTTATCACATATCACTATTGTGCATACATAAAAATGAAAATACAAGTGAAATAAATTGGTTGTTATTCCTCAAACTTTTTTATACAGAGTCTAATTCTTCTGAATCACTTTTTGACTCAGACTCATCAATGTCTGGGTTTTTCCATGCTGTCTTATCATTTGTGCCTTGGTCCATAGCCCTAATGATGTACTTTCTTTTTAAAAAAAGCATCCACAAAATAATTAAAAGACCCAAGTCCTGGGCTCTTAAGAAGACATTAGAATTCTGTGTATTTTTTCTGCTTTGGTTACCACTTCAGCAATGTCCCTAAATATGTATGATTGGCTCAAGTCCTTCACTCCATCCCTACAACCATGACTACCATAGAGGTTAAAAGAGGGCTCCATGTCCATCTCAGTTTTCTTCCCATGTGTTGAGACTGGTCAGTGGCATGTATGTTACATGTGTTACCAGCAAAAGGGAAGTGGGGCTTGATGCCAGACATTGGTGTTTACACATGCATGAGCCATTGGCTGTGTCACAGCCTATAACATACCATGCACCATAAGATCCATCATGATTTCAGACGTTCAAACATATGAAAAAGTGTTTCTCTTAGAAGTAATGAAATGCCACAAATGGACAAATAAGCAAAACAAGGAGGGCCAAAAAGAAAATAAAGCTGGGCAGGCCGGAGAGCAGTTGGGAGGAGGCAGACAGAGAGCACTTTCTGAGGACAAGATTTGAGAAGAATCTGAGAAACAGGGAGACATGGGTGAAGGAAGATAGTAGACAGTCACCCACAGAAGGTAGATGGTGCTACAGGACAAAACCCACAGGTTTCTGACCCTAAACAATCAAGATCTGACTCTAAATCAGACTTCATGTCCATGGCAGGGAGGCTGAAGTGTGTTTCTCCCTTTAAGACCTGGCATTGACAGAGAAGACACTGTCAAGAAAATCTTTGTTGCCATGGCAAAGGAAAAGGAACAAGGAAATTCCACATGGGTTTTGAAAGCTCCTGCCAAGAGGACACAAGGGTCCCTCTACCCACATTATCACCCTAGGGGAAGAGGGGGGAGCAGAGTGCCATCTGCCATGTGCTTGTGAGCGGCCATGATGATGACCATATAGGCAGGGGGGAAGGTCAGGATGACCAAAAGAGTGGAGGGAGAGCCAGTGGCCAAAGAATGCAGCACCCAGGCAAGTCCTGCCGCCCAGCCACACTTTGGAAACCACAACACCCCCAACCAGGGCCTCAAACTCCTGTAGACAGAATTAAGCAGCTAATTGCATAATGAGGTGGTGGGATTACACCTAATTGCTGCAAATGCTTTTGTTGAGCAGACACTTGCATTGCCAGAACATGATATTCAGTCATTGACTTAGTCTTCCCCAAAAGCTTCAGAGTGAGTGTTAATCACAGTGTTAAAATAATACACTTAACGTGTCCTTAAATACTGTATTTTAGCATTAATTCTACAATTACATATGTTGAGTAATTGATGCCCATTTAACACCTAGGGTTTGGATGTTGAAAAAAATGCATTTCTGAAAGAAGTTAGCTGACAGATGAAGTCCAGCGAGGTTTGGGGGAATGGTCAGGGACAGAGGGCCTGGAGCTTGGAATGGGGGTGGGTGCAGGGATGAGGCTGGCACTATAACAAAGGACTCGGGGCCAGATGCAGATCGGAGAACTATGCCCCAGGGCTCCCAAGAGCATTGCCAGCTAGGCTGTGAGCTACTGTGAAGGCTCCCGCTTGCCTGGAGACACCCCCGGGTGTTTCCATGTTAATAATGCTGCTGAAAATCAAAGGTTTGAAACAGCAGGTGGAATTCATGACCTCCACTCAACAGGACACACCTGCCCTGCCACTATTCAGCAGCGACCACTCTGGGGGCTAGACAGCTGAGAGGGAGCCAGCTTTGTGTACCCATAAAGTTTGAACCGGTAAGAGAACCTAAAATGGCTGAATGTGAGATTGACTACCTCTTGGGATCCAGAGACACATGTTACATCTCTGTGCTACCAGTTCTTCATCCCACCTTCACCAGAGAACAGAAATAAAGAGGCTTCCATCCCTGCTGTAGAAAATAGTGGAAATGGAAGAAGAGTTTATCTTGTACATTAGACTTCATTCATTGCAAGAAAAAGGTTTTGTTGGGAGCATATTAAAGACATATTAGAATATAGGATATGTTGCAATATGGATATTGCTTTTTTACTTCCATAATAAAGACCAAGAATCACAGTGGCTTAAGCAAGATGAATGTTTAATTCTTTGCGATATAACAGTCTCACTGAAGGCAGTCCAAGAATAAACAGAAGGTCCACTGGGTCAACTTCTAACTGGGTGCTCTGCCTCCATCCCATGTGCCCTGTCATGTGACCCCTGAGGGTGCACCAGCTCCTTTCAGGGTAGACGAAAGAGTGGGAAATCAGCACTTAGTTCCCTGTATGGGCTTGACATAGAAAGTATAGATCTCCTTTCCCTTCACAGTTCTTTGGCCAGCATGTAGCTCCAACAGAGAATGGGAAGTTTTATTTTCAATCTAGGTGACCAGGTGTTCAACTAGAAACTGGAGGATTTGTTACTCTAAGACAGAAAGGGGAAGAGATTGGGGGGACATCTTGCAGGCTCTGCCATATTACCCTGTGGAGTTTGAATCTGCTGGGAAAGAATGGCCAAACCCTGAGATCCCATCCTCGAATGGGCCAAACACCTGTCATGATAGACTCTCAGGCAGCAGTTTGGGGACCAAAATCAAAAGGGAGCTACAGTATCTACCGCAGAGAATCAGTCTGGACTTAACATGAACTCAGAGCAGAAACAGCTGGGTGGTAGAAGGTAGGGAGGGTTTCAAGGTTCCAGGACAGTCCCAAAGTGCAGCCTCACACTTCCTCTCTGGATGATTCCTGATCCCTGCTTTATTCAATCAGACAGGAGTCTAGGTCCTCCTGCAATGGAACTTTGCTGATGGTGTTAAGATTACTATCAGCAGACTTTACAGCTAGCGGGGTGTTCTGAATGATCCAAGGGAGGCCATCATGTAAGTGCATAAGCCCCTAATGGCATAAGAGGAAGACAGAAAGGCGCAGGGGGCAGGGGAGACAGGAGACAGAGCAGAACGGGAGGGAAGAGAGAGTCAAAGCATGAGGAAGACTCAGTGGTCCATGCTGGAGCCACGGGCCAGGTAACCCTGTGGCCTCCAGCAACTGAGAATGTCCCCAGCCCACACTGAGTAAGAAAACCAGGGCCTCAGTCCTCCAACCACACAGAACCACATTCTGCCGACAGCCTGGCTGAGCTGGAACAGGACTTTCCCCAGAACCTCCTGGATTTCGGTGTGAGACTTGATGCAGAGCCAGCTGAGCACGACAAATGTCGAGATAATAAATGGATTTAAACTGCTAAGTTTGTGATAATTTGCAGCAGCATCCATAGAAAATGAAGTCAGTGGCCTTAGGCAAGTCCTCTGTGGCTTGTTTTCCTCATGGGTCAAGAGAAGAACTGCAGTGACATCGCAGGTAGTTGCAAGACTGGAGTACAGGACACAGCCAACAGATGCTCCTATGATAATACAAATGCTTATCGCTCCCACCTTGGAGACAGGGGACCAGCAAGACACAAGTGGAGATGAGCACTTTCCTCGCTTGCTCTTCCTCAATTCTTATCTTACCAGGCAGGTGCTTTTTAGCCCCATTTGCAAAAGAGGAACAAAGAGATTAAATAATTTTCTCAAGGTTATACAGCTAATAAGAGGCAAAACATCCCAAGCCATGTGGGTCTAGAAAAAAGAATGCAATTGTCCCCATCCCACCCCCATTGTACAGATGAACAAAGAGAGGCTGAGAACATTGGGCAGCACAGCCAGTCAGTGGTGAACAGAGCTCCATGAAAACAGCAGGTCTTGGGTTCAGCCTCTTTTTCCAAGATCTAGAAAGATCAAGGGAAGTTAACCCCTCAAGTCTTCTCCAATTGCCATACGCCAACGTGTGGTCTCCCTCACACCCCTACCAGTTCCTCTGCCTGCTTGCTGTGCGCCAGCCCTGCCTCCATAAATGCTGCTCCCAGTTCCCTCTTCCTGCCTGGCGAGCATAAACTCCAGCCACACCGGGCCCCTGGTCTGCCACGGGCAGAGGTCCGCTTCTGCACGGAGGAGCTTCTGTGTAGATCTATGTGCATATATGTTGCTTTAATTTTATTTTTTAAAGTCTTTATTGTTGAAAGTATTACATATATCCCCTTCTCCCCACCCCCATTGAACTTTTCTGGCTCTGCTCTTCCCCCTCCTCCCCCCACCCCAGACCTTCTCCACCCTATTGTCTGGGTCCAAGGATTATGCATATATGCATATAAGTGCTTTGGTTGATCTCTTCCCATCCAACCACCCTCCCACCTTCCCTCTGAAATCCCACAGTTTGTCAAAGCCGACTTTGGGCAAGAGTGTGAAAGGTGAGGTGTGTTTTGCTACTGGAACAAGCCAAGGTGACCGCACTGCATTGCACGTGCCTAGAGGTTGGCTAGGCCTTAAGAGATCAATTGCACCCTAGTTGGTTTTGCTCAGTGGATAGAGCATTGGCCTGGGTTGTGGGCTCCATCCAATATGCAGGAGGCAGCCAATCAATGATTCCCTCTCATCATTGTTGTGTCTAACACTCCCTTCCTCTCTGAAATCAATAAAAATATATTAAAAAGAAAAAAGAGAGAGAGAGATCAGTTGCAATGCTTCCAGCTTGGTCAGCAGCACGGGGCAGGGGGGACCTTGCCAAGCAGGCCTCAGCCCTCGGGCATTACTCCTGGCCTACCTTCTGCCTGGTGAGGCGTGTTTGAAAGAAAGAGGGCTTGAGTTAATCCATTGGTTTAGTGATCCAACAGGTTACAAAGATGATGAAAAGAAAAATGAGCCCCCAACGGACATATATTTCCAGAACACGTGCAAAGTGCAAGAAGCACATGGCAAAGCTGCTTCTCCCTGGTCTCCAAAGAAAAGCACAGGAAGATGGGATCATCGTGAGGTGATGCTGTGGTGCTTGGAGCGCCAGACCCTGGGAGATAGGCATCCTCCTGCCATCTGATGGCATATAAAATGGTCAACTGTTTAGGGTCCAACCTTGCACTATTAGTCCAGCTATTAATTATCTAGCAATTTTTTCCTGACAACATTATCAGATAAATTCATGCTATGTATGCACAGAGTGGTTTGTTGAAGCCAGAAAATGCTTCCCCTTCCCTTCCTCCGCAAAACCCCTAAAGAAGAGCCTTGGCTGCTGCACAATGATATCCATGCGCCCTTTACTGCGAGGCTTGAGTAAACATTTTTCTCACTTAGGAAGATGCCGTCATCATAGTGTTGGGCAGCAAAGGAGCAAGTAACAGAACACTACAGGGTGGTGGCCCATATGCAGGAAACTGACCCAGGTGTGGGGGGGGGTGCCAGAGTACCTGGCTGCTGTGACTCCACCGTATGTTCCCTGCCAGGGCCGGAGAGCTGGACATTTCATCTGCATGCCCTCCCACGTGGTTTGAATTCTTTACAAATGACTATGTGTCACCTTTACAATTAGAAAGAAGAGTGCAATGAAAACATTTTCCATTTGGAGAAGAGCAAATTCAGTGAGGCACGAAGCTTGCAGGCACTGGATGCTCTTCTCGTGTCCGGCAAGAGGTGAAGTGACCCCTCTGGGAGAGCAAGGACCACTGGGCAAGGTCACCCTGCCCCCACTGGCCGTGCATACACACCCCTTCCCCCACTGCTCCATAGCCCGCTTGCCCTCCCACCAGCCAGGTTGCAGGCCTCCCTGCCCACTCAGAGCTCCATGAGTACCAGGATGCCCACAAGCACATGCACGAGGCTAGAAGGAGAGGACGAGGAGCAAGGATCACCACGAGCCATTTAGGGGCACCAGACAGAGTGAGAAAGGCTTCTAGAGCCAGATAAACTGGCAGACGATGTGTCAATGAACAAGGGACCTTGAGTCCCCTTCTGCGCAGTCCATGCCTGACAGAGATCCCCTGAGCTGTCTCACGTGGGGGGACTTCACAGTGGGGACAGATGGTCATTTGAGTCATTATCATTATTAAGAGTGTGGTACCAGCCCTTCCAGTAAGCCAAGACTCTGCTGGAGGTGACCTTAAGCATCACGTGACTTCAGGTTGGAGGGCTAGCAAGGGTGCAGAGGGAGGCCTCTTGGGACCTCAGATCCTGAAGCAGGCTCAAGAGGCTCGCAGGTTCACACTGGGACTGAGGCTTTCCTCACCTGCCTCATCCACAGGTCATTTCACAGGCTGTTCCAAAACAGCTCACACTTGCTTGGCACCTTCTACGTGCCAGCCACCTTCGCTGCTCTTTCCTTTGGGCATCGGAACAACCAGCAATGGGCACAGCCAGCCCTGAGTGGCAGAGAATGTCACAGTCATAGTAAATATCAGAGACTCCAGCTCAGCGTTGACCCTGGGGCCTGAGTTCCAGAAGTTTAACTTGGAAAACCATCCAGAACTCCTGGACCCCCAGCCGAGGGACCATTTACAACCCACTGCTGCCTCCATAGCCTGCTCACCCTCCCACACCCATGCTGGCACTATGATGAGTTGGGCCATGTCACCCTTTCGGGGTTCGTCCTGTCAGCTCCAAGACAGAGGATCTTACATTTCAAAAGTGCTCTGTGCATTTGGAGGAGCTTGGGCTCTTGAACTTCAGGTGCCTTCATAGCTCACCTCATATGCCAGGCAGGATGAAGCCAAAGGCCCCAAACCTACTTTCTGACACCCGCCCAGTAAAAGAACCCATCCACTGACCATGGGCTCTGAGCACCAACCAGGCAGGACTCGCAGTTCAGTGTGACTGCCAAACTCCACATCCCAACGCCAGGCAGGTCACGGCCGGCTGGAAACCGGCAGCGAAGGAGAACACAATGCTGGCAGGCCATGCTCCCAGCCCCACCCGACTCACCTCACAGTCCTGCCATGAGAAGCCTGACCTGGCATTCCAACGCCCTCTCTTTAGTTACAAATTAAATGTTCCTAATTTAATGATAAATGTTGGTCGGTTCTTACCAAGTGCCAAGCCCTTCCTGGCTCATACCTGCCCAGCCCCAAGCCTGTGGGAAAATATTGTCTCTATACCCACTTGACAAGTGAGAAAACTGAGGCTATGAGGTTAGATTCCTTTTTCTCTCTAATCACCAATGCTGTTGGCTCTACCTTCAAATACCATGAGAAGACAGCCATCTGCCAACCAAGAAGCCAGCTCTCACCAGACCAGCACCTGGATCTTGGGCTTCTAGAATCTAGAGCTGTGGGAAGTACATTTTTGTTGTTTAAGATGCCCAGTCCATGGTAATTTCTTACAGCTTCTAAAATAGACTAAAATACATGGCATTGAGTACTACGCAGCCATGAAAAGAAACAGGCTATGGTGATATCCAACAGCTGTTGATACTACAATTGCATTCCAGTGAGTGAGAAAGCCAGTCAGACACACACTGAGCTTCAGTGTATGTAACATTCTCCAAACACAGATCTGTGGAGACACAGAATGCACTGTGGTTGCCAGGCACTAGGAATGGAGAGCAGGTGAGACCAAGAAGGGCACACCTGGGTGAGCTGCACAAGTCCGTGTCTCCACACTGCTAGGGTCCCGGGAACCATGAAGCACATTCTGGAAACAGAGGACAGCAAGTGTGAACAGCCTCAGATGGGACCAGGTTTGAAACCATCAAGGCATAGCCAGGAGCCCCTGCTCTGTGGGGTCAAAATGTGGAGCTTGGAGGCCACAATAAGGATTTGGGATTTTACACTGAGTCAGAGGAAAGCCATAGGAAGAGTTCACTGGAGAGTGAGTGGCATGATCGGGCTTAGGTTTAGCAAGTTCCGTGGGCCCCAGGTAAAGGACAGGCTGTGGGACACAAGGCTAAGGCAGGGACAGCAGTGAGACGTGAAGGACATCGTGAGGGAGACAGGGGGTTAGGGTGGAGTAGAAGGAGGGAGAGGGGACAGACACAAGGGGACATCCACACCCACACCTGGGAAAGTGGGCTGAGGGCAGGAGCCCAGATCTCGGAAGTACATGCATCTCCTAAAGAAACCCTCCTTCCCCAGCCTGAGCGATGATGAAAAGTAACTCTGAACAAAGTGTGCTTTGCTAGCCAGGCCGTGTGCATAGGGACACTCAATAAAAATTTGCTGGCAGATTGATTTTCAAACACAGCTCCTGCTCAACTTGAGCGGACCGAGGCACATGTTTAATTGGAAGCCTCTCCTAGAGGCCACCCAGCTCCTCGTCTAGTTTGCACCCCAGCTAGCCCTCAGCCTGGCCCCAATTTAAACGATTGCTTCAACATCCAACATTGGCGAGGCAAGAATTAATGAGATCTTACCACACTTCCAACTTTAGGTTAAAATCAATGCTGTACCCAAAGGAGGGTCGATGAACAACAGTCAGGAAAACCTGTAAACAACACTTAGATTTGTGGGTAAGCCACTGGTTAAGGCCTCCTTCCACTTTCCCAAGCTTGATGGGCAGGTCTGAACCTGCAGACCCAACATCTATTACTCTGTCTTGGGGCGAAATTGAGTCCATTACTGTCAAAACTGAACTTTCCTCAATAGGGCTATTGAACAAAGGCCTGGCCATCAGGGCGGGGCTCCATTCCACATCAGAGGCTGCAGCCAGGGATGGAGTCCCAATCCTCCTGGCCCTGATCGGGCTGGAGCCACTCGGAACAGCAGCCAGCACCCAACAGGCTGAGTCGATGGGACTTTTCTGTTATCTCAAGTAACCAGAAGTCCCACAAAGGACAGAGCAGGGACCACAGATCCAGTGGCTCGGCCGTTCTTAGCAGGGACCATAGTCCCTTTCTTCTCTCTGGTCTGGCACCCCTGGACTGTGAGCTCTGTTCTCACCTATCCCTGTCACAGATGGCCGGTGCCATGCCAGACACCATGCCAGTCCCAACAACGTCCAACCAGAGAAAAGTGCTTTCTAGGCTGGAGCTTGTTTTTAAGAGAAATGTTTCCTGAAAACCCACCCCCTGGGACAGCCTGGAGCCACTACTTGCCCAAAGCTAGCCCTGGTCAGAGATGGCAGTGCCAGAGCTACCAAAGGGTCAGAGTTTGCCCCGGCGTGGCGGTGGCCTTGTGTTCCTGAGCATATTTGCAGCTTAGAGGGGTGGGTACCATACCACCAGAGACTCCCAGCAACTCTGAGGGGTGGATACTAGCAGCTCCTAGGGTTACAGCCACAGGATTACAGACTAAGCATCGCAAAGGGGCCCTGAGTTCCATGGGAGGGAGCTGAGGCTGAAGGGTGGTGGGGAAGGCCTCTGCCCGGTCTTCTGACTATCAGCCCAGTGTTGCCTCTTGAGACCTCCTTCTAATTCTGCTGGGGAGACCCGTGGGAGAAGCGGATGCTCCCAACCATGCTGTACCAAAGGAGGCACTGGGCACCACACCCGAGGGCCTAGTCACTAAAAGCAGGGTCAGGTACCAACCACAGTCTTGGCCCGACTTCTCACAGAACTTGGACTGCTGATCTTCAGACTGATGGCTGTCTGTTCACAAAACCAAACCCTAGCATGGCACTGGGGGGCGTTGCCAAGGAACCAAAGAGGTGACAGTTTTATTCAAAATCAGAGTCAATAGCCAACTGTGCCTCCAGCCACCTGTGCTAACGACCAACCAGATCACCACTGCAACAACCATGTTTCTTAGCAATGGGGCTGGAGGTGGCCTGGGACCAAGATCCAGAGCACACACAGCCCCCTGCCTGATCGCCCCTCAGAGCCTGGGGAACAGAAACCCCAGAGAAGTTTCACTCTTCTGGCACTGGAGGACTAGGGCTTGCTCTGTGCAGCCTGGCTAAATGTTAGAATTGAAACTTCAAGATCAGTTCAGCTGGCACCCACTCCACAGATGATGTGCCCAAGGAGGCACTAGTCTCGGGGCTTCTTAATCTGGCTCATGCTCTGTGAGCCAGAAGAGCTGCTCTTGAGGAAATGACCGGTAAGGGACACCCATTGGAGGAGGAGGTCTCCCTGGGAATCCTGGCGGCCCAGTCGCCCCTGGGTGGACTGTCAGTGAACCCCTCCACACTGCAGCTCCTGGCCCTCTGCCTCCCGCCCATGTTTGTCCAACTCAAGGCTGCTGCTTTGACCTGCCCCCTTTTCTTTCCCCCAGGCCCTGCTTTGATCCTGGCTCAGACTGACCTCCTTGGATGCTTTGGGAACCTGATCTCCTCATGGCCAGGCCGCGTACAAAGACCCTGACCCCCGTCCCTTACAAGAGTTTTTAGCTGGGCCCAGAGACCAACGTTCAGGTCTGAGATGTGCCTATGAATATGCAAGTCATTTATTTGTTATGCGAAGATTTCCACCATGACTGGCGATTTTCTCTCATCAACAGACTTCCTTCCTCTCACTCGGAGTTAAACCACACCCTTGGGCCATCTGTGAGGAGGCGACATTCTGAGGGACAGCCATGTTGGGCGGGGTAAGGGAGGAGTTCCAGCCCTTCAGCTGGGCTGGAAACACTCCAGGGCGTTTGGGCGAGTTCCTCCTTGACAACATGAAAACAGGGGAAATCAATAGAAATATTAATTTTTTTAAAGGGAAGCTGTGTGATCCCTCCCGCTTGCCTGTCCCTGCTGCCACAACTAGAAAATGAATGATGTGAGTGCTTTCAGGTTTATAAGCTACAACAGCACCTGTAAGAGACAGAAAGTGACTGTGGCTATCTTAAAAGTCACTCTCTGAGAAAATGCAGCTCCTGATGGTCCTCCCACATAGTGCTTTGATGCCTAAGAGCAGAGGAGGGTGGCACAATGACAGTAACAATAACAGCAAGCAATTTATTGCACAGGCCTCACAGGCCGGACGCTGTGCTAAGTGCTTCTGTGCATTTGCTCACCAAGTTCTCATAGCCATTCTGGCCCATCTGATCAATATGCCATTCCACAGGAAGAGTCCAGGGTCAGGGACTTGCATAATCTCACACAGCTAGTCAATGGACTTGCCCACTGCAATCGAGCCAAGTCCTGACGTCATGTCTGACCCGGAGTGGGCCCTGGTTTCCCTCTCTGCAGGAGGGAAAGAGCAAAGGCCCAGATGCTATATGACCCTTTCTGGCTCAGGCAAGATATAATTCTTGGAATAAAACTTGGGATGAGAAAATTGCAAACTCCTCAAGGCAGCACATAGTGAATGTACTTCCCGCTGCTCCCAGCTGAGAGATGTCTTCCCATGGTGAAGAGCTTCCTGTTGGAGATGGCCATGGAGAAGAGCTTCCTGTTGCTTACTTTATAGCCTTCTATTCAGGTGATGCTTGCTTCTAACAGACAGATGACTCCATGAGACAAGTGCTGTTTAGGGGCTAATTTCCCCTCTCCTCCTGTACTTCCTATTGTTTTTACAGGCCTTTGCCTTACTAGACTCAGATTCTCAAACCTGTTGTCAAGGCAACACTCAATATCTGTCTTTTCACTATAATGTCTCAATATGGGTATCCATAGCAACAAGAACACCTTCCATTTTCAAAGTCCGTGACCTCCCAAAGCTTTGAGGGACTTGAGGTGATAAATTATGTTCAGGCAACTTTTTGCCATAGCAACCAATTTAAGATCCTAATGAACCTAACAGTTGATGTCTGTAATGGTTAGCTTTTTCTGCATAACAAATAATCCCCAAACTTGGTGGCGTCAAGCAATAAGCATTTATAATTGCTCTAAATAGTTCTTTAGATCTCAGCTGGGCTTACCCACACATCTGCAGTCAGCTGCTCATCTTGACTGAACTCTCCCATGTATTTGGGGGTCATCTGGCCATAGAATGGGTCAGGATGGCCTTAACGAGGACACTCGCATTCTCTCCTTTAGGGAGACAGCAGGCTTCTGAGGGAGAGAAGAAGAGAGAGAGAGAGAGAGAGAGAGAGAGAGAGAGAGAGAGAGAGAGAGAGAGAGAG